>JZKD02S1931627.1:28367-57305 GCA_000966675.3 Picea glauca
CATATTAGAAACATTGTTTTCATGTTTGGACCCACTAACCTTGATGAGGTTTCTGTTCAAGCTACGTATATTGAAGCAGGGAAAGCAGGTGTGTCAGGGGAATCATCATCTTCAAAGAAAGAAGACAAGAGGAAAAGACATGGAAAGATTGCAAATGCAGTGACGAGGAAGGAAGGAAAGCCCTCTTGCAAGCATTGCAAGAAAGAGGGACATGATGGGGACAAATGTTGGCAGTTGCATCCCGAGAAGAGGCCAAAGTGGTTCAAAGAAAAGAAGGGAACGCAAACAGTGGCAATGACAACAAAACCCACAGACTTGGGATCGGATTCATGTGATGAATCAAAGATCTCATTGGTTGGTTTGACAGGTAAAATTGGTGAAGACATTGATTGTAGAAGTAAGTTGTTTCATATAAGGGTAATCATGCGACACACTAAGATAGACACATTAATCGACAGTGGATCTCAATATAATCTAATCTCAAAATAATTGGTTAAGCAATTGGGGTTAAAAACACAACTACATCATAAGCCTTATGCACTTAAATGGATAAGAAACCATCATCAAATGCACATAACAAAGTATTGCACAATCAAATTTGAAATTTCATCTAAGTATGTGGACGAAGTAACATGTGATGTAGTGCCATTAAGAGAATGTGGAATGGTCTTAGGTAGTCCATACTTATATGATCGTAAGGCAATCTTCTACATGACAAAGAATCAATATCAATTCACTAAAGCATGTCAAGATTATGTGGTTCATGCTCATCATGTTAAAGAAAATAAAACACTTCAAACAATGGAACAATTAAAGAAGGTAGTGCAATCAAGCAACAAACCAATAATTGTTTCAAATGAAGTAATTGATATTAAGCAAGAACAAGAAATGATTGTTGAATGGAAAATCAATCATAAGTTGCTTCAAGATAAGCTCATGTCATGGAAATATCTAAAGTATATCAGCTCATTTGCAGTCGTCTTTTTGATGCTGTCATTAGTAATGATTTCTACATGGATGATAGTGGCTTCAGTAATATGTAAGAGGGTTCAAATGGCTAACAATATACTGTCAGTTGTCATGATTGTGTTACAGTTGATCTTGATGAGGCAGGTGCACAGGACAGAGTTCAGAGACAGAGGACAAGCCAGTTGGCCTATCCCGAGCTTGTTGACTAGTCAGTAACCATTTGGAGACCAAAAGGTCTTTTAGTGGGGAAGTGTGATCCAGAATCGGATCCAGAAGCCTGACAGGGCTAAAAAAGGCTCAAAAATGAAAGTGCTCAGAATCCGATGAAACCAGCGCCATTGCGTCCATCTCATCTTCTTGATTCTAGCCATATATTTACTTTGTCAAATGAGCTCCGTATGCGCAAGATATCGTGTTCTGTCCGAAAACCCAAACAGGCAAAAAAAAGGGGATGACTGTATAGTCAGTACAGTGACACGTGGAAGGTTGACTGTACAGGCCATATGGTTGTACAGTTGACATGGAATCTCCTGGAGATGACACGTGGTAGGTGATGTGGCGTATGGAAGACAATTGGACCAATCTATGGGTGACACGTGTCACCATTGTAAGGGTTACACGTGGCATGGGATGACGTCAGCAAGTGACTGGGCAGGTATGGTGGTAGGGTACATGGAAGACACGTGGAGCATCTGACATTTGACACTTGGCAGTTTTTGGTTGGTTGTTGATGTGCCACGTGGCCCAGTCATGGGCTGCCACATGGCACCTTGTGGTTGGTTCGTGGTTTATGTAAAATTATTTGGTTTTATCGTGGGTCGAACCCTCGACCTCTCCTCCGCGCAACGGACTGGCAAAACCGGGCTAACCATCCGGGCCACTGTTGGTTCTTATTAACCATATGGCAATAAATGTATTTAAGTTTGTTGCAATGTATAGTTGGGCGTGGAAAGGGCTGGGGCTTAGCCCCAGCCCATGGTTTCAACCGTGGCCATACACCTGAGGGCGCGGGAAACCAAATGCGTGGAGTTTCGATAGGGACTAGCCCTCTGACTTTGGTGCCACCATATAACCACTGCCAATGGAACCAGGGCTATCCACCATTTTGGGAACAGGGTTAAGTTAATATGCCGTGGTTCTATGACCACGCCCAATGACCAGGAGCCAGCAAGGGGGGGCCAACGCACAAACGGTTGAGCACCCAGCCACATGGCTGCCTCCCATATGACCAAGAGCGTGCGTGTTTTGGGGGTTGCACCTATTATTATACAGAAGTGGGTTTTTTGCCAATGTTTTGGGATTTTTAATTGATTTTTGCCTAATTTTAATGGATTTTCTCCATTTTTGGGAGATATTGGGCATTTTTGGAGCCCAAATTTTGGGAGGAAGTTGGAGATGGATAACCAACTTTAGATCTATATAAACTAGGTCTGTTTGAGGCCATGGAGGACAGTCAGAGTAGAGTTATTCTGAAGGGAATCCAAGCCAAAGCCATTTTTATGCAAGGAAGCTATTGAGGAGCAGACGCTTGTGGGCCATTTCTCGGAGCTCCAGACGTCCGTTTTGCGTGTCGTTTTCTTTGCAGGGTTCTAGAGATCTGGAAGAACATGACCAGATCAGTCTTGTATCCAATTGGCACTGCTGCAATGTATTTTTGAGCTTTTGAAAAGAAATAAAGAAGCCTCCCCAACAAAGACAAAGGCTTGGAGACGTAGGCAAAAGTTGTGCCGAACTCCGTTATCAATTCTCGTGTTATGGTTTGTTGTCTATTATTTCATTTTAGATCTGCATATGTGTATATGGATGTCGTAATTCCTCTCTTTTCCTCATTCTTTCATTAAGCTTCTCAATTGGATAATTAACGCATGCAAAATTAAAACTCAACCATAGTCATTAAAAGATCCGACGGATCATCCGGAGATAGATCACTAGGAGAGGGGGAAGAAGGGGTTTCCGATTGAATGGATTGATAAGAGGATTCAACTAGACTTAAAGGAATTTGTTCACCATAGTGAAGATGATCACCAAGGTTGGGTACTATCCATGGGTCAGAAGACGCAGGGGTTTCTCGAACAGAGGTGGAAATAATGTTGATCGAGGTGACATATGGATGTGGAATATCGAGTGGTGGAATGGAGAAAGTACCCATCAACGAGGAATCTTTAAGAAGACCGACATTGATATTCTCATATCCAGGGGGTGTTTTCACAATGAAAGATACGTTTCTGGTATGTGTATCAAAGTTAAAGAAGGCCAATTGGTCCACTGTAACTACTTTTCCCTGATGTGGGAAACGTATGACATGGAAAAGAGTGGACACAACTGCACACATGAAATCGATCCATCTATGGCCAAGTAGAAGGTTGTAATCGAGAGGAGCATCAAAGACCTCAACTTCAACGTTGACCATTTTTCCTTCTAACGTAATAGGCAACGAAGGGAGGACACCGTAAGGCTTAAATCTAAATCTATTAAAGGATTTGAGCGTGTTGTGTGATTCAGTTAAGGGAGGAGAGTTGATGGATTTCTAGAAGGCAATAGACATGACACACGTCGAGGCACCCTCATCAATAACTATTCTACAAATTTTCTTGTCGGAGACAATAACTTGTATTTGAAATGTGAGTTGAGGGGGTTACCTTGGAATGTGATCTTCCAAGTCAAAAATTATTAAATTTGTGTCCATAGGGTCGATTCCACCAATGGCTTTCAACAGTGCCTTCTGTTGTGTAGGAAAATTCTGAAGGACTTCAAGGGCTGACATCGTGGACAGTGCTTGGGCTAGATCTTCTACAATACTGTCGTTCTTGGTAGCACGTGCATGAGGATTGAAAGTAGACTTTCGAAAAACACCCTTTGGGGGAGGGAGAAGAATTGTATCTAGGCTCGGTCATTCGATATGAAGAGGACCATTGGTAGATGGAGCCGAGAGAGATGGTTGGAGCGACAAAGGAGGTATTTCATCAACCCTCTCTTTGGAGGAAGAATAATCTTTGGCTCGAGTGGTAAGTGTGACATCATTCTTCTTTGAATCACTTGTACACATTAAGACATAGGATGTAGTGGAGGGGGAAGGTTGGTCATGAATGACCAATTGGGCTTGCTACTAAGAAGGGAAGGGTTGTGACAAAATGGCCAGGGTAGACGATTTCAGGGTCCCTTGAAGGAACTTAGTAACCTTGGCTCGTCTTGGACAATCCTTAGTGTAGTGATCATCACTACAGATAAGACAAGGGTATTGGGGTTTGCGCTTATCCTTATCGCCAATAGGTTGTGTTTTGGTCTTCTCATATTGTGGATTATTTTTATCCTCCTTATTCTTACCCTTCCCTTTTTTGGATTTATTCCTTTCGGCAGGGGTAGATTGAATAGAGTTCACCTTAGACGTCTTACCGACGGGAGGAGTAGGATACAGAGCATGTTGAAAATTAGAAGCAACGGACTTGGGGTTGGTGGTAGAGGCTTTTGCGGAGTGGGGTTAGGCATGGAAAGTGTCAATCACACCATCATACACATGAGAAGTAGAAGGAGTCGTTGAAGTAGTGGTATTAGAAGGACGAGGTGCATCAGGGAGTAAACCATAAAGAATACCCATTTGTGAGTAAACGAGGTCAAGGTATTGAGCACGAATGATCGCCTGTTATTCTGTGACAACTCCACCCATGGAAATTTCATGAGAAATGTCATTCATGAATGATTTTATGAACCACTCTAGTAGTAATTGATCAGGAATCTTGAGTTTGATGAGACGTCATCTCCGTCACCACTCATGAATGTGATCAGAGATATGAGTAGCTTTGGTTTGTTTGATAGAACTTAAAATTTTGGTTCCTGTTTCCTAACAGATCGGTAACTAGTAGTGGGTGAGGAAATCCATGGCAAGGGTGTTAAAGTCAGTGAAGAAGCCTCGTGGTAATTCTATATACCACTTCGCAGTGGAACCCGTGAGATTTCACTGAAAAAGACGTAATCGAATAGAGTCATACATCAAAGAGTTGGATGAACACCAAAGGTGGAAAGTCATTACATGATTGTTTGGTTCCTCTCTTGGTTTACCATCGAACTTAGGAATGTCAGATGATAGTTTGGCTGGTATGATGAGCTATTGAGGAGAGTTACAGATAGGATCATTTAAAACTCTAGACAGATCAAGGAGGTCCAGGGTGGCTAAGAAGGGTAACAATCTATTCACGTGGGGCTATTGGTGACTTTGGGGAGGAACTCCCGTAGGTATACCAGTAGGACTATAAGCAGTTTGCATATAATGCGAAGATCCAGATAGATTCGGTTGTTGGTGTGGAGGCATGTAATTTATAGGGTTCTATTGGTTAGGGTGGTTCCCTTGAATAGGGATGTTGCATCTAGCGTTCAAGCCCTAAATGGAATTGGAAAAACTTGGATATGGTTGGCTCGTACTAGGGGGTATGAAAGAGCTATCTTGAGGTTATTGCCCCTCGGTCGATTGAGGATGATTTTGGATAAGATAGTTCCAATACTGGGCCAAGGTTGTAGGTATGTTCTATATAGAGGGTGGGGTAGGTGGGGGTTTCCCTTCAATCGGAGGTTGCGTCCCAATTGGGATTTGAACTCCAAAAGGGGATTGCATTTCGCCTCCAGGGTGAAATTGTCTACCAACATGAATCTAGTAATTAGGTGTGAAATACTGGGTAGTGCCACTAGGGTTGGCTCCTCCAATAGGGGATGGAAGAGACCCTCTAGAAGGGGGTCGAGGAAGTGTCAAAATAAAACCAGGAATAAGATGGTGCCCAGAAGGAGTGGAAATTCCAGGAGTCCCAAATGAGATTTGTGTAGGAACAAGAATATAAGAATTCAACACATGATATCCAGGGGGAAGCATCGGGGTGAATCTGGGCGATAGTGGCATGCCAATGGGGGCTTGTATAGCCACCGTATTCCCAGTGTGAATATTCGTAGTATATGGGACCATTGTATAATGGTCCATTTGAAGGGGGATAGTCAACATATGGTCAGTTGGTTGAGCATCTGAACCAGGGAAATAATAGGCAGTAGTAAAAGGTATCGTGTCTGGATCAAATGTTTTGGGTGGATCAGGTGTGACAGTCATATCAACGCCTATTCCTAAGCCAAAGAGATCCCGTCTAAAAATTCCAGTAGTCCAAAAAGGATCCCAACCTTCAGGGCCTGTGAAAGGTCCAGTTGGTAATCCAGAAGACTCAACAACAATATCTCCATATGAATTCACTCGAACAATATGTCTCATAGATTCGGGAGGAAGTCGCAAGCCCTCTAGAGAAATTGTAATTTGAAATTGGTCTAAAGAGTCAGTTCTTTTCACTTGTGGAGTGGAAACATCTTGGACTTCACTCTATTGAGGAGAGCCCTTCGGTGAGTTGGTAGGCAAGGGTTGAGAACCTTCCAGATCTTCTGGGGGTAGTCCTTGCATTCTACGTGAATGGCATGGAGGGTCAATGGTGATCGATCTAAAATCTCATGAAAGAAATTTTATTGCCAACTTATGGAAACAAACATCATGCGCTAGTAAAATCTAGGAATCAAAACCAAGCAAACAAGAACTTCTTATTCCGAGGTCACTAGTTGGTGATGAAATCCAACATCATGATGTCAAGACAAGAAGGGGCTGGGCTAGGGTGGAAAAGTTACGTTGATAGCCTGCTTAATGGACTTACACCCTGGTGCAAGCTCCCACACATAATCATGGGTATACCCTCCAAGGAGCCTTAGTGAGTCTGGCCAACATCGATTCCAGGTACTGTGAAGACTTACCCCTCCACAATCACCTTTTGTAAGACTCTAAGAAGATATGATACTAAAGTTACCACAAACAAAAATGATGCATGGGGAAACATTCAACAGTTCGATCCACACGCAAGGGCAGGGTATCTAGCCCAAAATCAACTTGAGAGGCTTCCACTCATCATTGTGGGTATACCTTTAAGAGACCCCCGTAATACGTGCAATCTTTACACTGAGATCAATAAAGCAGGGTGAGTAACTCTATCAATCTCAATGTGACCTTAGGTTTGACCCTTGTGTGAGAAGGGCTTCCCAGGAAAAAATGTTGCAAATGGAATTTGATACTCCCTATCGCAATATACTATTGTGTGCTTTGCGCTTTGGAGAGTGTGTCTCACTACCTATTCCAAAGCTCTAGCCTAGCTAATGTTGGTGCAAAAGAGCCCTAGAAAATGTTACTAGTTGAATTTTAAAGTTGCACAATATTATTAAAGGTTGTTGTTTACGCAAGGGGGAGACGAAAATGAAACCAATGTTGTGTAAGACTTTGACCCAACAATGCGTAAATAGAAATGAATGATACAAACTTTCGTTCGATGAATTCTATCTATAGCAGGGAAAAAGGAGTTTTCTGGAACAATGCAAACTACGATGTATGATTCTCTTTTTAAATGTAGTACAAAACAATCATTGACAATATAAATTCACTATTCGTTTTGTTTCAATATTTTAACGCCAATATTTTCTGAATAAATGATTGCTTAAAAGAAATATATATATATATATATATATATATATATATATATATATATATTTAGAAACTAAAAGATAGGGATGGAGCTAAGAAAAAGTAAGCAACCAATGAAAATAAAATACTCAACAAACACCCAAATAGATCTTTCAATGGAGATAAAAAATAAAAAATTGACAAGGAAAAGTCTCTTCAAATGCACATGGACAAAGAACTTTCCAAGCAGCAAGCAATCTAAAAGGACAATTAATTCCATATTTTAATCCAATCAAAGACTTTTGACCAAACAAGCACTCAGATCTTAGAATCAGAGATTATACCCTTGTTGATAAAAGGTCAAGAAGTAAAAACTGGGAAAAAATGATTAAGAAGAGTTTTAGATCTTCGAAAACCAATCAACCACAAGATTTGAAGTCAATAAATAGTCAAACACTGGCAAAAGAAGTTCTTCCCAGGTAAAGAAAGAAATATGGGCATCAAAAAAGACAAGAAGACCTAATCCAAAACTTTTACAAATGAGTTCGCATCCTCGTACTGGGGTACAATGCGAAAATTAGGAATTCTCACTGTCTGGACTCTCGAAAGGTGTGAGAAGGTCGCACTGGATTGAATAGTAGGGTGTGGAAATCAATGGTTCTCACAGGCTATAGAGAGATACAGTGCGAGAAGGTTTGTAATCAAGAAAAATTTGGAAAAGGGACAAAAAAATTGAGTGAACTTCTAGGTCCATAGAGTCTATATGGGTCTCCTACAGACTCAGAGACTAGTTGGAAATGAAAAAAGTAGGCTAAAAGAAAATGGCCAACAAAAAACCACAAAATGAGTCGTATCCCCAGTGGAGTCACCAATTTTTTTATAGGATAAATCTGTATATGTGGACATTAACAGATCTCCCTAGATCCACCTAGATCTAGAACAAAACAGGGCAGGACATGACACTTCCCCTAAGTTACAATCATTGAATTTGTCATTGAAGAAGGAATAAGTGACGTACCTTTAGATATCGCTTCCTTATGTCTTTGTTGTCCCTTCTTTTCTTTGGTATCCTTGTGATATCAAATCTACAATGATGCAAATCGACCAAGGTGAAAGAAACAATAATACATTCAATGAAGACTTAAACATGTGATCAAGGAGTCATGTAATAAAATAAGAGTGATTTTATGGAAAAGGGACATGCCACTGTATTATATTAAATAAAAGTAGAATATACAACCATATTGCCTTGATGTCGCAAGATTCCTTTCGGTGGTCCTTCATTCCAACACACACACTTGCTCCACACTTGCATGAAGAAGATCCACTATGGCTTGATGGACAAATGGGGGCCTCAAGAATCAATTTCTCACACAATTTTGAATCTGTTCTTTCATCAATTATGTATTCAATCTTGATTAACCTCTTCCTTGAGAAACCTTTCATTATATAGGAGAATGAGAGATGGTTAAAGCAATGAGGATGATCCTGCTAAATCTGAGAAGTCAGTAGGATGCCAACCATGTGAATGATAACTCATTTTCTAGAAGATCCTCTTCGAGAACCTTTGTAACCTCTTCTCCCTTTTAAGATTTGAAGCAGGTTCGCACCCTACTTATAGAGAAAGCTGTGAACATCTCACAATCCAAGTATAGAGTAGCCTGCAAGAATGAGGGTTTCTCGCACCCTACAATGCATGTATCCTGCGAACTCATCTTAAAAATATGTTTTGTAGAAGAAGATAACATTCACTTTTCTCAAGAAAAAGGTCCTTATGAGAGCCTGAACACATAACTGTAGAGACATCACCAGAGTGACCAAAATAATGTGTAACACACACAACTTGCTCGAAAATTGAAATGGCAAAACATAAAATAATCAAACAAGTATCAAAAAAGGAAACTTAAAAATCAATTTTTTGATTTTTTTTAGGAGAAGTATCCTTTTAAGGCTTGTCCATTCACCGGGAGGGTGTCTGGCTTGCCTCTCAAATTTTGTAATTGATATGTTCCTACCCTAGTTTTCTCGGATACCTAGAAAGGTCTGAGCCATATATTTTGGAATTTCGAATGTTTTCCCTTAGGTTCGTTTGCTCTATCCCATTTTACGACTAAGTCTCCTACTTCAAAACTCTTCTCTTTAGCCTTATGGTTGTCAAACCACCTTTTAAATATATGCTAATGAGCGGTGAACTTAGATTTAGATTTCTCCCTTTCCTCTTTAAGCATGAGGAGGGTATCAATTCTTTGTTTATTAACTGATGAGGGTTGTCCTCTTGAAGCCTAATAAAGTTGTAGTGATGGAAGATACAACCCATTTGGGAGAATGGCTTCTTGTATGTATACCAAAAAGTATGGAGAGTTTTGTATAGCTTCCTTGGGTGTTACTATATCTTCACATAAGGGATTATGAAGAAATCTATTCCAATTTGTCTGATTGTCTGTGACTGTTTTCTTCAAGATCCTCACTAGTTTTTTATTAATTGATTATGCTACCCCATTTCCTTGTGGGTAGTAGTTTGCAGAGTATATTATTATGATGCTTTTGTCCAGAGTGAACTATGTTAATAGAGTAGAAAAAAAGTAGGCAACATTGTAAAAAGAGAGAATGGAAGGCATCCCAAACCTTGTGATCAGTTGTTGTTCTATGAATTGGATTACAACCTTTTCATTCACGTGAGTCAGAGGGATGGCCTCTGTCCATCTTGTGAAATAATTCATAGCAGTCAATATATATTTATGTTGTTTTGAATAATTCAGAGTAATCTCCCCTATGATGTATAACCCCCATTGCTCGAATGATCTGGATATGGTCATTGGATGGAGTGGGACAACTATTCTCTTTTCTATACCAACACTCATTTGACAAGATTTACAATTTCTAGCATATTTATGAGTGTCCCTAAATAGAGTAGGCCAATAATAACCATCTCTTAATATTTTGTAATTTTTGGTATCTCCTGCAAAGTGTCCACTTGCAAGACCATCATGGAGCTCCCTCAGAACCTTTTCTGCATCTTCATGTTCGAGACATCTTAGGAGTAGTCCATCATAATTTATGCGGAAAAGTACTTAATTTATGAGGCGATATTGTGTATATTTTATCCTAGGAGCTCTCATTTCTTTAGAGTTTAGATTTTATGGGAAAGTCCCGTGATTTAGGAGGTAAATCAAGTTTCCATACCAATATTATTTCCCTAGGGGAATGTATAAATATTCACTGCACCATAGTGCTAATTCACTCTCCCACCCGAGGTCTTCATTTATTAGATCTTGGGCTTCTGCAGCCAGTTTACACAATCCTTGTCCCTTAACTAATTTGGCAAGTTTTATATCTAGATATAATTATTGGACAACTACCATACAATTTCCCCTTCTCTCTCCCATCTCTTGTTGAGTGAACATGGATTGGACTACGGGATGAGGCACGATGACTTTGGTGGGATTTTTCAGGATGTAAGATCTAAAATGTTTCATTGCTTTGTATACCGCATAAGCATGTTTTTCTATAGAAGTGTAGTTAAGTTCGGCTCCCTAGATATTAGTGCTCATAAATGATATTGGTGCCTCATTGTTTTCATCATCTTTTTGGGTCAATACTGTAGCCAAGGAATGGTCAGAGGTGAAAGTATAGAGGAAAACATCTTTACTAAAATTGGGACTTCGTAGCACTGAAGCTTGAGAGATTGCAATATTGATATTGTTGAAGGCATATTTTTGCTCGTCATCCCATTTAAACTCTGCATCCTTGCGAATAATTTTTTGTAATGGTTTGGCAATTTTTGCGAAATTGAGCATGAACTTCCTCGTAAAGTTAATTTTCCCAAAGAAGGATTGCATAGCCCTTTTGTTATGGGGAAAGGGCACTTGAGCTATTTCCTTTATTCATTTGGGGTTTATACGAATTCCTTCTTGAGGTATAATATGGCCTATTCATTTCCCTTCCTCTACACCAAATACAGTTTTCTTAGGGTTCAAAGATATTCCATATTTCCTACACCTTTCAAAAATATGGGTTAGATGTTGGATCTGGTCTTCTTTGTTCTTTGAATACACAATCACATCGTCCAAATATACTACTACAAACTTTTTAATGAATCCCCAAAAGGATACATCCATGGCCCTTTGGAAGGTTTCCCTTGCATTAATCAACCTAAAGGGCATGCATTTATAAGAAAAATTTCCCCACTTGGTTTGGAAGGTAGTATTCAATTGGTCTTCCTCTGAAACTAGGACCTGGTTATAACCTAGGAAACCATCTAGAAGGGAAAATATTTCAGAGCTAGACACGGTATGTAAGAGTTGTTCCATGGGTGGGACTGGGTAGTTATCATTTTCTGATGCTCTATTAAGGTTTATGAAATCTACACACAGGTGGATCTCCCTAGATGTTTTCCTAACATGAACCAAGTTGGGTACCTATGTAGAGTGTCTAACCTGAAAGTTAATCTTAGCATCTAGCAATTTCTTCAGTTCTTGATACATCAGTTGTTCCAGAGATGAATGATAATTTCATAATTTTGGTTGGAAAGGTTTTATCTCAGGTTTTAATGGGATGTTGTGTTGTATAATGCGAGTATCATATGTTTTTAGTTTCTTGTAAGACGAGACAAAGATATTCTGGTATTCCTTAAACAATTTGATATAGGATTTCCTATCTTCTTTGGATACTATCTTATCCATGCTCACATTCTTGGGGTTCTCAAGGGTTCCTAAGTTTATAGTTTCATGTAAATGGCATGAGCTCCTTGTTTTTTCATTATTCGGCCCCTTAAAACTTTCTCTCAAGTCAAAGAGATCTTCCAAAATGGACATCCATTTACGTATCATGTGAAACTTGGGATGATCATCAACATGGTATTTTTCCCTGTTTTGTTGGTGAGATTCTATTTCTGCTAGTTTCTCTTGGAATACCTCATCATCAATAGCCAAATCTTTAAAATTCTCTTCATTAGTTATAAAATATACAATCTGTTCATCTCCTTCAAAAACCTTCGAATTAGAAATATTGTTGGGTACTGATGGTTCATACAGTAGTTCCACAGTGAACTTGGAGGCTTCATAGTCTTCTAAAGGAGATAACCTTGAGGATGGAGTGGCTAGGGAATCAACAAGTGTGTTTTTCTCCCTGGGAACAAAGGTAATGTTGAAAGCCTAAAAATTTTCTAACAAGTTGTGTACCATCTACCAATAACTCTTTAAGTGAGCTGAATTGCAATGTATAGTATTCTTTACTTTCCTGACAATGATCTCAAAATCTCCAAATACTTCCAGTTCCTTGATTTCCAAGTGAGTGGATTTCTTCAGTCCCTAGACTAGGGCTTCATACTCAACAATATTGTTGATGCATTCAAATTCTAACCTCTAGGATAAGAAATTTCATTTCCCTTTTGGGTTGATAAGGATGCACCCTGCTCCTGATCCTTATTGTGATTTAGATCCATCAAATTACATGTTCCACATCAGAGGTGAGGGGTTTCCTATTTCTACATGGTTGATTGTTTCTTCAATTTCAACCTCTTGGGCCACTACTTTCATCAGGAATTATTGATGGGTCATACTTTCCTCTGAGGCCACTAGCGAATCTATCTGAAAAACCATTTCATACTTTTTATTGGATGGTATATCATATTGGTAAGGAGAAAGATTACCAAAATCATAATCATAGGAATAATTACCTAACAGAGGAAAATATGTTGATGAGGGTTCAGTAGACGTCTATAAATCGATGAAAATAAGTTTAAGATATATCTCTCTATCAATCATGATCATGTTTGGATGTCCTTTTATTGGAAACCAGAGGTGAGCCTAGTCGGTAGTAAAATATTCATTTAATTTCTCAGACTAGTCCCGGCTAAGCAACATACCATAAGCCTTTGGGATGTCTACTATGATTATGTCAATTACTTGGAAAAACTTGGGCTGAGTAGCAATCCTTATCATGACATATTTCAACTCCCCAATGGCCTTTACTTGAGTTATGTCAAATTGTATAACATGTTTATCACTTTTTAGAGGGGAAACATTCAATTTCTTGCATATTGATAATGACATGACATTTGAATATGCCCCTGAATCATCTAGGAAATTATGTAAATTTATGTTGAAAACCTCGAAGGTTAATAGGAAAGGAGGGACAAAAGGTCTCTCCTTTTTATCTAGAAAGAATGCGTTCACATTTGGTTTATTCATTAAATCGGCAAGGGACGACACATTCCCTTGATCAAATCCTTTCACAAGGGTATCTTTTAACTTCAAGGATTGTAACAAGAAATACTTTTGTTGGGGGATCATGCACATGTCGCTGACCGACACATTAGCCTTCAACTTCTTGAAGTATTATACTATGTTGTAGTCCAACTTAGTTGTTTCATGTGTGTGTATGTTTATAGGGTTTCTCTGGGAAACAACTGGTGCTTTCGAGTGATCAACTATTTGTTTCCCTCTTGAGGATTGAAAAGTGGTGGGATTAATTTGGACCGGTTGACCCCTACTTCGTGTTTGTACAACCAAAACCTCAGCAGGAGGTTCCTGGAACTCAAATACATCGTCGAGAGGCATTGAAAAGTCAGGATCCCACAACAACATGGTTGTTTTTCTGGTGGCTCAACATCTTCTTGATTGGTGATATTTACTTTCGAGCCACTTGATTGTTCAGTAAGACAAACTTCGGCTAGGAACTGATTGAACATTAAATTCATAACATGCACCCATTGGGGATAGTCTCTTTCAGAATGTTTCTCTTGATGGTATGTACAAAAATATTATGATGCTACATTCCCTAGGTCGATGTTTAAGTTGGTTGGGGGAGGTTCAATTGCTTTGAAAGGCAGGTTTCTTTTTAAAAAGGGTTTATAAGGCCTTTGACCTTGGTTTCTGTTGGAATAGGGGTAGATCCAGTGTTCAAAGCTACAACAATGCACTAGAAAAACCCTAACTACCAACCCTTTCAGCAACACCTGTGAAGCAGATGAAGTCTCACTCGAGGTAGAGGCTGAGGTGGTTACGGGACTCAGGTGTTTGCAACCTTAGCTGGGACATAGATCTATGATTATAACCCTTAATAGAGAACTTAGCACTGTTATTTCATCATTATCTAACCAATATCTACTCCGTAGAGAAAACAGAGCATCACAACATTCACGTTGACCTAATGTATATAAGCACTTAGTAAAGGAATTAGATCAAATCTAGCAGATTCAAGCACTAAGCAAGGTCATAGATGTCAGATATAGCATCCAGATTCATCATAAACACAAAGCATAAACATGTCTATCTATCTATATCAAATAACTTAGCACATAACACATAAACGCATCATAACATCGCACAGAGAAGAGTAACACAGTATTTATGTGGTTGACTCCCACCCTGGGGATATGTCCACCAACTCTTCTTATTTATTATCTTCCTCAATGGGTTACATGCATAGAGCCTCAAAACCCTACTCCGCATAGGAAAAAATATCTGCACATCTTGCTAGATCCTTCTTCCTTGCGTTAGAGAAGAAATCCCTCCATAGTCTCTTACAATGACTTTCACTTGGCTCTGCAAGTATTACACAGTATGCACGAAGCCTTACACTTCTTTATCACATAGATCCCACTCTTAGCACTTAGCCAACTTGCACAACACTTGCACACTATTCAACTACTTCTTACATTGCCTAGACTTCTATTTATACATAAATCATAGTCCTAAACATGGGTAAACCCATGGGCAGACATCCCATTCCCATTACATATTCCCAAATCCAAAAAAGGACCCAAAAAGGGTCTGAGATCCCGTGATCTCTTCTTCGTCTTGCGTTCCATCTTTGACAGGGTGTCGAAGTCCCAAAATAGGTCAACTTGACCAAGGATGTCCCAAAACTTGGTCAAGGGCCGACATGCCTCCAACACTCACCTGTGACTTGTCCCGAGTCACTCTGGTCTGACTAGTTCTGCTTCGAACGCATCAAGCAAGGATTGAGTTGCTTTGACTTGCTGCTGTACTATGACCTCCTTTTCAGTGAACTTGTGGATGACTTCATCATTAATAGGTCCCTCTAGATGTTGTTTTTTTGTAGTGACAACCTTCTCTAGCTCTTCTCCTCGACCTTCTACCTCTGTAAAAAATTGATAAGCCTTATCTTGCACAAGTTGGAGTTTCTGAGTTATCTTCGTAACTCTTCTCTCAATAGTATGGATTTTTTGTTGTGTAGTGTGTTTCTCTTGGGAGTGCTTCATTCATTCCACAACTGAAAGGGACTTCAACTACACCTGTATATTTTCATCTTGATACTTCGCCTCTTGGAGTTGAGACTCCAGTGCTCTTAATTCTAGAATCTCATCGAGTCGTTCATATGTCAGGGCACTATGATCAATGAGTTGCTTACATTCCAGGGTAAGAGCCTTGAGCCATTCAACTGCGCTCCTGGCAGTTTCTTCTCTTTGGTCCCTTACATCTTGTAGGGTCTTGGGTAGTGCACATAGGAAAAATGTGTTATGCATTGTTGTAGTTGTTGGATCACTTCTTCAAGTTGCGCTACTTGTTGTGGAACTCTCTCTTCAGACTTTACTTCTATGGCTATCACAGAGCGAAGTGCTCTGTTGACCATTTCCTTTACTTCAAGTTTCTCTGCGAGAAACTGTTCCTTTTCTTATTGTAGCTAGGCTTTTTCTTCATCAAACTTCACTTGGAGAGAAATATTTTCCTATTCTGCAGCACTGTGTTTCTCTACAAGGACACCCTATACTTGTGCCAAAGCCTGGGTGGTTTTCTCTGTTTCTTCTTGCGCTCATCAAAGATGAGCTTCGACTGTAACAACTAGGCGGTGGAGTTGAGATGGCTCATATCCCAATTATGGCTCTCCCGGTGCAGTGGGGACTGCATGACTGGACTATAGGGCTTGTTGTACCCCTCAGAGTTTAGTCTTAATTCAATCATACAGATCTTCCTACTTTGCTTCTTGTTTCTATGTTATTTCCAGTGAAGCATCATTCAAGGCTACTACGAGGAAGTAGAAGTCATTAGAGGTGAGGATGGTCTGCATCTTGGTCATGGTGGCCTTCAATTTCTTCCAGGAGGAAGGTTTCAAAGGTGAACCTTTCCTCTTCTTCAGGGGATCATCCTCATCACCCTACTGTTGTTTGACATCTTTGTCATTCAACTCTTCACCATCACCTCCTTTCTCTGGTGATATGGAATCATTATTCATGGATGCACTATCTAAATCATGAACCTCTTCAGTCTTCTTTGTCCTTCTAGGCCTGAGTGTATCCTGCGTAGTTTCTGGGCTGTCGATGTCGGATATCTTTGCAGGGTCTGCTAGAATGAGGAGGTTTGTTGACCAGTCATTGGTGATCTCCTCCAAGTCCTCCTTTGTTAGATTATAGTAGGATTGGATATTTTTCTTTTGTTCGTTAGCGCACGATGTGATGTAAATAAAATGTGAGTATGCGCTGAACTTCATCAAGGGCCTGAACCAGTGTAAAGTGTTTAGAGTGATGTGAGGCTCAGACTGGATGACTGTCTTCAGCTGGTTGTAATAGGTGTGAAAAACATCATTGGACTGCCACTGTTTATTCATATCTCTTGAGTACCACAATGTACTGAACTTTACGACCAATGGTTCGAAAGGCTCGATGTTCAGGAAGGTCTCACCTTCCGACATCTCCCAGGCAATAAAAGCGATCAGGATCAATAGCCAACTGAAATGAAATTAATACCCTTGGTCCTGGGATTCTCTGCAGTCGAGTTCTAATTGGTTCACCTGGTACTTCACCCAGTTCATCTGAAGTCCTTCTGTGCACTTCCCTACGAGGTCAACTACAAAACCAATGACTTGGGTGGGTCGGTTTTTTCATACTAACTTCCCTGCAATCAATTGATAGGTGAGGTGCACTGTGCCAATCTGAATAAAATCTACTTTGTATCCTTGCATCCCCTTCTCGACATCGCCATAAGTGTCCTTGATCTGTTGTGCTAGAGAGAGATCCATGGCTTTCTCTGGGTAAAACTCTTGTGGATCATTTCCTTGCATACTTAACCCCATGATCAAATTTATCAACATCAAATCAATTGTTATATGATGGTTTAGCCACAAATAACCTCCATGGTAAATGTTGACACTCAGAACTGAATTTGGGTTGCATGAAAATTAATCTCGAGGCAACCTCGAACCACATTGGATTGGAAGCTACCCCTCCCAACTCGAGAGGGATGTCTCGGATAAATGTCACAATAGATCTTCAGTAAGTGTGAAATGGTGGGAAGATTTATGGGTAAATGATGGTTTTGGATTTTTAAAGTTTGGGGGTTGGACCAAGGAAATAGTCCATTGGTCATGGAGTCAATTGAAAACCGAAGAAGGGAGATAATAGCAGTGATCATATAACTTGCGTAAAATGAGGCAAAGTAAGTCTATCTTTCAGCAATTGATAATCATGATGTGGTAGCAGAAAAAGAAAAGAAAAGAGCATCACAGTGAAAGCATCTATCAAGGATGAATTTTCACTACAACTTTAGAGGAAAACAAACGAAGGCTGATAACTAGATGGAGAGCGCTTATCTTGAACGAATTCTGACCAATCACCATAGAACGTAACGCATATATATCAACTGTGTCTAAGGAGCATATAAAATGAATTCCAAACAAATTTTAACACAGCTGAAATGAGGAAGAGATAAACAATATGATAATGACAATAGGGAGAACATACTGAAAGAATCGACTGTGATGAATCTCACAGTCTCAAGTAAATATGTCTTCTGTATTACTCCATTATTGGCTTACAAAATAACTCAGCTTACAAAAATAGCCCCTCTTCGAAAGAGGTTTTCCCTAGCTCGCCCCCCATGCCTCCCTCTCTGTTACACCAATCCCTCTTTTAAAAGAAAAATCTAAAATAAATCTCTTTGTGTTCCGGGAAATATGAAATGGTTCTCCTTCTCCAGAATTTGTGACTTCCAGATGCACTACTGACTTCTTGAACCATCACTAATCATTTCCTAACTGGACAAGACTCATCATTTGTGTGGCCTTTCAAGATTCTCCTTTCGCTGGCTCAACATTGCTCCCTAAACCCAATACACCTCTCTAATCTCGATGCTCGTTGGATTACCTTTAACAACACTCAACTTCTTCTCTTCTATAAAATAAAAAGTCGAGAGGAGTTTTATGAGATTGTGGAGACGCTAAAAAGGAGTCTGTCTTTACTTGTAGTGGACTTCTATCCATTTGCAGGTCGGTTGGACATCCAACGAGGAAAATTGGGTTGGCCCAAAGTTGAATACCACGATGAGGGAGTGGAATTCATTGAAGCATCGACTGATATATCTTTTGAGGACGTGGAAAAATATGAGTTTCAGCACAAAAGCTTCTTCAAGAAGCATGCCCGAACGCATGCAAACAGCTACGCCGCGCCGCTCCTCTCCATCCAGGTATTGAAAAATCACCACATGCTTCTCTATTTCTACAATTATGACTAATTAATAACATGCTTCAGATGTTGCAGTTCACCGCTTTCCAGGGAGGAGGAATTTGCATTGGAACGACTCTTCATCATGCTACATGTCTTCACAAATTGCTACAGTCTAACCACATGAATAGTTCGCCTTAACTAATCCAAGATTCCTCTCTATCATGGACTCTGTTACCCATGCCTTATTTCTTAGTTTATACACACATAGGCCATAGCCATATTTGTCATCTTTTGTAGGTTGTTCAATATGCAGAAATTATATTTTATGGGAAGTTAAAAGTGTGAAGTGACGATCTTCTTGATCCGGATGGGCATTCTTTTCTTCATTTGAACTGTTGGAAAATTCACAATAGAATTATCTTCTACCTCCCAACTGTATTGGGTGACAAGCTGATGCAAGAAGATGGAAGCTTCCAGTCTTGCCATGTCAATGCCTGGGCAAAGTCTCTGGCCTCCTCCAAATGGAATAAAACTATTGCCAATCAGATCCTTTTCTTGCCATCTCCAAGGATTGAATTTGTATGGACTCTCATAGAAGTCCTTGTCCAGGTGAATGGATCTGAAGTATGTGAACATACACCATCCTTTGGGAATGAAGTGTCCTTTAATCTCCACGTCATGAAATTCCTTTCTCATTACACCAGTGATGATATTCCCCATTCATAAAGTCTCAATTATCACATTCTGAGTAAAGGTCAAGGATGTGTAATCACTCCAAGTTAGCTTCTCTTTTTCATGTTCCTTAGATTTCTTCAACTTCGTGTTTTCTTCCTGTAATTGTTGTAGTGCAAGCGGGAAGTCTGTGAGAAATTTCACTGCAAGAGTCATTAGCATTGGTACAGAATCTTCCCCGAGAATCATCAAATCTATCATGTTATCACATATGACATCTATGGGGAAGTACTTCTCTGCTAAATCATTTGTTTCCTGCAGTAATACATCTAACACATCCCCTAGACGACTTGGGTAAGTGCAGGTGGAATAGCTTGCTCTCTTCTCTTCTATGATTTTGTGTACCATCTTAACCATTCTTTCTTTTTCTTGTAATGAGTTGTAGAACCTTGTTCCAGGAAAATTGACTGGCAATGAGACCAAACCTGAGATGAACTTTCTGAATCCTTGTTTTAGATATTCCATGTCATTTCCTGGGCTAAGACTCATCAGTTCTTTCAAGAGCACATGAAATGCCATATTTTTAGTTTCATATTGGATGCAAACCAGTTGATCTTCCTTCTAGTTTGTCATAGAAATCAGAATGTATTTCTCTATATCCACAGTTATCTGCTCTTTCAGCTGTGGATATTTGAGAAAACCTCCTATGAGGTCGTGCAACTTCTTCTGCAAGTTCCCACTCAGCATGAGTATTGAATACTTCCCCATGAGCTCATTGAGTGATTTCGGATAAGAGGGAACAAATATCCTACCATCGTTTTGCAGAACCACCCTACTTACTTTTGGGTCCGTTGATATGATCGTGGGGCTCCCAAGGAGATGTGATTTGAATACCTTTCCATATAAGGATATTGTTGTTAAATTTGGGCGAAAGCGCCTAAGTAATTTTGAAAATTTTCAATATCTATTACAACATAGGATCCATCTAGGGATGGTACTTTCCCGTAAAGTGCCAATAACAGTAGACCAGGTGCCTTCATCCATTGGGTGAACTAACGTGAAAGTTGTAATTCTGAGTTCTCCTACCAGTGAAATCACCATAGAAAACTTTTAATGGAATCGCCAGAGCATGTGCAACCAACATTTTCCTATGACCGACTTCTCGACCAGGCCTTAAGACTATGAAAATGTCATTCTCCCAGGGATAGATATCAAATCCAATTCCTCGGCAACGACGCCAAAATTTTGACACTCGGAACTGAATTTGGGTTGCATGCAAATTAATCCCGAGGCAACCTCGAACCACTTTGGATTGGAAGTTTCCCCTCTCAACCCGAGTGGGATCTCTCGGATAAATGTCAAAATAGATCTTCAGTAAGTGTGAAATGGTGGGAAGGTTTATGGGTAAATGATGGTTTTGGATTTTTAAAGTTTGGGGGTTGGACCAGGGAAACAATCCATTGGGCATGGAGTCAAGTGAAAACCGAAGAAGGGAGATAATAGCAGTGATCGTATAACTTGAGGAAAATGAGGAAAAGTAAGTCTATCTTTCAGCAATTGATAATCATGATGCGGTAGAAGAAAAATAAAATAAAATACCATCACAGTGAAAGCATCTATCAAGGATGAATTTTCACTACAACTTTAGAGGAAAACAAATGAAGGCTGATAACTAGATGCAGAGCGCTTATCTTGAATGAATTTTGACCAGTCACCATAGAATGCAACACATATATATCAACTTTGTGTAAGGAGCATATAAAATTAATTCCAAACAAATTTTAACACAGATGAAATGAGGAAGGGATAAACAATATGATAATGACAACAGGGAGAACATACTGAAAGAATCGACCGTGATGAATCTCACAGTCTCAAGTAAATATGTCTTATGTATTACTCCATTCTTGGCGTACAAAATAACTCAACTTACAAAAAGAGCCCCTCTTCGAAAGAGGTTTTCCCCAGCTCGCCCCCTGCGCCTCCCTCTCTGTTACATCAATCCCTCTTTTAAAAGAAAAATCTAAAATAAATCTCTTTGTGTTCCGAGAAATATGAAATGGTTCGCCTTCTTCAGACTCTGCGACTGCCAGATGCGATGCCAGCTTCTTGAACCATCACTAATCATTTCCTAACTGGACAAGACTCAGCATTTGCATGGCCTTTCAAGATTCTCCTTTCAATGGCTCAACATTTCTCCCTAAACCCAATACGCCTCTCTAATCTCGATGCTCGTTGGATTACCTTTAACAACACTCAGCTTCTTCTCTTCTATAAAAAAAAAAGTCGGGAGAAGTTTTATAAGATTGTGGAGACACTAAAAAGGAGCCTGTCTTTAGTTCTAGTGGACTTCTATCCATTTGCATGTCGGTTGGATATCCAGCGAGGAAAATCGGGCTAGCCCAAAGTTGACTGCAATGATGAGGGAGTGGAATTCGTTGAAGCATCGACTGATATATCTTTTGAGGACATGGAAAAAGATGAGTTTCAACACAAAATATTCTTCAAGGAGCATGCTCAGACGGATGCAAACAGCTACACCGTGCCTCTCCTCTCCATCCAGGTATCAAAAAATCACCACATGTTTCTCTATTTCTACAATTATGACTAATTAATAACATGCTTAAGATGTTGCAGTTCACCGCTTTCTGGGGAGGAGGAATTTGCATTGGAACGACTCTTCATCATGCTACATGTCTTCACAAATTGATACAGTCCAACCACAAGAATAGTTTGCCTTAACTAATCCAAGCTTCCTCTCTATCATGGACTCTGTTACCCATGCCTTCTTTCTTAGTTTATACACATAGAGGCCATAGCCATATTTTTCATCTTTTGTAGGTTGTTCAATATGCATAAATTATATTTTATGGGAAGTTAAAAGTGTGAAGTGACGATCTTCTTGATCATGATGGGCATTCTTTTCTTCATTTGAACTGTTGGAAAATTCACAATAGAATCATCTTCTGCCTCCCAACTATATTGGGTGACAAGTTGATGCAAGAAGATGGAAGCTTCCAGTCTTGCCATGTCAATGCCTGGGCAAAGTCTCTGGCCTCCTCCAAATGGAATAAAACTGTTGCTAATCGGATCCTTTTCTTGCCATCTCCAAGGATTTAATTTGTATGGACTCTCATAGAAGTCCTTGTCCAGATGAATGGATTTGAAGTATGTGAACACACACTAACCTTTGGGAATGAAGTGTCCTTTAATATCCACGTCATGCAATGCCTTTCTCATTACACCAGTGATGATATTCCCCATTCGTAAAGTCTCAGTTATCACATTCCGAGTAAAGGTCAAGGACGTGTAATCACTCCAAGTCAGCTGCTCTTTTTCCCATTCCTCAGATTTCTTCAACTTCATGTTTTCTTCCTATAATTGTTGTAGTGCAAGCGGGAAGTCTGTGAGAAATTTCACTGCAAGAGTCATTAGCATTGGTACGAAATATTCCCTGGGAATCATCAAATCTATCATGTTATCACATATGACATCTATGGGGAAGTACTTCTCTGCTAAATAATTTGTTTTCTGCAGTAACACGTCTAACACATACCCTGGACGACTTGGGTAAGTGCAGGTGGAATAGCTTGCTCTCTTCTCTTCTATGATTTTGTGTACCATCTTAACCATTCTTTATTTTTCCTGCAATGAGTTATAGAGCCTTGTTCCAGGAAACTTGACTGGAAACGAGACCAAACCCAAGAAGAACTTTTTGAATCCTTGTTTTAGATATTCCATGTCATTTCCCAGGCTAAGACTCATCAGTGCTTTCAAGAGAACATGAAATGCCATATTTTTAGTTTCGTCTTGGATGTAAGCCAGTTGATTGTCCTTCCAGTTTTTCATAGAACTCATAATGTATTTCTCTATATCCACAGTTATCTGCTCTTTCATCTGTGGAGATTTGAGAAAACCTCCTATGAGGTCGTGCAACTTCTTATGCAAGTTCCCACTCAGCATGAGTATTGAAGACTTCCCCATGAGCTCGTTGAGTGATTTCAGATAAGAGGGAACAAATATCCTGCCATCATTTTGCAGAACCACCCTGCTTACTTCTGGGTCCGTTGATATGATCATGGGGCTCCCAAGGAGATGTGATTTGAATACCTTTCCATATAAGGATATTGTTGTTAAATTTGGGCGAAAGCGCCTAAGCAATTTTGGAAATTTTCAATATCTGTTACAACAGTAACAAGACAAGAGTATCTTGACACATGCATTTACCTCCTGGTGCCTTACGAAGTGAGTAATCTTCATGACGTTGAGCAGGGTGGACTGCGTGAGGTTCATGGTCCACAACTAGGGGATTATATTTGAATTCTTTCCCTTAGTCTAGGTAAGGTACTTATGTGTGGCAAGCATGTTGTAAAATTTGCGATCTTTGAGGTTGAAGTCACTAAACTTCAATGCTGCAATATTATCTTGGTCTTCTTGGACTGCACGTATCCCCTTTGGGAGGTACGCAGTGACCAAGGTGTACTCAAAATATATAGATATGTTGTCTCGATTTATTGTGCCGCTCAGTGGTGGTAGATAGGTGGGTAAAATGATCAAGATCAATTTAGCATTCGCTAGATCATCCCTGTGCTTGGTTTTCTTTTCATCGGATGGTCGGGATGGTCCGGCTTCATGAGCAGTGGATGGAGAGGCTGGTAGTCCTCTTGTCAAATATTCTTGTACACTTGTATACATCAACATGACTCTCTCAGTCATGAGGTCGATCAGAACTTCTTCTACAATTTTATCAGCAACGCTCAAATCGTCCGACATACACGCTCGAGGTAAACAATCTCAGGTTTGGGGGGATAACTTAGACACTGTAATATGATAGACAACAAGAGTGTGATGATCACTGTGTAAAAGAAACTTAGTCTACGTGCTCAAATTCTCACTTGAAAAAAGTGTTCTCAGTGCATAGCACGACGAGATAAATAGGTAACTGGCAACGAGTCTCTTGCAACAGGTATGAAGCCTTCATTATCTCTTTTATTTTTGTTATGGCATGGTCCCAACGGTCATATGGTGAGCTGGTTGTCCATAAATTTATTTCTGCACGTTTGGAGCATTGATCTAATGGTTATAATGGCCCCAATGGCTATATTGCTTCGCTATGGCAAAGTGCCATGTGTCATTGTTCTGATATCTTGACGAAGCTCCAATTTTGCAAATTTTTCTTCTGTGAGGTTTCTTCTAGAACCTTTTGCAACTTGTTGATCTTATCTTTCTTCTTACTTGTCTTTCTAGCCTTCTTCCCCATGAGATTTGTCTCGGTGTGCCTTTTTCCTTTTTGATCCTTAGCTTCTTTTGGCATAGTTACTTCGCATTGTTGAGATTGCTTCTTAAGATTCAAGGGTAACCCTTCTTCTTCATCTAGAATAGGTACTTCAATATTCAGTGGTTCTTCTAGTGTTCTTGCAACTTCGACATCTAGGTTTGTGGTGTTAAATGGCTTTGGTATGTTCTTCTATTCTTCAATCAAGTGTGTGATCCTTATAGTCCTGAATTATTTTAACTCTTGCTTTTTATGTTCTAAAACTTCTTCTTCTTCTTTCCTCTTGGCCTAATCTTTTTCAATCCAAGGTTTTCTAGTAGAATTGTAAATGGGGTGCTATTCTCATTGAATTTAACAATCTCAAAATCTTCCTCTGTTGAAGTTCTATTGATAGTCATAGGTATCTTGGCAAGTCTCCCATAGAGGGTTATCAATTTTCCTCTGAATAATCCTATTCCTCCCAATGAGGGAATCATAGCAGGCTTTCCTAAAAGTTCCCAAGTTCTTTCTGTCATGATATTCACCTGTGTTTCCTCATCCAGAACACAGTCAACGTCGAAGTCTCCTATTATTTCTTCAAGGAATTATTTTTCTTTGAATATATATGATAAGTTGACATGTCAATGGTCATTCAGGGTTTCTCTTATCTGTAGCAATACTCTCTCTAATTCTTTCTAGGATTCTATCATAATCTTAGTTTCGAGATCTGCCTTAGGGTTTTCTTGTCTCATGTTCATTTCTTCAAGCTTAGCAATTATTCTAGGGCAATTCAATACTTCATGGTCCATAGCGTTACAACAAAGACAACTAGGTCTTCTCCTAGGGAATTCCTTAGCAAGATGTATAGGTTTTCTGCAATTGTAACAAAGGGTTAATCCTCTCTTTCATTTAAATGATATCCAGCCTTTCCTGTACTGGGAACTAGGATCATGGTAGCTAACCTGCAAACATTTTTTTCTAGGGTCTTGCATACACTTATTTGTCCAAACATTCCTTATATGCATAGGTATAACACACTTTTCACTATTCTTATCAGATCTACTCATATCAAATATTCTTTCATCTATTAATACCCTATTTTTAAAGCTAGGATAGAATCTATCAAACATACCTAGATCCATACTTTTGAAACAAAAACTTCCACCGATCTTACTTCTAAAGAGCACAAATCTTTCAGATCTAGAAATTTTTCACTATTCTTACCTTTATTAGAGAACAAAGCTTTTAGATCTTACCTCTGATAATCAAGAATTCTCACTTTTACCTTTCTTAGGGCACAAAGCTTCCAGATCTTACCTCTTTTCTTTAGATTGGACTTCTTTTTCTTAGCACAAAACTTGCCAAACTAGTAGAGTACTACGCACTAGAGAAATAAATCTACGCACAGAGATTTCAAAATTTCAGATCATATCTTTTCAGAAAGCTTATTCTTCCTCATTTCCTAGCAATCACAGTTTCAGGTATCGAAAACAGAACCATTTGTTGGCACATGGGCAGACCCAGGGTTCAATGCTACAACAACACACCAACAAAACCCTAACTACCAGCCCTTTTGACAACACCTACGAAGCAGATGAAGTCTCACCCGAGGTAGAGGTAGGGGTGGTTGCAGGACTCAGGTGTCTGCAACCTTAGTTGGGACACATATCTATGATTATAACACTTAATAGAGAACTTAGCACCATTAGTTCATCATTATCTAACCAATATCTACTCCACAAAGAAAACAGAGCATCGCAACATTCACTCTGATCTAATGTATATAAGAACATAGAAAAGGAATTATATTAGATATAGTAGATTCAAGCACTAAGAAAAGTCACAGATGTCAGATATAACATCCATATTGATCATAAGCACAAAGCATAAATAGATCTATCTATCTATATCAAAGAACTTAGCACATAACACATAAACACATCATAACATCGCACAGAGAAAAGTAACACAGTATTTACGTGGTTCACCCCCACCCTGGGGCTACATCCACCAAATCTGATGCAGGAGCATCGCTCAACTACCAAGCGAGCCAGTGCGTGGAGAAAGAGAGACTACTGGACAAGCCAGCGAACTTCATATTTTGAATTTTACCTTGGTATTGTTGCACCGCCATTTAATCAAGGGCATTCAAAGCCGAGCGCACTTGTATTATATTATAGATAGGAAGGCACTTAATACTATTAAGGCTGATAGGTAGGAATTAACTGTAGATTAGATAGTTTACCTTTTGAGAGGGAAAACAGAGTATAGACACCCTCGCTTGTATCATGGTAAGAAGACTCTCATTCAGACAGGAGCAAGAGAGAGCAGAATAGAGAGCTTGTGAAGAACCTCCATGTACAGCTATTGAAATAATAGGAGGATCTTTGATTCAATTCCATGGACGTGTTTAGTCTCTTTGTCTTGTTGATATTATGCTTTTGCATACTTGCTTCCTTTTATGCTTATCTTTTATATGCTGCTTATGTGATCGTGTATCAGGTTAGAAACCTGAGAGAATGAGTTTAAATTGTTTCTCTGCTTAGTCCAGGAGATTCCTGCATCGAGTGCAGTTGAATACCTCCGCATAGAGTGCGTCAAGGAGGCTAAGTAGTTGAACCTTTGCTCTCATTTTGTTCAGAGTTGGGTTGAGTTATTCGAGCCGTGCAGGTGAGTGCAGGTTGAATCCGAGTCTCAGTAGCAAGTCTGAGAAGGGAGAGGTCGAGCTATTGCGAGAGTGAATGCGCAAGGTCCAAAAGGCTTCAACACTTCTGGAGGTATTTGAAGACCGAGCGCAGGGAGTGTGTTCAAAAGAAACTCGGGAGGAATCTGAGAAGGACTAAGCTCAGGAGAGATACTTCTTCTATTAGTAGAGGAAATCGACCCCAGTAGAGGCCACACAGAACGAAGGTGGTGCAGAGAAAACCTCTTCAGAAGAAAGGGAATCAACGGTTGGAGATCTCCGTGAAATTCTGCGAAGCTCCGAGGACTGTCCGATTGAGTAGGAGTTGCGCGAGAGATAACCCCTACCACAGGCATGGAGAATCAAAGTCCATCGGACTTCGGGGCTTCGGCATTCAGGATTTGACGAGGTGAGAGTTCTGTACCTCGAGGAATCGCGAGATGCAATTTCCCGAATTGATCTGAGCCGTCGATCAAGGAAGGGACACGTGGCAGAGGATCCTGAGGAGTCGGGATTCGGAGTTTTGCGAGGTCTGTGACCTTGTGCACCAGGAGAAGCGATTTCCCGATAGAACGAGAAGGAGACAGGTGTCAAGGCGTGAGGCCCCACCACAAGAAGCTGACAGGTGGCATCGGGAAATCGGGATTCGGGGGTTGGTGATACAAGGTTCCTATGCACGTTGAAATCACGAAGTGAGATCCCCCAAATTGATAAGGACCGTCGATCGTTAGGGGGACAGTTGGCGCAAGATCCCATCATATCGGGATTTCGGTGTTCGGTTTTTGGCGATGAAAGAGTTGCATGCACGTCGGAATCGTGAGTAGCGATTTCCCGAGTTAACGGGAGTCGTTGATTAGAGCAGGGGCAAGTGGCACGAATCCATAGTTTCGGGGTTTCGGCGTTCGGGGTTTTGTGATACAAGAGATTTATGCCCCGGAAAGTCCCGAGTCGCGATTTCTCGAAGTAACGGGAACCGTCGATCCACGGAGGGACGCGTGTCAGCAGATCCCGGATATCGGGGTTCGGCATTTCGGGGTTTTCGACACCAAGGAAACTTGCATCACAGATTCGCGATCCACGAAATCCCGAAAAGGACGTGGCAAGGTGGGTCCTCAAGACAGAGTGGGAGACAGGTGTCACGGCTTTAGGCCTCACCATGGGATGCTGACAGGTGGCATCGGAGATTCGGGGTTCAGGGTTTTGTGTTGTATGAGACACATAGCAACATAATCGTCGATTTCCCGAAAGGAAATTCCCCGAGAAGAAAGGGACGTTGACCGCCGACCATCGGGGTTCGGGATTTGGTTGTGCATGTGAATTGTGTTCGCATGAATCGCGAACTCTCGAGTTCCGATTTCCCGATATCCGACAAAAGGGGGAACCGCCGAAAGAGTTACGTGGGTGACTCTTGACTTCTGAGGGGGAGTTGAAGAGTGTTGACTCTTCGGGCCCGTGACTGAAGAAGGTCCTGGTGGTAGCAGCTTGCTCGGTGA
>JZKD02S1931638.1:11292-30133 GCA_000966675.3 Picea glauca
ATGCCATTCTTTAGTTATTTCCGCCATATCTTCCTCAGTGAGCTTGTAATAGGATTGGAGATCTTCTTTATGTTTGTATCTGCGCGTAGTGATATAGATGAAGTGTCTGTCTACATGGAACTTCACGATTGGCCTGAACCTATGAAGTGTGTTTGGCATCATGCGAGGGAAGGATTCAATGGACCTTTTTAGCTGTAGATAATAGGTGTGGAACATCGTGTTTGAATGCCATTTATTTGTCATGTTGCTCGAGTACCATAGCATAGTGAACTTCGTAGCTAGTGGTTCAGATGGCTCAATTTCAGGGAAGGTCGCTCCTTCAGGTATCTCCCAAGCAATGAAGGCAATGAAAATTAGTAGCCAACTGAAATCAAACTCATATCCCTAATCCTGAGCTTCGCACCAGTCTTTCTCTAACTGGTTGAAAAGGTAGATCACCCAGTTCATTTGCATCCCTTCAACACATTTTCCTGCGAGGTCAACAACAAACCCAGTGACCTGCATTGGCCTATTATTTCTGACGATCTTACTAGTGATCAAATGGAAAGCTAGGTGTACTGCACTATTCTGGATGGAGGCTACCTTGTAGCCCCGCTTCCTCTTATCCACATCACCATAGGTGTCTTTTATTGTTTGTGCTAGGGCACAATCTACAGCCTTCCCTAGGTAAAAATCTTGTGGGTCTGGTCCTTGCATGCTTAACCTAGTGATCTAGTGGATCAACGTAGAATTGACAGTGATGTGCCTATCCAACCATAGGTAACTGCCATGGAATCATGACAACAGGATTTTAATGCACACGTTAACCTCCGGATGTCTTCCGAAGTGTGGTAACTTCATCACATTGAGGATTGTGGACCTTGTGATGTCCATGGTCCATGGCTGGGGGATTATCTTCGAATTTTTCCCCAGTTTCTTGGTCAAACACTTGTGTGGTGTGAGCATGCCATAGTTTTTGCAGTCTCCCAAGTTATAGTTGTTGATCTTCAACGTCAGAATTCTCTCCAACTGCGGTTTGACTATGTGTATCCCCTTCGGGAGGTACGTACTAATCAATGTGTAGTCGAAGTCCCTCAGGATGTTTTTATGACTCACTGCGCTAGCCATAGGTGGGATGTAGTCGAGCAAGATTGATGGTATGAACTTCACATTTTCTAAATCATCACGATGCTTGCTATGTTTCTCAGTAGTGGATCAACTAGACTAACGTTGTGTAGTTGACGAGTATGCTTCCAATCCTCACATTGATGAATCTTGCACACCTGCGGACATCACCTTCTCATCCATGAGGTTTATTAGGATATCTTCGACAAACTTTTCTACTGCACTAATGTCATCCGACATGCACGCTCGAGATCAGATATATTAGTGTTGGCAGCCATTTCGCATTTTTATCTTTTTCTTATAAGCTGCCTACATAAGGGTTTTGATCCCTAAGTACTTGTTGCAATTCTTGAAAACAAATCGACACTATTATCTTGCACTATTCCCACACCTGCCTTTCATTTTCATTTTCACGACTACAAACGTGAAAACCTTGAGTTGGGAGTCATGTCGATGGCATTAAAATTATCCTTGGATTGTTATGAGTCCTTGTGTTACTGTGGTCATAATTTTGTTTTTACCTCTAACTCACTAAAGGTCATACATTTGTCAAAACACCAAACCTTTATTCACTTTGCATTTTTGTTAATATGGTTTCAATTATAAGTTCTTGATGCAATGGTATGTGGTGTTTTTGATTAAATCTTTGGTGCAATGGTTTCATAGAACGCATTAATTTTGGGATTAAATCCTTGATGAAATGTTGGATATATTGGTTTCTTTCAAGTCATACAAATGCTATGGTCGATTTAACATTCAGACCAATTATTGGTTATGAACACCATGGTTTTCATATGGTTATTTGATATTTCATTTGGTTGAAATCTTTTTGGATATACATTGTTATGATTTGAAAATGAGCTTTTCATTATACAAGCAACATGATAGCTCTGCATGGTTTCAATTCCTACTCCACCCTCACACACTTAGGCATTAATGTCTGCCTTGTATCTCGGGCTACCTCTGTTTGTTTTGGGGAAACCTGTGAGCATTTGGTCCTGCGTCTACCTTGTCCATCCCCCTCACCATTTACCCTGCTCATTGTGTGCTCTCTCCTATGGCTCCTATAGTGCAAATTGAACCCCATGGTGTCCAGACTCTGTTATGATTTGATAATGCCAGAGGAGACTATTTAGGCTAACCACGTAATTGCCTCCCAGAGACACATTTTTGCGTGGGTGATTCTGGCCAAATGGTTTTGAATCAGATCAAACCCTTGAAAAACCAGAACCGAAATTATCCCCTTTACCTTCATCGCGAGCGATTTCCTCAAAAATTGGTTTATTATAGAGTTATAGCTCGTGTTTTAGAGGTCAAATCTTAGATCTTCTCCATGGCTGGAAGGCGCGTTTTGGTTTGTTTGCACTTGCCGAAATGTTTGTTTCTCCTGGCCTGTGCCTTAGAACTGCTCTCACTTGACATGCCTTTCCCCCTCCTACACTCTTGCCCCCTATTGAACCCTTGATCAATCCAAAGATTCATCAAGCAGTCTGTCAGCAAAGTTGAAAGGCAACATGCTCTGTTCTTTTTAAAATATAGAGGCAGCCATTGCCATTGTTAACTCGAAATTGCCCTGACCGAATCATATCCCTACAACCAAGGTATGTTATTTCAACATTGATTTTTGAATGATTGTGTTTATTTTGAATTAGCAAGAATAATTTCATTTTGAATTAGCAAAAACTATTGTGTTTGCGTTGATTTGTTTGCTAAATCAAATATGGTTCTGTTTTGATTGAATCGGTTTAACATGATTTTGTTGTTCTTAAATTAGCCGATTATGTTTGCTCTGAATTAGTTTGATATAGTTCTGTTTTGTTAGTTTTGAATTAAAAAACGATTCTGTTAGTTTTGTATTGATTCAACAACGATTTTGTTAGTTTTGAATTGACATAAACGATTGTGTTTGTGTTAAATTAGTACAAAAGATTTGTTTGCTAAATCGATTATAGTCTATTTCGATTGAAATTGATTCAAAAATGATTTCGTTGGTTTTGAATTGTCAAAACGATTCTGTCTGTTTTGAATTGGTAATAAAAAAGTTGTTTGACAGATCGTATACATCCCTGTTACCATTCGATTAATTCAATACGATTTCGTTTATTTTGAATTGGCATAAAAGATTTGGTTTGTTTTACCAAAAATGATTTGCTTGTTTTGAATTAGTAATTAAGAGTTGTTTGATTCACTGTATACATTCTTGTTATTATTTGGATTCATTTAAAACGATTTTGTTTGTAAATATGACCAGCTACAAAATCGTGAGATTCTGTAGCTAGTCATAGAAGTTGGATTTTTGTTGATTTTACAACCGAACATTGTCTAAAAATTGTTTATTCTTGTCCACCTACAGGTACACACAAATTTCAATGGGAAATTGGACATGCTGTGGCAGTTTAGAACATGCTTTTAGTTATATAGTTTTGTTTTAAGTTGTTAGTCTTAGGCAGAAATAGAGATTTGGGAGATTGTTCCCATATTTTTGCAAACAGTTTTTGATAATTCCCACAACAATGTTTTACCCTGTGGCCTTTATATACTCATTATTTTTTGTAAAGAACCCATGACTGTTGGGAGAACAAAGATTATGGATTTGTGATTATACAGACTCGAATGGAAGTTGATGCTTTGTAATAGCTTTAGCTTTCAATTTATCATACTTTCGTTCAAGTCTTGTGCATTTTAATTTGTTATCAAATTATTGACTACTTTAGATATCAAGATTTGTTATAGATTGATGCGTTATGATTTAAATTTTGTCCATATCTGATGTATCTCATTTTATGCACAACAATCACTCTGTTTGAATTTAATGAACATAAGGTTTATCTTCTTTGTTAAATTAGCAGTTATGTACAAATCTTTCACACTTGGATTTAGCTAAATGTGATGATTTGTAAATTATAAAATTGTTGTTGTTTTATGTCTTGTTTGTTCTATCATTTGTATTCAAAGAGAGTTGCTGCTTCTTGTTTATGAGAATCTTGTGGAAAATCGAGTGCGGGTTTCCCCCATCGAACAGCTAAATCAGATATTGTGCACGGGACAAATTGGAAAGCGTTACTACAGGTTAGTATGTTAGTGCTATTTAAGTATTTCAGTTAATATATAAATCTGAACGCCTCTCACTGTTCATCTTTATAGTTCATATTTACAGATTAGGATTGTTATGTTATTGTTATGCTTAGATAGTTGTCATTTTATTTCTATCTCATAAAAAGTATAAAAATCCAAAAATAATAGCTTTGTTGTCAGAGGATAGTTTACAAATGATTTTTGGAGGTTTTTAATTTAAAATCTGTAATTTGTGAATACTATACATATATAATTGAGGTTTAATCCTATTGATAGCTAAACAATTAAATAAGTAGAATTATTGTTTTATGATATTAGTTAGTAAACTGTATATATAGTTTTAGATTTGTATATAGTTTGTTGTAGTTGTTTTTTCACTTAGATTAGTTTCTTTAGTTTAGTGTTTCTTTCATTTTCCTAGGACTTAGATCGGCCAATGGAGCCGCTAAACCCATCAGAGTGGATCATCCCAAACGGCTTGGGTTATTTAGACAACCCCGGACCAGATCCACCCCTCCAGTTGACGAGCGGTCAATTTCGCCCGTCAACACTTAGGTCGGTGAAAAAACACTGGAGCTACTCAGATGGATGGTGAGCTCTCAATAAGAACAACACAGTAATATTTATCTCTCTATGGGCTCGGATAATCACTATTTTCAAAAGTGTTCCCGGTAAGATATTCGACGAGTTAAATAGATAACATCGTAAAGGGCTCCTCCAACGGGTAGGAACGCCTCAATCAATGTGATTCCATCCGTTATGGTACGGTCCCAACAGTCTAATGGTGATGATTCCAACAATAACTATGTTTCTAGCCGTTCTGGAGCATCGGTCTAACAGTCGGGATGCCTCCAATGATCATATTGCTCTGTTGTGGTGAAGTGTCAATCCGTTGTTCTACTATTCCGGTGAAGTTCAAGTTCTGTAAATATTTCTTCTATGAAGTCCTCTGTGGAACTTCCTGTAATTTTTCTAACTTAGCTTTCTTCTTACTAATCTCTCTAGCCTTCTTCCCTGTGATCTGGGTCTCTGGATTCCTCTTTCCATTCTTATTATTATCTGTACTTAACATAGTAACTTCTTGTTGTTTCTATTCTTTCATAGGGTTCGAGGGTAATATGTCTTCTCGTTCTAGAGTAGGTGTTCTACTTTCCTACATGAATAGGTTCTTTAAGCTTGCTTGCGTTTTCTCAATTTCAACAACTAGGTCTTTGGCCCTCAGTTGCTTCAACTTGTCCTCTTGTTCTTCTATTAAGAGTGCTATTCTCCTAGCCATGAAATCCTTCAGTTCTTTCTTTTTCTGTTCTATAGCTTCCTCTTCTTTTTTCCTTCGGATCTGATCTTTCTCAATCCAGGTCTTTCCTAACAAAAGTACAAAAGGAGCATTATTCTCAACAAACTTAATGACCTCAAATTCTTCTTATGTCGATTCTCCATGAGCACTCATAGGTATATGGGAAAGTCTTCCACATAGGGTTATCAAATTTCCTTTAAACAATCTTATTCCTCCCAATGAAGGAACCATAACAAGTTTTCCTAAGATTTCCCAAGTACATTCTGTCATAATGTTTACCTGTGTTTCTACATCCAATACACAGTCTATGTCCAAGTATCCTATTCTTGTTTCTATGCACTCTTTCTCTTTTAAGATCGCTGATAAACTGGTGTCTCTGTGATCATTCAGTCTTTCTTTCATCTGCAATAATATAGCCTCTGATTCTTTCTATTTTTTTATCATATTCTTAGTCTCTTGGCCTTCCTCAGGGTTTTCTTGTCTCATATTCATCTTTTCAACTTTATCAATAATTTAATGGAAATCCAAAACTTCATGTCCAGTAGCTTTACAACAAAGGAAAATAGGACCTCTACCAGGGCATTCCTTAGAAATATGTCCCAGTCTTTTACAACTATAACAAAGAGTCAATCCTCTCTTTCTCTTGAACGATCCCCAACCTTTCCTGTACTACGCACTAGGATCACAGTGATGGACCTGTAAAAAATTATTTCTAGTATCCTACATCCACTTGTTAGTCCAACAACTCTTTCTATGCATAGGGATAACATATCTTTCACTATTTCTATTAGATCTATTCATATCAAATCTTCTTTCTTCTACTTGTGCCCTAGTTTTCAGACTAGGACCAAATCTATTAAACATACCTAGATCCCTTTTTTTGAAACAAAAATTTCCACTTAGCTTACCTTTATCAAAGCCCAAAGCTTTAAGATCTTACCTCTTTTCTTCAGATATAACTTCTCTTCTTAGCACAGAGCTTCACAAGTCAAGTAGAATACTGCGCACTAGAGAAACAGATCTACACACAGAGCTTTCTCTTTTCTTCAATTCCCAACAATCACGGTTTCATGTCTCGACAACAGAACCATTTGTTGGCACACAGAAAGACCTAGGTTTCAACGCTACAACAACGCACCAACAAAACCCTAACTACCATCCCTTTCGGCAACACCTGTGAAGCAGATGAAGTCTCACCCAAGGTAGAGGCAGGGAGAATTGCAGGACTCAAGTGTCTGCAACCTAGCTGGGCACAGATCTATGATTACAACACTTAACAAAGAACTTAGTAGTTAACATTCATTATAATTTAACCTTTATTCACATCCCAGGTAAAACCCTAATTATAGAGAAACACAGTATTCAACAAGATCTAACACATCCAAGCACTTAACACATAGAGATAGATCAGATCAAGCATTCATTCACATCACTAAGCACTAAGCTAATATATCAAATGCATCTAACATACATAAAGATAATAGTACTAAACATGAATCACATCAATCACACAAAGCAACCATAACATAGGATATATGTGGTTCATCCCCAGTGTGGGCCTACATCCACCAACTCTTCTTCTTCTTTATTATCTTATTTCAATCTCCTTACATGCACAAAGCCACAAGATCAACTCCGCATAGGAAAGGATATCTGCACGCACCTCACCATATCCTCCTTCCATGAGTAGATCTAGGCACAGAGCCTTCTTACAATCACTTTCACTTATCTCTACAAGTTCTCAACACATGGTATTCACAGAGCTAACTAAATTGCATAGATCCAACTACTTACATCACTTGCACTTCGCACAATAAAACACTTAGCACCATATATCTCCTACTTACATCTCCTATCTTTCTATTTATACATTACAAAAGGGCCTAATCATGGGTAAACCCATGGTCCGACATCCCATACCCATTACATAAACCCTAAACCCAAAAATCCTGTAAAGGGGGGCGAGATACCGCGATCTTCGCTTCGCCTAGCGCTCCGTCTTCGACCAACTTGTCGAAGTCCCTAAATTGGTTAAATATTACCAACATTCCCATAAAACCTAGTGAGGGGCCAACAAGAGGAAACACCAAAATTGAGTATCCCAATCACAAGGTCAACTACCAAAACACCACCTGTACATGCTCTGCATGCACAGTCTGTTGAACACCCAACTCAAGAAATGGATGAAGATCAAGTGAAGTAAGAACAGAAATACTGAGTAATCAAAGAGATACAAGATCAACTTAAGGATGATAAACATGTCATAGATAATTTGTTTCATGATAACAAAGAGATGAAGAGGAAATTGGATGGGAGGGTTTATGATATTCAAACACCATAGGAGGAAGTAGGCTCAAAGAGAGAATCAATTTCAAAGGTTCCAGAAGCTTCTAAGGGGAAAGAAATCAAGAAAAGTCCTAAAACTGTGGATTTGACTAAACCTACACCCCCCTTAACAAGATCCTCAACTATAAATATAAGCTAAGATTACAAGCTTGCAGAGGAAACACAAACACAAGGCCAACCTACATTAGTTGAAAAGATTCACACTTCACCTGGAGAAGGTGAGAAAACTATCAAATGGATAAATAAGCAACTCAGAAAGGCTCAAGACCTAATTATTCAACTCGGGGAAGATAAAAGAGTATCATAACTGAATTTTGAGAGACACTTTAAGGAATGTGACCGGCCATAAAAAATGCTTCTGAAACCCTCACAAATTCCCAGTCAAAGCTGAGAAGAAATGCACTTCTTCTTAGGAAAGAGGGAAACTTGAAGAGACAAAATTTGTCATTGAGAAAGGAAAATAGGTCTCTCAATATAAGGATGAAGGTTGATCATGAAGCTAGGGGGAAGTTGGACCTACCTACAGAGTTGGCTGAGATATAGGTTTCATATATTCACATTTTTGTATTTTTGATGAACCACAAATAATTAGTTTTGAATTTTTGAATGGGAAAACAACATTGTATAGAACTTGCATAGTGATCTCATGCTACGCAAGTGATTTAAGTACACATAAGGTTAAAGTACATTGGGAATTTCTTAAGGGATGATCCAACAATGATTTTCATCCTCCAACAATGTTGCAACCACCTCCTAAACGATGTTTACTGAAAAAATCAAGCACAATGTGGAAAGCTCGCTATGCAATTGTTGTAGGTGGCAGTTACACAACGATTTGCAGCAATACGCTACACAAAGGTGACAATGAGCCTTTTTAGTTCTCATATCAATCCAATATTTCGCTCCATCTATCCCAGATGACTCATATCAATTGCAAGGTCGAAGATATATGGGAGAATCTCTTTTGTCAAAGAAAATTGTTATGCATTAATATGGTCAAGGCGAATTTGCTATTTTTAGCAAGTAGTTTAGAAGTTGTTCTTTATTTGATGTAATCAGATCCAGAATCATAGGATAGTAGTGAAGTTTGACTTCTATAGCCTATGAAGGTATTTCTTATATATTGAGCACTTTTAATGTACAAAGGGTTGGCATCAACACAATTGATATTTTGTCTTGAACATTGTATAAATTTTCTGAATTTGAATGAAATACTAGTTCAAAAGTCATGAACTTTTCATACCAAAGATTCTAGTGGTGATGACCTGAAATCTGTGTTCCTTTTCATGTATGTTCTTCTTTGAAATTGTTTGTCGAATAATCCACAGTAGTTTCCAGATATTTTCTTCTTGTTTCTTTATCTTTCATATGCAAATTCATATATGTTTAAATTGGAAATTAAATGGTCTGAAATTCATTTGAAAATGATTCTTTAGATTCAAGTGAATTAAACATTGTCTTTTCTTCTTAACTCTTCAGAATTCATCTTTTTTGGTGCTCTAAATTTTTTTATGTGTTTTCTCCTTCCTCCATTCTATAACAACAAATCTAAAAAATGAAATATTATCACCTACCTAGCCTTTGCTTCCTTGAGAGTTATACCTACCAGTCACTGATTTCATTTTCTTTTAGATATGACTTCATTTCCCAACAGATTCCTTTCCTTCTTGCTAGCAAACTTTAAAAACCCCTTCATTTAATCAGAATGTAGCCTCTTATCCTCAAAATGAAACCTATCTCTTAGAAACCAAGTGACAAGAGAGATCCCTCTCTAAAATGAAAGGGCTAGTTTTAGTTCTAAGGTGGTTCAGTGATTACCTTTGTGAGTTGTTTACTCAACCTAGGCAATTTACATAGTGCTAACATTTTGGCACCCTTGTCGGGGACGAAAGTAAAATTTTCCATGGGAAAGAACGACTATAGTTTCATATTTGATTCATGAGGGTAACAAAGAATCAAACATAATATTGGCTGAAAAAACATTTACCCTGGCGACTTCATGTTTTAAGATTAGTTCCGAAAAAGTAAAATTGTTGAGAAATCCCGGCTCCAAAGAATATCTACACTAGGAGAAACCCAGATCTAGAACCTATAGCATATGTGGCTGATCTTGAGAAGCTCTTACATAAATGAAAATAAAGGGAATCTGATTCAGGTATTTTGTTGTATATAAATCTATCATTTCCTAAGGATGGAGTAAAGAGCATTGATGAAATTGATTTTGATATAAAATTCGAGAAGAATTTGTTTAGATCTAGATCAGAGTCTAACTTGAATGAAATTTTGTTTGATGAGAATACATTTCAATCTATTATTTCTGTTGTTCCCATTTAAACTGTTGTGATTCCCAATCAGATTGTTCAACTAGTCCATAATCCTCCTAAAACCATGGAAGAAATATATGCTCCCTTTGTCTTACCTTCTCAATTGCATGATCTACCTCAAAATTATAATCAGAGAATCAAATCATATGATGCAGAAGGGAACATTTCATCTCAGAGACATTTAGATTGGTTTAATGATTTTGCTGACCTTGAGGAGGTAGATGATGAAGATGTAAAAGTGAGATTATTTTCACAAAGTCTCTCAGGTGAGGTCAGAAAATGGTTTAAGACTCTTCCGGCAGCAAGTATTCCTAATTTTGCATCCTTCCGGTAGTGAGATTATTTTCACAAAGTCTCTCAGGTGAGGTCAGAAAATGGTTTAAGGCTCTTCCGGCAGCAAGCATTCCTTGCAAGATGGGGAGACAAGAAGAATCCTCTACAAATTTTGACTTAGTATAATAACATAAAAATATCACCCAGTGAGACAGTTCAGGAGTTTTCAACCAACTTCATGAGGGTTTATAATGTAATTCTCGTTGAAGTAAAACCCCCTCCTAGAGTTGCACAACTTCGTTATGTTGATTCCTTTGAAAATGATTTTTCCTTACTACTGAGGGAAAGGAGATATACTACACTATATGACATGATGAATGATTCAATTTAAGTGGAAGTAAATATGATGGCATCAGGAAAGATTAAATATAATCCTGAAAAGGACCTGAAAAAATTTCAAGGAGAAGCTCAACCTTCAACTTCCCAGTCATTAGATGCAAAAATTGATCTAATGGTAAAAACTATGGAAAGGTTGGTAGAAATGTTGTCCTTAGATAAAAAGCATGCCATCAAAGATCAAACTGAACTTCAACACATAAATACAAATTTAATAAGGTTACTAGTTACACAGATCAGATAGAAAGGAAAAAGGAATCAAGGTGATCAACAAATCAAACCCCCTTCCAAAATAACTATGTTGATGGAAATTTTGATGAAGCTCTTGAAGATAACATACATTGTTGTGATGATACTCAAACATATGTATTCATAACTAAAGAAGAACATGATCAATTTATGGATGCAAATGATAATTTTATGTAGGAAATGATGATATGTTATCAATGGAAGCAGAAGATTATAAGAAGGGGTACCAAAATGCCATTATGCGGTTTTAGAAGCAATACAATATCAAAAATAAAAAGGTTCCTGCAAATCCTCTAAAGGGGAATCCTAAAAGGGAGCCTCAAGCTAATTTACCTTCTTCAAGTCAGCCTAAGAAAGATAGTTCTGCAAAGGATGCATTGGAGAAAGGAAAACAGAAAGAAGATCCCCCAAAGAAGGTCCTAGAGACAAAGAGGGATGCAGTCATCAAAGAGGTAAAAAAAATTAGTCTCCTTTTAATTTTGAAAGTGATATGGAAAAAAAATAAAATTATATACCTTTCAATGAGTTAATAAGGAATGTTGAATATAGAATCCAAATCATCAAAATGTTGAAAATGGAAGAAACATCTGATACTGTAGATGTGCAAGATGATCATCTTGCAATCTTATTTGGTCCTCGGGTGGAAGAATGTGGTGATGATGGTGATGTGCCTCCATTGTATGTCAGCTTTAAAGTTCATGATATGACCTTACACAATGCAATGCTAGATTCAGGAGCATCTCATAATTTGATGCCAAAAGACATCATGGATGAACTAGGTTTGGACATCACTAGACCTTACAAAGATTTGTTCTCTTTTTATTCAAGGAAGGTGAAGCTTTTACGATTAATCAAAGACCTGGTTGTGTCTCTATCTCAAATCCCATCAAATAATTTGGTCATGGATGTAGTAGTTTATGACATCCCTCCAAATTTTGGCATGTTATTTTCAAGGTCATGGGCTGCAAAGTTGAAGGGCACTCTATATATGGACATGCCTTATGAAACTATACCAATTTTTGGCTAGGAAAGGAGATTGTATAGGGAAGTAATATTGTTGAATTACATGGTGAGTCGCAAGAGAAAACCAAATAATCATCCTATTTATTATGTTGAAACTGAGTTTGGTTCTTCAATTTTTTATAATGACCTATGATTTGAAGAAGAAGATCCAAATATTGTTGACCTCCCTGTGAAAGATGAGGAATATCATCAAGTAGGGAAAAATTCAAATCAACAGAGCAAGAATGATGAATAAATGTGGAATATGAATTTTGATGGAGATGCTAGTAAAGAAGGAGCTGGAGAAATTGTGTGGATTATCCCTACAAAATCATGTTCAAATGTTTTCTCTTACAAATTTTCTTTTGACTGTACAAATAATGTGGCTAAGTATGAGGCATTGATTTTGGGTTTGAACACAATGAAAGAGTTGGGGGGGAGGATAATAGTTGTGCATGGAGACTCTGATCTTGTCATAAATCAGGTTAAGGGAATCTATCAATCTAAACATCCTAGGATGAGGGCATATAGAAATATAGTTCTTGATATACTTGAAAGTTTTACAGAATATAACCTCTTAGTGATTCCAAGAGGACAAAATTTGATTGTTGATGCATTAGCCACTTCAACTTATTTTTTCAATATTCCTATCCTTCCTAACATAAAATATGAGATTGAAGTCAATCACAGACCAGAAGTACCTGATAATATCAAGTATTGGCAGATTTTTGAGGATGACAAATAGATGGTAATATTTCTCCAAATAACTAATGAGTTTGCAAACATAAATATTGATGATGAAAATTGTTGTGATTGGGAAGAAGACGCATAAATGTTTTCAAATGAATATTGTTTCCAAAATCAAATTGTTGGTAGAGACATTTTTCAGCTCAAATGTCTCTAGCAAGAATCAATCTGACATTGATCAGCTAGCTCTTATTTGACAATTAGTCCTGATGATGAATCCCGATTCAGATTCGAAACGTCGATGATGAAATGACACCAGCTGTGGATTATCCTAACAACACATGCGAAACTCCTCACCACAGAAACTTAAAAACAACAATAATTTCATCCATAAAGGATTGGTTCCATTGTAAAATATTTTTGACAATAATGATGTGGAAAGGAACCCAAAACTCACTGCAAATGATGAAGAAATAAAGGATTGTAACATTGGGACTTAGGAATGTCCTAAAATCATCAAACTGTCCAAGACACTCAGTCCAAAAATCAAGGAGAGATATATCATCCTAATGAAGGATTTTCCAAATGTTTTTGCTTAGAGCTATGAGGATTTGAAGGTTTATGACACAAAGACTATTCAACATGTTATTCCAATAAAATATGATCAAAAACCATTTAAACAAAAACTAGCAAGGATCAATCCTTTACTGCTTCCATTAATTGAGAAAGAGGTGAGAAAATTGTATGATGCTAAGATTATAGTGTCTTTGAGATTCTCTAAATGGTTGGCCAACTTAGTTCTTGTTAGAAATAAAAGTGGTGAAATAAGGTTGTGTGTAGACTTCCGAAATCTCAACATGGTTTCCCTCAAAAATAACTATCATATTCCCAATATGGACTATATTTTGCAGAAAGTGGTTGGGTCACAGAAAATGTCAATGCTTGATGGATTTTATGGATACAACCAAATCATGGTGCATCCTGATGATCAAGAGAAGAAAACCTTCACAACACCCCGGGGTACATTCATGTATGCAAAAATTCCTTGTTGGCTAATGAATGCAGGGGGAAAACTCCAAAGAGCTATTGACATAGCTTGTGCTGATGAAAAAGATAAGTTTATTGTCATTTATTTAGATGATATTACTGTTTTTTCATATTCTGATGATGAGCATTTAAAAATTTTGAAAAGGGTTTTTCAGAAGTGTAGGAGGTTTGGCATTTCAATAAATCCCAAGAAATCTAAATTTGGAATGAAAGAGGATAAACTACTTGGTCATATGATTTCAAAAGAAGGAATAAAGATAGATCTTAGCAAGGTTGCTGCCATTCTGAAAATTGATACTCCCAGGAGGAAAAAAGAGGTACAATCCTTTATTGGAAGAGTAAACTTTATGAGGAGGTTTATCCCTAATCTAGAAGAAATCATAAAGTTCATTACTATCATGATCAAGAAAGGTAGTGATACTAATTGGACTCTAGAAGCCAGTAAATCTTTTGAGGATATAAAGGTAGCATTGAACAAAGCACCAATATTATCCAGTCCAGATTATGCAAAGGATTTCATCTTAATCTCTTTTGCATCAGAAAACACCATTGTTGGAGTTTTGTTGCAGAAGAATGAACAAAATTTTGAAAGGCCCATAACCTATTACAACATAACTTTGAAAGATTCTCCATTGAAGTATGACATCATGGAGAAGCAAGCATATGCACTGGTAAAATCCCTAAAATAATTTAGAATTTACATCTTGCATTCTCATGTTGTTTCTTATGTGCCCAGTAATGTTTTGAAAGATATCCTGATGCAGTATGATCCTGAAGGAAGAAGAGGAAAATGGATAGATATTTTGCTAGAATACAATCTGGAGATAAAGCCTACAAAGATGATCAAAGGCTAGGGGCTTTCCAAACTGACGACACAACCAAATTATGATGTTTTGGAGATAAATGTTATTGCAGATTTTCCAGAAAATTCAAAATAAGAAATAGTTCCATAGGTATCCTAGAAGTTTCTTGAATATCCATGGTATGTTGACATTCTATATGTGTATCTAGGTTTCTGAAATTAAAAGCAACAAATTTTTTTATTCTTAATGGTTCTCTATATTGGAAGGATCCATGGGGAATTTTGTTGTGTTGTTTATTGGAAGATGAGCTAAAACAAGCTATCAAAGAATTCCATAAGGGTGACTATGGAGGGAAAAATTATTGGAAAACCACAGTGCATAATATACCGAGAGTACGGTTTTATTGGCCCAACATTTTCTTTGATGTATACAAGGACGTGTCAATCTGTCATGAATATCATATTTTTGATGGAAAAAGGAAATTGCTTCTCTTGCCTTTGAAACCAATTTTTGTTGGAGCACCGTTTAAGAAGTGGGGCCTTGATTTTATAAGAGAGATTCATCCAACATCTTCAGCTCAACACAAATGGATATTGACAACAATAGACTATTTCACCAAATGGATTGAGGCAATACCAACAAGGCAAGCTATTGATGTTGTCCTTATCCAATTTCTGGAAAGTAACATTCTGTCTAGGTTTGGATTCCCAGTGAAAATAATAGTTGATAATGTACTAGCATTCAAATATACAAGGATGGAAAAGGTTTGCAGTGATTACAAAATAACCCTTGGTCATTCCACAGCCTATTACCCATAGGGTAATGGATTAGCTGAGTCATCCAATACGAGTCTGACAAGAATTATTAAAACGTTGTTACGGGAAAACAAGAAGTCTTGTCATAATAAAATCATATATGCACTGTGGGATGATAGGATTAATACCAAGAGGTCTATTGCTACATCACCTTTCCAGATTGTATATGGCAGAGATGCAGTTTTCCCTACCTTATTAGGGCTGCCAGTTATGAAACTACTGCAAGAACTAGAATTTGAACCAAATTATGATCAAAATAGGATTAATCAATTGATTCATGTACAACAAATGAGAGAAGAAGTATACAACGAGAAAAAATTGCAATAGGATAAAATGAAGAAAGTTTTTGATAAACATACAAAGGTTGATGATTTCAAGGTCAATGATCTGGTGCTGAAATGAGATGCAAGAAATTAAGATAAAGGGAAGCATGAAAAGTTTGATTACCTATGGTTGGGACCATTCATAATTGTTTCTTATCATGGAAGCAATGATTATCCGCTACAAGAAATCAATGGAGATCTTATTGGTGGAGGACCTGTGAGTGGAAGGTTTCTCAAACACTACTTTACTTAAAGTATTTTGATATTTCATATCATTGTAAATAACCATTTTATTTTTCAGATAGAGCAGTTGAATTCATCATTCAACAGAAATTGAAGCCCGAGGTGAAGGCCCTAAGATTTTTTTTAAGTTTTATAGTATATGTCAAGTTTTCCAGTTCATTTATTTATTTTTTTATTTTTTTTTGTTTTCAGTTAAGGTATAAATTAAATAAATCCCAATAGATAAGGCACCTGGTCTACTTTTATTTTCTTCCTCATAGGGAGGAAAACATCCCTATTGGAGCCAAATGTTAGTATCATTATTTTCAAGGTAGATTTATAGGTCTGTCAAAAGTTTTCAAAGTCATTCCTTGGTCTTGATAAGACCAATGCATTCCTAATTTAGTCATTGAGTGTGTGTGTGTTTTCAAAGAGTCTTGTCTCATGAGATGTTTCAAGGTCTTTGGGTCATTGTTCCTATAAACCATGAAATGACACGTCAAAAAGAGTCAAGTCATAGAGTCTAGGTGGAATGGTTTTTAGGGATGTCATGGGACATTATGACACATTATGAAAGAAAAAGAGTCATCAAAAGTTATTATGGAATATTTTTTATCTTTCAAATGTTTGTGGTACTTGACCTACAAAAAATACACACGCTGCTCAAACTCACTACGCAAGTTACTTGGCACTAAACAAACTGTCATATCACTCTAAAATGGTCTAATCACATTTCAAATCATATTTGATAAGAATATGATTGTATTTCCCCACCCATATATCATTGCACACGACACTCTTCCATCGATCAAACCCCTGTTCTTCAGTGAATTCGAAATACTTCACTCGCTACACAAGCTCTGCATACCCACTACACAATCTCCACACAGTCAATGCATACTACACATCCCCTGTTCCTCTGTTTTTCACTACGCAAAGACTGAAGGGATATATCTTGTGTATAACATTTATCCTGCATATATTACCTACAATCAAAAAACTTTCTTATTGCATTGTTGATCTCGTTTGACAAAATTTGAGCACACCCTAACCCTGTTTTTCCACTATGTAAAATTCCTTGTCAGAGTTTCAAGCCTTTAAACCACCTTGTCCTTACTAGTATCATTGTTTTAGATAGATGAAAGAGATAAGTTCATTGTCATTTATTTAGATGATATTACTATTTTTTTAGATTCTGATAATGAGCATTTAAAACATTTGAAAAAGGTTTTTTATAAGTGTAGGAGGTTTGTCATTTCATTAAATCCCAAGAAATCCAACTATGGAATGAAAGAGGGTAAACTACTTGGTCATATCTTATCAAAAGAAGGAATAAAGATATATCCCAACAGGGTTGCTACCATTATGAAAATTGATACTCCTAGGAGAAAAAAAGAGGTACAATCCTTTCTTGGAAGAGTAAACCTTCTAAGGAGGTTTATCCCTAACCTGGAAGAAATCATAAAGTTCATTACTAGCATGTTGAGGAAAGGTATTGAGATTAAGTGGACTCTAGAAGCTAGGAAATCCTTTGAGGATATAAAGTTAGCATTGACCAAAGCACCAATATTATCTAGTCCAGATTATGCAAAGGATTTCATCTTATTTTGTTTTGCATCATAGCACACCATTGCTAGAGTTTTGTTGCAGAAGAATGAACATAATTTTGAAAGGACTATAACCTATTACAACAATACTTTGAGAGATTCTCTATTGAAGTATGACATCATGGAGAAGCAAGCATATGTAGTTGTAAAATACCTAAAATAATTTAGAATTTACATCTTGCATTCTCATGTTGTTGCTTATGTGCCCAGTAATGTTGTGAAAGATATCATGACCCAGAATGATCCTGAAGAAAGAATAGGAAAATGGATAGTTATTTTGCTAGAATATGATATGGATATAAAGCCTAGAAATATGATCAAAGGCCAAGGGCTTTCCAAACTAATGACACGGTCAAATTATGACATTTTTGGGGATAATTTTTATTTTAGATCTGCCAGAAAATTCAAAAGAAGAAACAATGCCACAAGTATCCCAGAAGTTTCTTGAATCTCCATGGTATGTTGACATTATATATGTGTTGAAAAATTTACAAGCTCCTCCTAAAATAAGCTAAACAAAATCTAGGTTTATGAAATTAAAAGAAACAAATTTTTTTATTCTTGATGGTTCTCTATATTGCAAGGATCCACGGGGAATTTTGTTGTGTTGTTTATTGGAAGATGAGTTAAAAAAGGCTATCAAAGAAATCCATAAGGGTGACTATGGAGGGCATCGTTATTGGAAAACCATAGTGCATAAGATACTGAGAGTAGGTTTTTATTGGCTCAACATTTTCTCTGATGTATATAAGGAAGTGTCATTCTGTCATGAATGTTAGATTTTTGATGGGAAAAGGAAATTGTTTCCCTTGCCTTTGAAACCAATTTTTGTTGAAGCATCGTTTAGGTAGTGGGGCCTTGATTATATAGGAGAGGTTAATCCATCATATTCATCTCAACACAAATGGATATTGAAAACAACATACTATTTCACCAAATGGATTGAAGCAATACCAACAAGGAAATCTACTGATGTTGTCATTATCCAATTTCTTGAAAGTAACATTCTGTCTAGGTTTGGCTTCCGAGTGAAAATAATAATTGATAATGCAGTAACATTAAAATCTAAGAGGATGGAAAAAAATTTCATTGATTACAACATAACCATTGGTCATTCCACAACCTATTACCCACAGGGTAATGGATTAGTTGAGTCATCCAACAAGAGTCTGACAAGAATTATTAAAAAGATGTTACAGGAAAACAAGAAGGATTGGCACAAGAAACTCATATATTCACTGTGGGTTGATATAATTACTACCAAGAGGTATATT
>JZKD02S1931638.1:39517-51655 GCA_000966675.3 Picea glauca
TATCAAAGAATTCCATAAGGGTGACTATGGAGGGAAAAATTATTGGAAAACCACAGTGCATAATATACCGAGAGTACGGTTTTATTGGCCCAACATTTTCTTTGATGTATACAAGGACGTGTCAATCTGTCATGAATATCATATTTTTGATGGAAAAAGGAAATTGCTTCTCTTGCCTTTGAAACCAATTTTTGTTGGAGCACCGTTTAAGAAGTGGGGCCTTGATTTTATAAGAGAGATTCATCCAACATCTTCAGCTCAACACAAATGGATATTGACAACAATAGACTATTTCACCAAATGGATTGAGGCAATACCAACAAGGCAAGCTATTGATGTTGTCCTTATCCAATTTCTGGAAAGTAACATTCTGTCTAGGTTTGGATTCCCAGTGAAAATAATAGTTGATAATGTACTAGCATTCAAATATACAAGGATGGAAAAGGTTTGCAGTGATTACAAAATAACCCTTGGTCATTCCACAGCCTATTACCCATAGGGTAATGGATTAGCTGAGTCATCCAATACGAGTCTGACAAGAATTATTAAAACGTTGTTACGGGAAAACAAGAAGTCTTGTCATAATAAAATCATATATGCACTGTGGGATGATAGGATTAATACCAAGAGGTCTATTGCTACATCACCTTTCCAGATTGTATATGGCAGAGATGCAGTTTTCCCTACCTTATTAGGGCTGCCAGTTATGAAACTACTGCAAGAACTAGAATTTGAACCAAATTATGATCAAAATAGGATTAATCAATTGATTCATGTACAACAAATGAGAGAAGAAGTATACAACGAGAAAAAATTGCAATAGGATAAAATGAAGAAAGTTTTTGATAAACATACAAAGGTTGATGATTTCAAGGTCAATGATCTGGTGCTGAAATGAGATGCAAGAAATTAAGATAAAGGGAAGCATGAAAAGTTTGATTACCTATGGTTGGGACCATTCATAATTGTTTCTTATCATGGAAGCAATGATTATCCGCTACAAGAAATCAATGGAGATCTTATTGGTGGAGGACCTGTGAGTGGAAGGTTTCTCAAACACTACTTTACTTAAAGTATTTTGATATTTCATATCATTGTAAATAACCATTTTATTTTTCAGATAGAGCAGTTGAATTCATCATTCAACAGAAATTGAAGCCCGAGGTGAAGGCCCTAAGATTTTTTTTAAGTTTTATAGTATATGTCAAGTTTTCCAGTTCATTTATTTATTTTTTTATTTTTTTTTGTTTTCAGTTAAGGTATAAATTAAATAAATCCCAATAGATAAGGCACCTGGTCTACTTTTATTTTCTTCCTCATAGGGAGGAAAACATCCCTATTGGAGCCAAATGTTAGTATCATTATTTTCAAGGTAGATTTATAGGTCTGTCAAAAGTTTTCAAAGTCATTCCTTGGTCTTGATAAGACCAATGCATTCCTAATTTAGTCATTGAGTGTGTGTGTGTTTTCAAAGAGTCTTGTCTCATGAGATGTTTCAAGGTCTTTGGGTCATTGTTCCTATAAACCATGAAATGACACGTCAAAAAGAGTCAAGTCATAGAGTCTAGGTGGAATGGTTTTTAGGGATGTCATGGGACATTATGACACATTATGAAAGAAAAAGAGTCATCAAAAGTTATTATGGAATATTTTTTATCTTTCAAATGTTTGTGGTACTTGACCTACAAAAAATACACACGCTGCTCAAACTCACTACGCAAGTTACTTGGCACTAAACAAACTGTCATATCACTCTAAAATGGTCTAATCACATTTCAAATCATATTTGATAAGAATATGATTGTATTTCCCCACCCATATATCATTGCACACGACACTCTTCCATCGATCAAACCCCTGTTCTTCAGTGAATTCGAAATACTTCACTCGCTACACAAGCTCTGCATACCCACTACACAATCTCCACACAGTCAATGCATACTACACATCCCCTGTTCCTCTGTTTTTCACTACGCAAAGACTGAAGGGATATATCTTGTGTATAACATTTATCCTGCATATATTACCTACAATCAAAAAACTTTCTTATTGCATTGTTGATCTCGTTTGACAAAATTTGAGCACACCCTAACCCTGTTTTTCCACTATGTAAAATTCCTTGTCAGAGTTTCAAGCCTTTAAACCACCTTGTCCTTACTAGTATCATTGTTTTAGATAGATGAAAGAGATAAGTTCATTGTCATTTATTTAGATGATATTACTATTTTTTTAGATTCTGATAATGAGCATTTAAAACATTTGAAAAAGGTTTTTTATAAGTGTAGGAGGTTTGTCATTTCATTAAATCCCAAGAAATCCAACTATGGAATGAAAGAGGGTAAACTACTTGGTCATATCTTATCAAAAGAAGGAATAAAGATATATCCCAACAGGGTTGCTACCATTATGAAAATTGATACTCCTAGGAGAAAAAAAGAGGTACAATCCTTTCTTGGAAGAGTAAACCTTCTAAGGAGGTTTATCCCTAACCTGGAAGAAATCATAAAGTTCATTACTAGCATGTTGAGGAAAGGTATTGAGATTAAGTGGACTCTAGAAGCTAGGAAATCCTTTGAGGATATAAAGTTAGCATTGACCAAAGCACCAATATTATCTAGTCCAGATTATGCAAAGGATTTCATCTTATTTTGTTTTGCATCATAGCACACCATTGCTAGAGTTTTGTTGCAGAAGAATGAACATAATTTTGAAAGGACTATAACCTATTACAACAATACTTTGAGAGATTCTCTATTGAAGTATGACATCATGGAGAAGCAAGCATATGTAGTTGTAAAATACCTAAAATAATTTAGAATTTACATCTTGCATTCTCATGTTGTTGCTTATGTGCCCAGTAATGTTGTGAAAGATATCATGACCCAGAATGATCCTGAAGAAAGAATAGGAAAATGGATAGTTATTTTGCTAGAATATGATATGGATATAAAGCCTAGAAATATGATCAAAGGCCAAGGGCTTTCCAAACTAATGACACGGTCAAATTATGACATTTTTGGGGATAATTTTTATTTTAGATCTGCCAGAAAATTCAAAAGAAGAAACAATGCCACAAGTATCCCAGAAGTTTCTTGAATCTCCATGGTATGTTGACATTATATATGTGTTGAAAAATTTACAAGCTCCTCCTAAAATAAGCTAAACAAAATCTAGGTTTATGAAATTAAAAGAAACAAATTTTTTTATTCTTGATGGTTCTCTATATTGCAAGGATCCACGGGGAATTTTGTTGTGTTGTTTATTGGAAGATGAGTTAAAAAAGGCTATCAAAGAAATCCATAAGGGTGACTATGGAGGGCATCGTTATTGGAAAACCATAGTGCATAAGATACTGAGAGTAGGTTTTTATTGGCTCAACATTTTCTCTGATGTATATAAGGAAGTGTCATTCTGTCATGAATGTTAGATTTTTGATGGGAAAAGGAAATTGTTTCCCTTGCCTTTGAAACCAATTTTTGTTGAAGCATCGTTTAGGTAGTGGGGCCTTGATTATATAGGAGAGGTTAATCCATCATATTCATCTCAACACAAATGGATATTGAAAACAACATACTATTTCACCAAATGGATTGAAGCAATACCAACAAGGAAATCTACTGATGTTGTCATTATCCAATTTCTTGAAAGTAACATTCTGTCTAGGTTTGGCTTCCGAGTGAAAATAATAATTGATAATGCAGTAACATTAAAATCTAAGAGGATGGAAAAAAATTTCATTGATTACAACATAACCATTGGTCATTCCACAACCTATTACCCACAGGGTAATGGATTAGTTGAGTCATCCAACAAGAGTCTGACAAGAATTATTAAAAAGATGTTACAGGAAAACAAGAAGGATTGGCACAAGAAACTCATATATTCACTGTGGGTTGATATAATTACTACCAAGAGGTATATTGCTACATCACCTTTCCAGATTGTATATGGCACAGATGCAGTTTTCCCTACCTCGTTAGGGATACCAGTTATGAAACTACTACAAGAATTGGAAGCTGAAGCAATTTATGTTCAAAGGAGGATTAATCAACTGATTCATGTACAACAAATGAGAGAAGAAGTGTACAATGAGAAAAAATTGCTTTAGGATAAAATGAAGAAAGTTTTTGATAAACATACAAAGGTTGATGATTTCAAGGTAGATGATCTGGTGTTGAAATGAGATGAAAGAAATGAAGATAAAGGGAAGCATGTAAAGTTTGATTACTTATGGTTGGGACCATTCATAATTGTTTCTTATCATGGAAGCAATGTTTATCTGCTACAAGAAATCAATGGATATATCATTGGTGGAGGACCTGTGAATGGAAGGTTTCTCAAACACTACTTTACTTAAAGTATTTTGATATTTCATCTCATTGTAAATAACCATTTTATTTTTCATATAGAGAAGTTGAAGTCATCATTCAAAAGAAATTGAAGCCCGAGGTGAAGGCCCTAAGATTTTTTTTAAGTTTTATAGTATATGTCAAGTTTTCCAGTTCATTTTTTTCTTTTTATTTTGAGTTAAGGTCTAAAGTAAATAAATCCCAATAGATAAGGCACCTAGTCTACTTTTATTTTCTTCCTCATAGGGAGGACAACATCCCCATTGGAGCCAAATGTTAGTATCATTATTTTCAAGGTAGATTTATAGGTCTATAAAAAGTTTTCAAAGTCATGCCTTGGTCTTGATAAGACCAATGCATTCCTAATTGAGTCATTGAGTGTGTTTTCAAAGAGTTTTGTCTCATGAGATGTTTCAAGGTCTTTGGGTCATTGTTTCTATACACCATGAAATGACATGTCAAAAAGAGTCAAATCATAGAGTCTAGGTGGAATGGCTTTTAGGGATGTCATGGGACATTATGAAACATTATGAAAGAAAAAGAGTCATAAAAGGTTATTATGGAATATTTTTTATCTTTCAATGTTTGTGGTACTTGACCTACAAAAAGTACACATGATTCTCACACTCGTTGCACAAGTTGCTTGTCACTACACAAACTGTCATATCACTCTAAAATGGTATAATCGCATTTCAAATCATCTTTTCTAAGAATGTGCTTGTATTTCCCCACTCATATTTCATTGCACAAGACACTCTTCCATCAATCAAATCCATGTTCTTTAGTGAATTTGAAATACTTCACTCGCTACGCAAGCTCTGCATACTCACTACACAATCTCCACACAGTACATGCATGCTACACATCCCCTGTTCCTATTTTTTTCTCTACACAAAGACTGAAGGGATATACCTTGTGTCTAACATTTATCCTGCATCTATTACCTGTGATCAAAAAACTTTCTTATTGCATTGTTGAGCTCGTTTGACAAAATTTGAGCACACCCTAACCCTGTTTTTCCACTATGTAAAATTCCCTGTCAGAGTTTCAATCCTTTAAACCTCCTTGTCCTTACTAGTCTCATTGTTTTAGCTAGATGAAAGAGATAAGTTCATTGTCATTTATTTAGATGATATTACTTTTTTTTTAGATTCTGATAATGAGTATTTAAAACATTTGAAAAGGGTTTTTTAGAAGTGTAGGAGGTTTGTCATTTCATTAAATCCCAAGAAATCCAACTATGGAATGCAAGAGGGTAAACTACTTGGTCATATCTTCTCAAAAGAAGTAATAAAGATAGATCCCAACAGGGTTCCTACCATTCTGAAAATTGATACTCCTAGGAGAAAAAAAGAGGTACAATCCTTTCTTGGAAGAGTAAACCTGCTAAGGAGGTTTATCCCTAACCTGGAAGAAATCATAAAGTTCATTACTAGCATGCTGAGGAAAGGTATTGAGATTAAGTGGACTCTAGAAGCTAGGAAATCCTTTGAGGATATAAAGGTAGCATTGTCCAAAGCACCAATATTAGCCAGTCCAGATTATGCAAAGGATTTCATCTTATTCTATTTTGCATCAGAGCACACCATTGCTAGAGTTTTGTTGCAGAAGAATGAAAAGAATTTTGAAATGCCTATATCCTATTACAAGAAAACTTTGAGAGATTCTCCATTGAAGCATGACATCATGGAGAAGCAAGCATATGCATTGGTAAAATACCTAAAATGATTTAGAATTTACATCATGCATTCTTGTGTTGTTGGTTATGTGCCCAATAATGTTGTGAAAGATATCATGACCCAGTATGATCCTGAAGAAAGAATAGGAAAATGGATAGTTATTTTGCTAGATTACAATATGGAGATAAAGACTACAAATATGATCAAAGGCCAAGGGATTTCCAAACTAATGACACAGTCAAATTATGATTTTTTGGGGATAATTTTTATTGCAGATCTATCAGAAAATTCAAAAGAAGAAATAGTGCCACAAGCATCCTAGAAGTTTCTTGAATCTCCATGGTATGTTGACATTATATATGCGTTGAAAAATTTACAAGCTCCTCCTAAACTAAGCTAAACAAAAGCTAGGTTTATGAAATTAAAAGAAACAAAATTTTATATTCTTGATGGTTCTCTATATTGAAAGGATCCAGGGGGAATTGTGTTGTGTTGTTTTTTGGAAGATGAGCTAAAACAGGATATCAAAGAATTCCATAAGGGTGACTATGGAGGGCACCGTTATTGGAAAACCACAGTGCATAAGATACTAAGAGTAGGGTTTTATTGGCCCAACATTTTCTCTGATGTATATAAGGAAGTGTCATTCTATCATGAATGTTAGATTTTTGATGGAAAAAGGAAATTGTTTCCCTTTCCTTTGAAACCAATTTTTGTTGAAGAGTCGTTTAGGCAGTGGGGCCTTCATTTTATAGGAGATATTCATCCATCATATTTATCTCAACACAAATGGATATTGACAATAAAAGACTATTTCACCAAATGGATTGAAGCGGTACCAACAAGGAAATCTATTGATGTTGTCGTTATCCAATTTCTAGAAAGTAACATTATGTCTAGGTTTGGCTTCCCAGTGAAAATAATAACTGATAATGCAACAACATTCAATTCTAAGAGGATGGAAAAGTTTTGCATCTATTACAACATAACCCTTGGTCATTCCACAACCTATTACCCACAGGGTAATGGATTAGTTGAGTCAACCAACAAGAGTCTGACAAGAATTATTAAAAAGATCTTATAGGAAAACAAGAAGGATTGGGACAAGAAACTCATATATGCACCGTGGGTTGATAGAATTACTACCAATAGGTCTATTGCTACATCACCTTTCCAGATTGTATATGGCACAGATGGAGTTTTCCCTACCTCATTAGGGCTGCCAGTTATGAAGCTGCTACACGAATACGAAGATGAACCAAATGATGTTCAAAGGAAGATTAATAAACTAATTCATGTACAACAAATGAGAGAAGAAGTGTACAAGAACACACAATTGCATCAAGATAAAATGAATAAAGTGTTTGATAAACATACAATGTTTGATGATTTCAAGGTAGATGATATGGTGCTAAAATGGGATGTAAGAAATAAATATAAAGGGAAGCATGGAAAGTTTGATTACCTCTGGTTGGGACCATTCAAAATTGTTGCTTATCATGGAAGAAATGCTTATCTGCTACAAGAAATAAATGGAGATATCATTGGTGGAGGACCTGTGAATGCCATGTTTCTCAAACACTACTTTACTTAAAGTATTTTGATCTTTCATCTCATTGTAATAACCATTTTAGTTTTCAGATAGAGAATTTGAAGTCATCATTCAATAGAAATTGAAGCCCGAGGTGAAGGATCTAATCTTATATTGAAGTTTTCTAGTATATGTCAAGTTTGTCAGTTCATTTTTCTTTTTAGAATTTTTTTTTTTTGAGTTAAGTTCTAAAGTAAATAAATCCCAATGGATAAGGAACCCGGTCTGTTGTTCTTTGTTACTTCATAGGGAGGACAACATCCCCATTCAAGCCATATGTTAGTATCATTATTTTCAAGATAGACTTATAGGTTTGTCAAAATTTTGCAAAGTCATGCCTTGGTATCGAGAAGACCAATGCATTCCTAATTGAGTCATTGAGTGTTTTTGTTTTTTCAAAGATTTTTGTCTCATGAGATGTTTCAAGGTCTTTGGTTCATTGTTGCTATAAACCATGGAATGACATGTCAAAAAGAGTCAAGACATAGAGTCTAGGTGGAATGGTTTTTATGGATGTCATGGGACATTATGACACATTATGAAAGAAAAAGATTCATCAAAGGTTATTATGGCATATTTTTTATCTTTCAAATGTTTGTGGTACTTGACCTACAAAAAGTACACATGATGCACAAACTCGCTGCACAAGTTCCTTTGTGCTACAAAAATTGTCATATCACCCCAAACCGGTCTAATCACATTTCAAAGCATCTTTTCTCAGCATATGCTTTTCTTTCCCCACCCATATTTCATTGCACAAGACACTCTACCATCTACCAGACCCATGTTCTTCAACGAATTTGATATACTTCACTCGCTATGCAAGCTCTGCATACCTGCTACACAATATCCAGACAATACACACACACTATGCATCCCATGTTCCTTTGTTTTTTGCTACACAAAGATTGAAGGGGTATATCTTGTGTCTAACAATTATCCTGCATCTATTACCTACGATAAAAAAAACTTTCTTATTACATTGTTGACTCAGTTTGACACAATTTGAGAAAACCCTAACCCTGTTTTTCCATTGTGTAAAATTCCCTACCAGAGTTTCAAGCCTTTAAACCTACTTTTCCTTGCCAATCTCATTTTTTTATCCTACATATGTAGCATGGAAACTCAAGAGAAAAAAAATACAACAAAGGAGGCAATGTGTTGAGATGTGAGCCATAGAGCTTGAAGTTGGTGAATTTTGATCCTGCATTTAGGGTTTCATTAGAGCAAGCTGGTTACATGAGATTTTGTGAGAATATTCAAGGATATAATACGCAGGTAACAAAGCATTTTCCCCTCAATTTCAATGGATTTCATATGAGGATTGTTGACATCACTTTCCAAGTATCAAAGGAGACAATGGTTGTTGCAACAAAGATTCTAGTCCAGGGGGAGAAGTGGTTTAAAGGTATGCCTCTTGATCCGGTTTTCTATATTGATTTGTTGAAGCCCAAGTATAAAAAGTATAAGTTTGGTGCCACTATTCCAAGAGAATTCATATTGGAGCATTATGAAAAGTTGTTAAGAGTGGTTCATCGATATTTCACTTGTGAGGGCAGATTTGACAGAGTATACCAGTATCACATAAGGCTTCTGATGCATGTAACATGGAAGAACCCTTTAAATTTCACGTTTTACCTATAGAAAAGCTTAGGTAAAATGGAATACATAGTACAAGCTATGGTTGATCATCTTAAGACTAGCTTGTTTCATTTCTCTTTGATAAAGTTTCTAGTGGTAGAAGAACTGAAGAAATCAAACATATCCTGGGACTCTTTCTTAGCTTCAAATAATATTCCTTTAGACCCTAAAGGAGACACCCCCTCATCTGTTGATAAATTTTCTTCTAAATATTCAAGTGGAAAAGAGAAATGGTATACAGAACAGGGAAAGGGGAAAGTAAAGGAAATTGAGTATTCTTCACCAATCCAACCAGCTAAGAAGAAAGGTAGAATGATACACTTTTCTAATGAGGTGGAGGAAACACCAAAAGTGAGTATCCCAATCACAAGGTCAACTACCAAAATAATACTTGTACCTGCTATGCATACACAGTCTGTTGAACACCCAGCTCAAGAAATGGATGAAGATCAAGTGCAGTCAAAAGATAAATACCTAGTAATCAGAGAGCTACAAGATCAGCTTAAGGAAGCTCAAAATTTCATAGCTTAGTCCTTTCATGATAACAAAGAGATGAAGAGGAAATTGACTGAGAGGGTTTCTAATATTCAAACACCATAGGATGAAGTAGGTTCAAAGAGAGAATCGTTTTCAAAGGTTCTAGAAGCTTCTAGAGGGAAAGAAATCAAGAAAATTCCTAAAACTGTGGATTTGACTAAACTTACACCCCCCTTAACAAGATCCTCAGATAGAAAGATAAGCTTAGATTACAAGCTTGTAAAGTAAACACAAGAACAGTTCCAACCTGCATCAGTTGAAAAGATTCACACTTCACCTGGAGAGGGTGAGAAAACTATCAAATGGATAAATAAGCAACTTAAGGAGGCTCGAGACCTAATTATTCAGATCAAGGAAGATAAAAGAGTATCAAAACTAAATTTTGAGAGACACTTTAAGGAATGTGGACCAGCCATAAAAAATTCTTGTGCAACCCTCACAAATGCTCAGTCAAAGCTGAGAAGAAATGCACTTTTGTTTAGGTAAGTGGGAAACTTGAAGAGACAAAATTTTTCATTGATAAAGGAAAATAGGTCTCTCAAGCTAAGGATTAAGGTTGATGATGAAGCTAGGGTGAATTTGGACCTACTTATAGAGGTGGCTGAGATATAGGTTTCATATATTCATAGTTTTTCTTTTTGATGAACAAAAAATAATTAGTTTTGAATTTTTGACTGGAAAAAACAATATTGTACAGAACTTGCATAACGATCTCATGCTATGCAAGTTATGTAAGTAAACATAAGGTTAAAGGAAATTGGGAAATGATTGAGGGATGATCCAACAATGATTTTCAGCCTCCAACAGTGTTGCAACCACCTCCTAAATGATGTTTGCTGAAAAAATCAAGCACATTGTGTAAAGCTCACTACGCAGCTGTTGTAGGTTGAAGTTACACAACAATTTGCAACAATACTCTACGCAAAGGTGACAGGGAGCCTTGTCAGTGCTTAGATCAAGTCAAGATTTTCCTCCAACTGTCGCAGATGACACATATCAGTTGCAAGGTCGAAGATATATTGGAGAATATCTTTTGTCAAAGAAAATTGTTATGCATTAATATGGTCAAGGTGATTTTTTTATTTTTAGCAAGTAGCTTAGAAGTTGTTCTTTCTTTGATGTAATCAGATCCAAAATCATAGGATAGTAGTGAATTTAGAATTCTCTATCCTAGGAAGATAGTTTTCTTATATATTTGAGAACATTGAATGTACAAAGGGTTGACAAAAGAACAAAGGATATTTTGTCTTGAACATTGTACATATTTTCTAAATTTGAATTAAATACTAGTGCATAAGTCCTGAACTTTTCATAACAAAGATTCTAGTGGTGATGACCTAAAGTCCGCATTACTTTTCATGTATGTTCTTCTTGTTTATTTATCTTTCATTTTCAAATTCATATATGTTTAAATTGGAAATCAAATGGTCTAAAATTCATCTGAAAATGATGCTTTAGATTCAAGTGATTTAAACATTGTCTTTTCTTCTTAACTCTTCAGAATTCATCTTTATTGGTGCTCTGAATGTTGTTATGTGTTTTCTCATTTTTCCATTATATAACAAAAAATCTAAAAATTGAAATATTATCACCTACCTAGCCTTTGCTTCCTTGAGAGTTCTACCTACCAAACACTGATTTCATTTGCTTTCAGAACTGACTCCATTTCCCAACAAATTCCTTTCCTTCTTGCCAGTAAAATTAAAAAACCCGTTCATCTAATCAAATATCTATCCTCTCATCCTCAAAATAAAACCTATCTCTTAGAAACCAAGTGACAAGAGATATCCCTCTCTAAACTGGAAGGGATAGTTTCAGTTCTAAAGTGGTTATGTGGTTACCTTTGTGAGTTGCTTCCTCATCCTAGGCAATTTACATAGTGCTAACAGAAGGGATTCATGAGGAATACCAATAGTAATTTATAAAACAATCAAGAAGGAATCCTTTACAACCTACATATGGATGTGTTAGTTATATCTTAGTGGTGGATACATCTACAAAGTTTCATAGCTTGAAGGATATTAAGTTGGATGGCATCATTAATGAGGAGACTCATACAAGATGAGAGGACATGAGTAAGAATAGAGATTAAAATAAGAAGAGGAATATTGGTGCAAAGAATAAGGTTGAAGGTTAAGTTACATGGATTGATATCTGTGATAGTTTTAGAGGCTAAAATTTCAAGTAAGGTGATAAGGTGCAAAGTCATTTTATATGTAAATATTCTTTATTAATGAGAATGAGTGGACTAGTTTTGTGATTCCCTCTCTATCAATGATATTCATGACTATTTATTTTCCACTTTTATACACTATATATTTACTATATTGTTGTATTTTGT
>JZKD02S1931649.1:32940-49198 GCA_000966675.3 Picea glauca
AAACGTTGTGGCCTTATCATCAGCTTTTGATAGGTTTGAGTTGGTAGTTATATTTTACACGCTTGATTGATAAAACGTTCCTCTCATTTCTTTCAAAATCAACCTATTGATAGGGCTGACGTCATCTGTATAGCAGCAACAATATTATGACGCAGCAACATTATTTGTTATGAGCAGATTTATGATATGAATTGCATTTGTGATATAATACAAGGATTTGATCTTGCACATTGAATGCCCATATCTCTTATGCATTTATTGAAGAAGTGATAAAGTCATTTGTCTTTGTTTAGCAATCATTGACTTCGTCAATAATTGCATTTGATCATTGCTCATATACATTTAGAGATAGTCATTAATACTTTTGAAGTACTAACCACTGCAGCACATATTCTAGTTTTATTTGTCTTGTCTCGCAAACAGGTGCCATCCAGTGGAAGATCTCCTTTGACTATCTCATTTTTGGCAGTAATCTGTGAAAGGGAATCACTTACCTTGATCCATTAAACCTTGATTCATTTACACTCTTGACCTTGACCTATAGGGGCATCCTTCATCTCTTTTCACTTTCCATCGCAATCCACCTAGGGTCACCCGGGATTCCCCCTTGTGGTGATTCTATCATCACTAAAGTGAAATGAGTGTTTATCTAAGGTGACAGTGGGTAGACACTCCCATAGTTGTCACACCTTTGTGGTTTGGGTTGGGCTTTGCCCAAACTACAATTTGTGCGATAACACATCTGAAGATCGTAAATACCTCCATAGGTTTCTTTTCCAAAAGTCTACACACTTCCTCTGTTGTTTCTTACGTATTACAAATAGTGCATGCTTAAGGTGAGTTGGCACTTGGACCATACTGTTGTTTTGGGTAAAACTATTACCCACCTTGTGTATTACAAATAGTCCGTTCTTAAGGTGAGTTGGCATCCGGACCATAACACTCATCATGAAAGAAGTACTATCTCGATTTTCATTATGGATTCGCAGTTTGTATTATTAGCCTTTAAAAGGCAATAATAAGCAAGAACATGTAAAAGGACAGAAAAAAAGACGATAGATGTCAAATCAAAGTCTCAATATACAGATCCAAAACTATATCATAGTTGAATATAAGAATCGAAAGATAGATAGAAGTTGTCCACTCAGTAAGCAAATAAATAATGTAGGGTAGTACATAATATCAAAAACTTTGTCAATGAAGTTTACAGATTGTTGTAGAAGATTAATAGTTTCGAATGTTTATTCAGAAAACAAGCATGAAGGATATGATGAAACAAGCATGAAGGATATGATGAATACCAAAGGATGGTCACAATTTGCTGCTTTGGCAGTCCTCGAAACTCCGGATTTTTTCTATGCTCTAAAATCCATACAACAGCTCCTATGACAATAAAAAATGCACCAGTTGTACACCACATGCCTGGCGTAAATGGTTGCAAGAAAGCCCAGGCATTGTTTGAATTTCTCTCTTTAATAGGAGCTATCACAACTAGGCCTGAATCTATGTAAGGCTGTGTAAAGTCCACAATCTTCAACCGATTTGTCACAATTGTAATGTCCCCAACTACTGCATCAAATTTCTGCTGGAGGTCAGCTATAAATAACTTTACTATGTACTATGCAGACTGCTTATTAATTTTCACCATGCAAGAATCGTAGAAGCATCACAATTAGCAATTTATCATCAGAAAATAGTATTAACTAATGGATATCATAATATATTACATTAGCAAACATTTTATATATACATACCTTTAAAACAACCTGCTCCACAAGCTGATCATAATTGGGAGTTGAGTTCCCATTTACAAAAGAGTTAAATATAAATGGAACAGCATAAGGTAACAATTCCACTGCAGCAGTAAAGACATCAATGCAAAACCCGCTCATCATGTTTGCACCATTTATACTCGTCACAAACACTCGAAATCCTGCCTTTCTAGGCACACCAATTACAAGTTGCCTCCCATCGTTTGGTAATATCCATCCACGTGGCACCGATTTGCTTTCACCGGGCCATATAACTTCATGGAGTTGTGGACCTGACCTAGATTGGTTACTTTCTGGAGGACTAACAGAGAGACCAGATTGGCTTGACCAATAACTCACCTTGCGAAAACCTGTTCCAGCTATATTAATAATCTCAAAAGTAGAATTCGGCAGATCCCCATTTTGTCCAAGTTGTACTGGACCAATTAGGCCTGTAAAATTAGTTCGTAGCAGTACCTGCAGTAGTTTTGGCCCTTCTCTGAAAACCTTTAGTCGTGCTCGCTCAGATTTTTTTCCACTTGTATTAAATAGCTGAGTGTAGCTCCCAAAAGTAATATTTCCACCTTTGCTCAAGAACATATCAATAGCCTGAGCAATTGCCCATACTGTGTCATAAGCATACAGTCCAAATACATTGAGATGTGTTTCAACACTCCTAGCTTTCAGTAGAATGTTCCACCTTAACGTAAAAGCACGTAGCTGATCGGAAAGTGGTGTATGTAGACGTAAGCCAATGACCCCTTGGAGTGAACTCATGGTGTCAGAATCAAGTACGTCAGAATCTATAGCAGACGATAGCCAATCTGTGGCTATCCATACGTAGCCAGTGCTCAACATTTTAAGGTACCTTGCTTCAGCAAAAAGTTTCAGACCTGCATCTGGATTCATATGAACGACAAGAATTCGTGACTCCATTTGAGCCAATTGTACCAAGTGACTGCCAATGTCACTTCTGCTGACTTCAGGTGGCAACACTGCTTTATAAACAATCCTTGCTCCCACGTTCCTAAGTTCATCATCCAACACTGACATTCCATTTCTTCCATAGTCATCATCTATATATACAGCCACGACCTTCCTCCAGTTATAGTGGCTGATCAAAGCTGCAATGGCTATCATCTGAGAAGAATCATCGTGTGCCATACGAAAAAAGTAAGGGTACTGATATGATGAAAGAGTTGGATCAGTCGCTGCAAATGACAGTAGTGGTATTTGGAGTTCATTTGCCATATTCGAAACAACTCGAGTAAGCACAGATGATTGTGGCCCTACTACTGCTACCACGTCTCTTTTCATCAATTCCAAAGCTGTAATTAGAATGGACATCAAATCTGATTATATCAGCATTCTGTGGAAAATTTTCAGAGTGAAGATAGTAAGACAAATTTTGAAATCTAAACAATGTGACAACTGTCAAGAAAAAAACAAGCATAACAGGCCATAATGGAAAACAACAATAGAGATATAATATTGGTATGAATTTTCGGGGCTTCTTCTCGGTCTTGGATGTTAGGAGAGCTGCTGGTGACAGCTTTGGTTTAGGGCTTCTTCCTTGGTGCATTCTGATAGCTATATCAGCACGTGACAGAATGTTGATCATGCTGATAACTATATCAGCATTCTGATAACTATGAACGCTGCATTCTGTGGAATTTTTTCAGAGTGAAGATAGTATGACACATTTTGAAATCAAAACAATCGATTTGATTGAGGTGGATTGGGTGATGTGTTATCAAGATATGAGCATGTGCTCAAAAGGAAGTGTGCCCCTCTTGGAGAGGTGGCGCATTCTAGAGAGAGCAGCCTACCTCTTGAGATGTGGCGCCCCTCTATTTCATGATTGCTTCACAAGTGGCGAGTTGTGGGGTGTGGAGAGAGGTGGCAGCCCTCTCCAACACACTTGGCGGTTTTCTCCTTACACTTGGTGCGCCCTCCCTCTACATGTAGTGCGCCCCCCTTCACTTGGTTTCCTCACCACTTGCTATATATTGAAGCATACTCTCCCATTGCAAGCTAGTTGGAGCTTGGGAATAATCGTTTGTTGTATCATTGTCATTGTAATACTCTTTGTCATATTGGAATAAAAGAAGACTTTGGAGGTCAAAATTGGTGACCTGGTCAGTGTGGATTAGTAATTAGTATAACATTTCAATTTCAGTCATTTATTTCTTGTTTAAAATAAACAAATTCCCCTTAGCTCTCAGTGTGGTTCCTGACCCTTCCAGTTGCGAGCTAGTCTCGATCTGTTGGAAGTAAGTTTCATACACGCTAAGCTGGTCAGTGGTTGATAGATTAATTAGAACAATCTCTAAGTGGTAGTATTCATCTAAGACCTCTACCCTGAGTGGAGTGTGTCAAATCACCTGGAAACTCACCTTGTTGGATCTGCGACACACCTTGTCGACAAGTTTTAGATTGGTGAATAATACACAAAAAGGCCCAAACAATCTCATTAACTCAACATCAATTTACCCTAATAAAACACACGAACTACATTGCCCACGATTCCCTTTAAGGCATTAGTCTCATATTCACACTCAGCAAAGCCACATGCTTCACTTTACATTTTGGTTATCTATTTGAAGCAAATTTTAATATTACTTGCATCTAACAATTGTATCTCAGTATCCTTTTATGCAAGTACATGTTTTATATGTATATCGTGGATGAATAGTTGATTTGTGTATTTTCCAATTTATGATTGATTGTTGAAAGAATAATAAACTCCTAGATTTAATTTCTTGTACTTAGCTTAGTTCAAGCCTTAGTATATTTGTTAGGGACTACCCCCCTTGGCTTCGCTAGGAGTTAGCCTAGACGAAGGAGTTGAGAATTAGGTGATAGCACCTTAACTCTCACTTGCCCCCAAGGACACACCGAGTGGATTGAAGATTTCTTCCATGTCTCCCAGGTGTGTATAAGGCAACAATATTTTGGCGTTGTTGCCGGGGATAAATCTTTCTATTCCCGGAGTATGACTTTTGTTTTTCTTTTGCTTTTTGCTTTGTTTGATGCTTCTTGTTTACTTAGAATAAACTTGATCATCTGGTGACTCCACTTCAAAAATAATTTGACAAAGTATTCTGCAAAAAGGAACTCATAGTTTGCTTAGCTTCATCCTTGAACCCGAAGGTGTTTTTGGAGGAGGCTAGCCAAGCTTTCTTCTCAACATGATCCTTATTAATTTTTGGGTCCCAGTCCATTTCTGTTAGACTTTTTCCTTTTTAATAAATCTAGTTTAGAAATGGATGATCTTTATAAACCTATTGATTTTTCTACAATAAGTGGTTATCCACATGTGATTCTAGAAAAAACAATTAAAAATTTGCCTTGTTTTCAAAGTAATAATATTATTGATGCTAGACGTCATGTTAAGAAGGTTTCCCTTTGCTTGAATAAATGGTGTTGCAATGCCTTATATGAAGATGTGGGAATGAAATTGTTTATCTTATCTTTTGATGATGATGATCTTGATTGGTTTACAGAACTTAAGGATAAACAAGTTAGAACTTACAATGAGTTGATTGATGCTTTTATGGAAAAATGGAAGGAGAAGAAACCTCCAAATATGAAAACAATCAATTCAGATGTTAAGAATGATGCTTCACCAGATTCCAATCAGAAGTTTAAAGCGGTCATTCAAGCCATGGAATTCATCTATGCAAAACAGTTAAATGACATGGAGGCTCGCCTTGCAGAGGCAGAAGCTTGTATTAAGTATTCAGACCCTATAGAGCCAGAGCTTCACAGTGAAAAAGAAAAGGAATTTCACCTGGAAATTATGGAAGAGCCTATAGATGAGTCATTAACTGGTCATGAGGAAACAAAGGATTCTGAGTTTGAAATGATTGAATATCCAAATAATTCAAATCCCCACCCTCCTCCCGAGGAACCCATCTCCTCAGAGAAGATCTTCGACAGTTATGTTGGACCTGAAACGATCAGTGAAGCAGAGGTCTTGACAGTCCCAGTTCCAGTCTCTCATTCGTCAGAAGAATTAAAAATAGATAATGGGAAAGTGGAAGACAACTCCAGTTTATCAATGTCAGATCATTATGAGCAGTGGTTGAGCTTCCACCATGACAGTCCAATGCAGAGATTCATCAAAACTTTACAAGGCTTGCTAGACTCCAATGTTTGGCTGAATAAAGAAATGAACAAGTTTCTTGGGTGGTCTGTGGTCTGATCCCAAGAAAAGAAGCCAAGTTGATAAAACTTGGAAAAGGATCTTCACCAAGTCATCCCGGATAGGGATTGTTCAGACATCTGAGGTCTTATTTCATCCATGACATGGCTATTACTTATGTTTTCTACTTTAGCCAGTTGGATAATGAGAAGGTCAAAACTACTAGTGAGCAGACAGTTTTTCAGGCTTTCTTCAGTGATGCTATTAAGATGCCATGGGGCATCCTTTGTAACGTATCTCTAACCCTTTTCCTCATTTTAAATTTCATTTATGCTCACATTCTTCTTTTATACTTTATGTATAGTAGTTCATATTCATTTTTGTATTATATTTTATATTCGCATGTATAAAAATTGTGCAATTTCAATTTACACTTGGTCTTCATATACATGTGTCACTGATGTTGTTTTTGGCGATATGTTTGTGATGTAGGGACATATTTTGGATTCTTGCATGCTCTCCTTTTTTTCTTAAAGATCAAGCACACGTCTCCATATGGAGCCAATGTTATCCACCAAGTTGCACTAGGATGGATTTCCAGCAAGCCGCCAAAGATTGAACATTTTCATGTTCAAAATTCAAAGTTCAAAAGTTCAGTCAGTCATTAAGACCAACCTTTTTCACTTTTTCATAAAAAATTGTAATAAGAGATGTTGCATGATGAACTTGTAAAAGGTCTTAGCCACCCAGTCTTAAGCATGAGTTATACTCTGGAGTGTTTTTTCACTTATTTATTATATTTTGTCATACAGGCAATTTATAATTTATGAGTTTTTTCACTCAATCCCTCCAGAGCTGGAGTATATACCCATGGTTAGGCCTGTTTACCGCCCATTTAGCACTGGTGGTCAACTCATGTGCCATGAAGAGATGCATCATCAGATGCTCATGTTGTTGAAGACTTTTGGTTCTACAGGGCGGTGTTTGGCCCCTGCGTGGGTTAATAATGTAATAGGTCTGCATGAGTCATGTCTAGGTCAGTTACCTTGGGATCGGTTCACTGGGAGAGTTCCTTTCACCGAGGGTTTTTATCTTCAGGTTCTCAGTTGGGCTTTTCAGCCTTACTAATTTCCCTTGAGTTTTTCCCTCACACTTGCAATAAGTCCTCCAAAGTGGTGAACGACGTTCTAGTGGGCCTATGTTTTGGTAACTATATAGGGAAATCATTGTAAATGACCATGCAAAACATCTTAGAAAGTTTCGCGGAATTCCGTCGAGTCTAGATTAGTTTTTTTTTTTTTAATTAATTAATTTTTAATTAAATTTCCCTAAGTTTGGAGGTTTAATTATTTAATTAATTAATTATTTTTGAGCAATAATTGTAAAAACTGGATCCTTGGACTTTTAATAGGGGTATTTGTGCTCAAAAGAAATGGAATAGCACCCCCTACACCCATGGACCAAGTTTAATCTCAGTCGGACAATTTTAGCCATGGGTTAGTCCACCCGGAGTGTCAGTCAGTCTAAAACAGCAATTTTAATTGCTAAAGTCCAAACATGGCAAGATGTAAAAATTGTAATAATGAGTTAGATGATGTGAAATGTTGAAATGATGGTTAGAGAGAGACCCCCTAAGCATAACCTTAGCCTCCCAACCTTTTTCAACCTTATTTAACCCCTTACACCACCTCCACTCTCAAAAATCACCCCCCCCTAAGGGGATTGACGTTTTTCCCTTTTTAATTATTTTGTGATATGAGTGTGGCCCCCTCTCTTGAGATTTTACTTCATTTAGCCCCTACATCACCCCTAGAGGTGACCCCACTTACTCCACATCACATATCCTTGCATTTGGCTTGATTTTTGACCTTGTGGAGCACTCTCCAAGAAAGTTACGCCCCCCTTTGTGTCTCTCCAATGAAAAATTCGTTTTTTATTGTTGAGTCTCTTTCTCTTTCCCTAGCACGGATCCCACAAGCTCCCTCATGAATTTTGTGTGGTCCCAACCCACCTCACTCATCTCTCACCCCTCGTTACCTTTCCCTCATCCCAAGTGGTGCGCCCTCCAGGAGAAGTGCGCCCTCCCTCTTCTAGAAATTCCACAAATAATTTTTAAAAAATTATTTGAGCCTCTTCATTTACATTGGCACAAATCCCATGCCTCCTACATGCCCTTGGATCTATCCAAGCTATTTTTCTATTTTTCTATACCCTAGATCTATTGTGCAAACCCTAAGGGGTGCACCCTAGCCTAGAGATCTACTCCTTTGCTTGGTGGTGGACACTTAGCTTAGATCCAAGAGAGGTAGGTTTGCCTCTCCAAGTATAAATAGATCTCTTTTCTCCTCCCCAACTTACCATATCTTGAGCTATTGTTATGCTACTTGATTTCCAACTCTCTCTCTCTCTAGTCATTCATTTCATTTCATTTCCATTCTATGCTCTAGGATTTTGGAGTATTTTCTCTCCAAAACCATTTTTCTTGAGTAATACAAATATTGGAGAAACTTTGGAGGACAACAAGAAGACTAAGGCGTATGCTTCTTTTTCTTATGCATGGGAGGTAACATTGTATTGGTATTTTTTTATGCTTGCAACACTAGATCTTAGGTAAAGTGTTATCTAGGTAGATCTAATAGGGCATATGCTTATTGGGTTTATATATCTTGATGTGTTAAATAAAATAGAAGTGTCATTTTGTTTCAATACATCAAAATATTGTCTATTGTATGCATGTTGTTTGAAGAGATCTTGCAGGTTTATCTCTAGGGTTTCATTGGGAACTCCTTCAAGGAAAAGGGTCACTTGAAGCTCTCACATACTCCATTTCTCTAACCCTATTGCTCCTCTTCTATTATTGTTTTTCACTCATTTCATTTTCAGCTAGCATATGATTGTTTAAGTAGGTTAAAATTTTATCAAATATAATCTCTTTTATTGTGGAAAGTTCTTGCCCTAAAACGGCAAGGGTTTCCTTAACTGCTTTTGGTTGTGTGTAGCCATTCTAGCAAGCAAAGCTTGTTGATTTTGCAGGTATATCAGATCTGGTTGAGAGCTTTTGGCTGCCCAAAAGAGAGACACACAACACTTCAAGACCCTTTTGGGGGATTTGGTAGCTATATCTCAAACCCCCTTTTCATTTCTAGCATTCTAGTACGTTTTTCCTCCTTTTTTGCTTGTTTGTTGAAGATCATAGTGTAGGAGGAGAAGTGGTACGGCCTCCTCCCATTCATGAGCTTTGGGATAGGTAGGACATGGGCTAGATCTAAATTTCTTACTCTTTTTTTAGCCTTTCTTAGCTTGGCCGTGAGGTTTTGAAGGTGAGGGCACCTTCCCAACCTTGGCCATGGGGTTTTCTTGCTTGTTTAGTAGCTTAGATTGTAGCCTAGATTATCTCTCTTGCTTTTCTTTCATGGTTTGTCCTAATTGCTAAGATCTCAAAGAACTTAACCTAACTAAGCAAATCCAATCTAATCACCTACCTAGTTGGGAGAGGAATACCCCAAATAGGTAAGGCTAAGTGTTAATACTTGTTGATATGATGTGATGTGATGTGATCTATGGTTTAATGTTTTAAATTCTTACGTTCTGGATCTATATCATTATCTTAAGCCTATTGGGCAACACACCTAAATAATCTAACTAGATCTTGCTTAGTTTCATTTCAAGCTTGTTATTTCTTTCTTTTGCACATGGTTTAAATCTTAATGCTTCAAATATCTTAAGTGTTTAACAAGTAATTGGTTCTTTCTATATATTGCTTATATCTATTGGTAGCCATTTACTTGGGCTTAAATGTTGAATGGTTAAGTAGGCAAACAATCAAATTTTCTTTTATCTCTTTAAGGCAAGTTGTTCTTGCCATAAATCACTTGTTTTGTAGCAAGCTCTCGTTGTGCATGTGATAGTATCTTTACTTTTTCAGCCATCTCTTTATTTGTTTTACATGTGTTGATATACTTGAATTGTTAAAGCTTAAGACAACACACTAATAAAGCTAATAACAGTTTCGGCCATATCACTAAATTGCACCTAAAAAGTGCTTTAAAACTCTCAAAACACTCTAATAATCACCTAAAAGTCTACCTAATCAACATATATACTTAATAGATTATTTAGGGTACCTTAGACCACCATCTTCACCATCCAAAATGGGGCTTGAGGAAAACAATAGAGGGTAGTGGTAGGGGACTGCCCCATGGCGCACTAGGTGTGTGTCCTCTCCGGGAAGCACTCTTGTTTTGGGCTTGTTATCCACCAGGTTGCACAAGCTGGATTTCCTGAAGAGCCGCCGAAGGATGAGCAAGCAGTGCTCATACACGCAGAAGTCAGTGATTCAGCAGGCCCTGAAAAGGCCCCTTTTNGACTGGTTCTGCTAGGGTTGGCCTCGTTGCCATACTATCTTGAGCGTCCAGCAGTTATTTGGCAATAGGAGGAGGAGGCTTTGGTGAAAGCTAATTAAAACTTGATAAATCTTAAAAAATCCTAATTATTAAACCCTAGACCAAACCTAATAGAATACTTGGGGGTTTAACCATTAAGAGTGTAGATCATCTTCAATAATCTTCATAACGGTTGTGCTTAACTTTTCTAAATCTTTGGAATTTGTTGATGATATAACGTATTGATGTTGATCTCATATATGTGGTGATGTGATTTGATGCTCTAGTATTTTGTATCTTGCACACATAGAAGTAAAACATGGTTAGATTGCTTTGTATAATTTGTATCCTATCATTCTTTATTGTAAGTAATTGTATATGGTATTCTTTCATTGGTTTAATTTATTCTTTGTAAAATTATAAGTAACTTGTAATATTTTGTAACGAACAACCCTTGAACATAGTTGACCTCTTGCCCAATTTCTAGGCACTAGTCTTAGTTGACCTAGGGAAAAGGCTTGCTTTTCATGCTAACCCTTGCATCTTGCATGGTTGCCTTAGTATCTTGGGATTAGAATCCCCTCTAACCTTAACAAATTAAAATTAACTCCTAGAACCTAACTCTAACACATCTAGTAACTAAGGTCTACCCCCTTTGGCTTCCCTAGGAGTAAGCCTAGACGGAAGAGGTTCCGGTCAAAGTGACAGTGTGGGCTGTGAACCTAGGCATTGTGCCTCCAAGGACACACTAAGTAAGCCAGACTTAGCTCATGTTAGCAAGTGTGTATAAGGACGGCAACAAGGCCTTAGCATGGATCTAAGCCTAGCGTCTAATGTATATTACCATGTTAAACATACTCCTAGAGTCTTATGGAAATGTGTGAAGTCTCCCTTAGTATTTTTTAATTTTTTCAGTTAATTAACAATTTGTCAGAATTCAGCAATTTTTGATTAAAAAATAAAGATGTATTAAAAAAGTGGTACTAGGGGACTTAATATGCCTTGGGGGTGCTCATTTTTGGACCTACAGCACCCATATTACCTAAGTATCCACTTCGTTGAGCAAAAATAGTGATTTTAATCACTTAAAAATCATTTTTGCTCAAAAAGCCCAAAAAAGTCAAAATAAAATCAGAAAAATCAGCAAAAGCAAAAATCAAGGAAACATGTGGGAACATGTTGGAAACAAATAAAACTCCAAAAAGCTATGTAAAAGCAAGTAGATGACTTTCATTGGTCAAATCAATGAAGTGGGGCATGTGTGCTATTGATTTGAGCATGTGCCAAAAAGGAGGTGCGCCCCTCTTGAGAGGTGGCGCATTCCCATGAGGGCAGCCAACCTCTTAAGAGGTGGTGCACTCACACTCCCTCATTAGTGGCACACTTGGCATTGTTTGGGGCTGTGGGAGAGGTGGCAGCCCATACCTCACCACTTGGCTCCCCTCTCCTCACACTTGGTGTGCCCTCCCTCTCCACATGGTGTGCCCTCCTTCATTGGGAACTCCACCCATTGATATATATATTGAAGAATTTCTCCCATTGCTGAGTTAGTTGGAGCTTGGGAAGAATTGTTTATTGTATCATTGTTATTGTAATAATCTTTTCATATTGGAATAAAAGAAGACTTTGGAGGTCAAATTGGTGAATTGTCCAAATGTGTGGATGTTTGTAACCATGAGGTGATGTTGTTTCATTATTTTTGTTGTTATATTGTGGTTTAAATTGGCCTTGTAAAGGTATTATTGCTTACTTGGATAGGAATACTAAACTTGTTTTATTAGTAATCTTTGTGTTTATCTATTAGCGATATTCTCAATGCATCTTTTGTTTTGCTTAACTAATTGTGTATTGAAGTCTCTCTTGTAGGTGGCACATTTTTTCTAACCCTCTATTTTGCAAGGATTTGAAGTGATTGATGCTCTACTTGGAGATTAGGATGATCTAGGTTGATGCTTCTATTCTTTCAAGACATTTGAAGAAGATCCCTCTACATTGCACCAAAGAAGGACCCCATTGCCCAAAGACATTCCAAGCATAAGCTTGCTTTCCTCTCCTCTCTTTAATTTCTAAAAGAAAATCATTTGGTTACTTTCTTGCATGTTATCTAGAGTTGATTTCAAAGATTGATTTCAGTATCTAGTATTGCATGCGTGAATCTTAGATCTTGTTTAATTCTTTCTTGTTCAAAAGAGTAGATCTAAGTAATTTTGCTGCAATTTTCTATAAATTTTATAAAAAAATCTTAAGGTAGAAAGTTGTTCTAGTTTTGCATCGTAGATCTAGCTACTTAGGATTTTTAGCTTACTGTTTTAGGACAGCAAACTAGAACACCCTAAAAGAGCCTATCTTAGTCTCATTGAAAGCTTCCAAAAAACCTTTAAAAAGTTTTATTTTTTCATAAGAAAAGTTTCAGAAATTTTGGTTAAGTATTTACCGTTTTTGTTTTAGTTTCTTAGAGAGTTTTCCATCATTTTCTAATCTTTCTCTTTGCTTGTTTTTTGCAGGTCCATCATAAAACAAGGGGAAACTCTGGCAAAATCGAAGCTAAAGTGAAGAAAGTCTAGTCCAAGTTGGAACCCTTGAAGACCAAGACCTTCAGAGAACCCTTTGTAATCATTTCCTTTAATTTTGATCCATTCTACAAGAATCCCAAAGTCCTAAAAGAGAAAAAGAGAACTTAGTTTTCTCAGTTGTAATAGGACATAATAAAAGCGGGTCTCATTGTGCCCAGTTTCGTCTCCTCCTTTAGGGGGATTGGTGGTGTGGTGTTGTGCTTGTCTCTCTTTGGTTTCTTGCATTTTCTTCTCTCATACAATCTAAAGGAATCAATCAATCTATCTTAACCACAACACTTAGATTAGTTTCATTTTGGAAAATAACATTTTAATTGCTAGTTAGTTTTCTTTTCAGTTTGCAATTTCAAGTTGGCAAATAAACCATCCCCTCAGCTCCTCGAAAGAGGCCTGGTCAGTGTGGATTAGTAATTAGTATAACATTTCAAATTCAGTTATTTATTTCTTGTTTAAAATAAACAAATTCCCCTCAGCTCTCAGTGTGGTTCCTGACCCTTCCAGTTGCGAGCTAGTCTCGATCTGTTGGAAGTAAGTTTCATACACGCTGAGCTGGTTAGTGGTTGATAGATTAATTAGGACAATCTCTAAGTGGTATCATTTGTCTAAGACCTCTTCCCTAGGTGGAGTGTGTCAAATCACCTGGCAACTCACTTTGTTGGATCTGCGGTGTTGTCGTCCTTATACACACTTGCAAACGTGAGTTAAGTCCGGCTCACTTAGTGTGTCCTTGGAGGCACAATGCCTAGGTTCACAACCCACGCTGTCACTTTGACCGGAACCTCTTCCGTCTAGGCTTACTCCTAGGGAAGCCAAAGGGGGTAGACCTTAGTTACTAGGTGTGTTAGAGTTAGGTTCTAGGAGTTAATTTTAGTTTGTTAAGGGGTCAACTATGTTCAAGGGTTGTTCATTACAAAAGATTACAAATTACTTACAATAAAGAATGTTAGGATACAATTTATAGAAAGCAAACTAACTATGTTTATCTTCTATGTGTGCAGGATACAAAAGACTAAAGCATCAAAACATATCACCACATATATAAGATCATCATCAACACATTATATCATCAACAAATTCCAAAGATTTAGAAGAGTTAAGCACAACTGTTATGAAGATTATTGAAGATGATCTACACTCTTAATTATTAAACCCCCAAGTGTTCTATTAGGTTTGGTCTAGGGTTTAATTATTAGGCTTTTCTTAAGATTTACAAGTTTTTATTAGCTTTCACCAAAGCCTCCTCCTCCTATTGTCAAATAACTGTTGGACGCTCAAGATAGTATGGCAACGAGGCCAACCCTAGCAGAACCAGTCAGCCCAAAACAAGAGTACTTCCCGGAGAGGACACACACCTGGTGCGCCACGGGGCAGTCCCCTGCCACTACCCTCCGCTGTTTTCCTCAAGCCCCGTTTTAAATGGTGAAGATGGTGGTCTAAGATACCCTAAAGTAGTCTATTAAGTGTATACAATGATTAGGTAGACTTTTAGGTGGTTATTAGAGTTTTTAGAAGATTTTAAAGCACTTTTTAGGTGCAATTTAGTGATATGGCCAAAATTGTTATTAGTTGTATTAGTGTGTTGTCTTAAGCTTAAACAATTGAGTGTATCAACACATGTAAAGCAAAATAAGATATGGCTGAAAAAGTAAAGGTACTATCACATGCACAATAGTACTTTGCTAAGAAACAAAAGATGTAAGGCAAGAACAACTTGCCTGAAAGAGATGAAAGAAAATTTATGTGTTTGCCTACTTAACCATTCAACACATTCCAAGCCCAAGCAAGTGGCTTCCAATAGATATGAGTAATAAACCAATGAACAAATTACTTGTTAAGCACTTCAGAGATTTGAAGCATTAAGGATTAAACCATGTGCAAAAGAAAGATATATAAAAAGCTTGAAATGAGACTAAGCAAGATCTAGTTATAGTATTTGAGTGTGTTGTCCAATAGGCTTAAGATAATGATATAGATCTAGAACATAAGCATTAAAAAATATTAAACCATAGATCACATCACGTCATATCATATCATCAAGTTTTAACACTTAGCCTTACCTATTTGGTGTATTCCTCTCCCAACTAGGTAGGTGATTAAATTATGTTTGCTTAGTTCTTTGAGATCTTAGTTATTAGGGCAAACCATGAAGAGAAGTAAGAAAGGGAATCTAAGCTACCATCTAAACTACTATCAAGCAAGCAAACCCCACGGCCTAGGTTGGGAAGGTGCCCACACCTTCAAAACCTAGCGGCCAAGCTAAAAAGAAACTTAAAAAAAAAGTGAAAAAGCTAGATCTAGCCTACGTCCTACCTACCCCAAAGCTCATAGAAGAGAGGAGGTTGTACCACTTCCCCTCTTACACTATGAGCTCAAACAATCAAGCAAAAAGAAAAGAAGTGCACTATTAAGCTAGAAAATGGAAGGGGGGGGGGGGGGGTTAGAAATAGGTACCAAATCCCCCATTTTCCCCGATTTCATGGGATAACTAGGAGATCATGTCTCGAGGCCCACAGGTCCTAGACATGGAGTACCAAGAGCAGGATTGACCTGAGCATGGCCCTGGAGGGCCCATCTTTCTTCTTCTTCATCACACTTGTCCTATCAGCAGCAGCAACATCCATCACCTTCGGATTGGACTTTCATCGGAGAAGACTCTTGCTCCATGAGGTAATTGGTCCAGGTATCATGGTATGTGTCATGTTTGATCATTATAACTTTCAGATATATGCATCAGATTCCTTTCATTTCTGACAACNCATGGTTGGGGGGATTGACGGGGTACCTGTTATCCCCGATATCTAGGGATAACTAGGAGATCATGTCTCGAGGCCCACATGGTCCTAGACATGGAGTACCAAGAGCGGGATTGACCTGAGCATGGCCCTGGAGGGCCCATCTTTCTTCTTTTTCGCCAGATTTGTCCTGTCAGCAGCAGCAGTTTCCATCACCACCGGCTTGGATTTGCATCCGAGAGGACTCTTGCTCCATGAGGTAATTGGTCCAAGGTATCATGGTATGTGTCATGTTTGATCATTATAACCTTCTTATATATGCATTAGGTTCCTTTCATTTTGGATGACTGACTGGATCTTACACTAATCCACTTGACCATCGTTGGGGTGATTGATTGGGTGACTTAGCAAGCTTGTATTCATGGGTTTTGGTTAGCCACCAAGAGGGATTTTCAAAGCCATCGTCCGCTCCCACCATCTTATCATATTTACATCTTATACCCCGCACATCCATCCCATTCCCCTAGTCTGGCCATTAGGATGACCTTAGAGGGTTAAGCTTTGTCTTGTGGGAAGAAGGGGCTAAAGGCCTAGGGGGTAAAAGCAGTTGGTAAAAGATAAAAGCCATAGGAAATAAAACCTAGAGATGCTTCGCCCAGGGGATCCCCGAGAA
>JZKD02S1931682.1:16074-35596 GCA_000966675.3 Picea glauca
ACGTCATGTGATTTCCAAATGTAGGTGTTATGCCACATGTTTCCTCACATTAGAGGATTTATGATATCTTGAAGTTCAATCCCTGAAGTAATGGTTAAGAAGCCCCCAAACGGTTGCAAAAATAAGTTACAAGTCGGCCCAAAATTAATTAAAAAAGGGAAAAGTTGTTGCAACTAAAAGTAATAGATTGAGTATTAGTAATAGTGATAGTGATAGTGACAATGATAGTGACAGTGATAGTAGAAGTGATAGTGGTAGTGATAGGTTGACACTACATTTATATTTCAGGGCGGAAGGAAGGGGTAAGTAAAGGGGGTCGTAGCCTCCTTTTGGTTGGAGACAGAGAATTCACAGAGCTTAAGATTCCTTTAGGTTAGAGCCTGTAAATCAGAGGGTTGGTGCCTCCTTCCAACTAAAGCTGGAGAATTCAAGGAGTTTCAACTTCCTTCAGGTTGGATCTTGTAAACAGGGGGCTGGAGCCTCCTTCTAGTTGGTGTTGGATAATTTGGCAGTTGGTGCTTCCTATGAATGTGATATTTGATATATAAGAAAGAATTTAGTGGTTTTCTCCCATTTGGGTTTCCATGTAAAAATATATTCTGCAATGTGTATGATGTGATATGTTGTTGAATGGTATTTTTTATGGTTATATGTTCATGAAAATATTAATGAAGGAATAAGTGATAAATTGTTGATGAATTTATATTCTGGTTAAAAGTGGAAAAAATTGCATAATGTTGATTCACCCCCCCCCCCTCAGTATTCCAACAAAAACACCATCGAATTTCAACCAATATTAATTCAATAACTATAATCATATAGGATAAATAAAAAAAATTATGATCTTACTAAAGAGGCATGTAGTTGATAACAAGATGCAAAAATAATCCACAAAGCACTTTGTCACCCAAAAACTTGGAAAAAATTTGTCTCTAGATATGGATCTTCTTCATTCATCAAAATTCGAAATAGTTCTCTGCTTAATCCTCTAGTTCTTAATAAAAACCATCAACCTTTCAAAACAAGGTGGATGTCCTTATTTATAAAAAATAAACAGACTAAAAATAGTTTCAAAGTTCACTTAAAGAAGAGAAAAAAAATAGTAAAGTGGACTCATCCACGTGTATGATCCCAGTGGTCTTTTCCTTACGTTAATGGGTTTAATTTGTCATACTTGGTGATGGGTATGTGTTGTATTCTTTTCATGTGTATGTGTGGGCGTGTTAGATTCAACAACTGCGTCTAACGATCCCAACTTCTTTTTCCCTTTGTGTTGTGTGCGCTAGGCACTTTCTTGGGGGGGGTCCCAGAGGGGGTAGGTTTTCCTCTCTTGGTTACACGTAGGGTTCGGCTCTGGGCAATAACCCAGAGCCGACAGGGTTCATGGAAGCGTCTCGATTGTTTTTTTTTTTTGGTGGTTTTTTCTATTTTAGTGGATTTTGCTATCTTTAGCGGTTTTCTAAATTAATCCCGGATTAGAGGATTAGGGTTTTGGTAGCTAGGGAATACCTAATATATTGTATATATTGTATTATGAATGGTGAAATTAATACAATGAAGAGCTGATAGGTTTGGCACCAAAGAAGGCTAGTTTTCTCTCGGTTAAGGGTTTCCATCGTAAATATATGTGTACTGTGTGTATGATCCATTGATTAATTTATGTTTTTCTTAAGAGTCTATATGCATTGATTTGTTTCAAAGGTTTAAAACTTACACTTGGACCATTGGACAAAAATATCGTCACATGGATGGAGGTATGGGAATTGGTTTTGTTCTATTGGTGCACTGAGCTCATCCTTCATTTCCATCACCCAATGTTTGAACTGGTCCATCTTGGCACTCAAGTATCACAAGACTACCGATGCCCCTACTGCCCCATTGGAAAATCTTCTCACTTGTCCCTTTTCCAAAGTATTGATCTCGAGAATGTCGACTTCAAAATTTTGATCATGCTCTTTAAACTACTTGACTATATTGTTCAGGTCTGCGAAGTCTTCAGGAATACTTAATTCTTCAATTTGAATATCTCTCATTTTCTAGTTTATATTGTCCCAATTCATAAGACATTCCTCCCATCTATATTGCATATTTTTTTGTGTTTCTTCCACCAGCTGCATCCAATATTCTGCTACCTTCTAGAATATCACTAAGCTTTCATTTGTAAGCATCCTGATACCATGCTCCTCTTCTCCTGAGCCCTTTTGTATTTCCTTGATGTATTCAATCTGTGACAAATCCTTGTGAAACCTTTTGGACCATCTCATCATGTTGTTTTGTTCTATCAGACCCAAAAAAGTTTCCTCCTGATAACTTACAACCTGATCCATAAATACATCCCTTTCTAATTTAAATTGGTTGTATCCTTCCTGGAACTCATCCCTTATGAAAGTGATCGTCCAAGTGGTGCCCTGATAGTCTTCAACCTCGTGTCTCATATGCACAAGTTATATCCTCATGGACTCTCCTTTTCGCTCACATTCTCTTGATCTGTCGATGGTGGCACTGGATATCACCATTCCAAATCCTATTATTTCACTTACTTTGGAATGCCTATCATCCATTAGGGTTTCTTTTATAGTAATCATTACAACATTGTCCAAAGTAAGTCTCCTCTTATTTATATTTATCTTAACCACTACCTACCTCTTTTTGTCATACACTATGGCTTGTACATCATACACTTCATCTATAGGTTCTATAATTGGCTGGTAACCCCATGAGAGAGTGTTTCCCATACTACCTAGAGTCTGAAAGTGTTCAATGGTTGGTTCCTTACCTCTGTCAATCATCGATATCTAGTTTATGATGTTTAATTCATCTCCTATTGTTGCATACTCTTGGTCTAGGGTTGTAGAAGGTTTCCTAGGACTACCTATAGGTTTGGTCTCTACATATTTGATCATTTATTCTTTTTTCTCAATGTTAGTGTTTCTTTTGGTCACATCCTTTGCTACTTCTACTGAGGGTGATGTCATTTATTTGGGTGAAGAAGGTGTTATAGGTTCTACTATAGTTTTTCCAGTCTCTTTTCTAACATTTTCTTCCTCATTCTTCTTTATTCTAAGTTTTTCATCTCCAAGTTTCTTCCCAACATTTGGATTTTCCTCATTCTCTTCTTTATTTGGTGTATTTTCTTCTAGGATTGAACCTTCACTATCACTTTCATATTTCTCCTCTTGAGCACCTTCCTACTCTTTGTCTTGTCCCTTGTCCTTTCCTTTTGAGATGACACGTCATATGTCATGTTCTTCCTCCTCATACTCTTGACCATTCCCCCATCGTTCCAAGGCTGTGAATCTAGTTCCAAGGGAGAGGTGACGTTCTTAGTTGTATCTAGACATGTTACCACATCCATAGGCTACAGTCCTTGGGGTGGTTGGGCATATTTCATTTCTGTAGCGGCTTCATTTATAATAGAGACTACTACAATGCATGTATCCTCACTATCATCATCATATATTGTAATCATATCATCTATTATTGGTGCCAGTACACTTGAGCTTTGTGTCACCGTCAAGGTTTCAATTTTTTATCCACTTTCTGGTCACTCTACCGGTACCTGCTCCACATATGATTGATCATTGTTTCCTATAGATGAATTTTCTCTTGGGGGTGTTCCTTCTTCTTCTTCCATGTGCACATCCAATGGATTTATTATCAATGGCACTAATACTTGAATGGTACCATTTTTATCATGCTCATGAAATGCTCTCTTGCCTTCTACTAACAGCCTTTATTCTTCAAATCTTCTTTCTTCCTGCTCTGCATTTTAATTTTGTGTATGTATAGTAGCCCCTGTTGTTTCTTCTAACCATTTTAATTGATCATCTATTGGCATGGACTTCAATTGGGTCAAGTCTGATTTCTCCCTTTGTAGGACCTCTTCTTCATTGAAGATCTCATATTCACTGAAGATCATTTTTATTAAAGATCTCATCTTCAAAATTTTCATGTGCATACATCCAGTGAGATACTACTTGAATAGCATGTCTGGCCACTAAATGTTTTGGATCATGTTTCTTGTACCTATCTATTTAAACCGTGTACTCTACCTGGGTTTGAGCTTCCTACTTGGCTTGTGTGGCGTCTTTTACAAAGTGATAGCCTACATAGAATCCATATGGGATTAAATATATTTTCTTATCTTTCATCAGGGAGGAATCGAAACCTTGAAATATAGTTTGGTAATAGATTTCCCCCCAAAATAGTTAGTCTAACACATGATATGGTAGTAGATGCAGGGCCCAAGTGGCTCCAAAAATCCTAAGGTAAGTAATTTTCTCTTCCAAATACAAATTCCCTACTCTAGGAGATGACCTTTCTTGCTGCATCAGAAAGGCTTGGACAATTTTGCTTAAAAATTATGAGATAAACTCTAGCCAAGAATTCATCACAAATTGCAGCATAAGACTTGTTATACCTATTCTCCCAAAAAACATTTAAATAAACATTGATGAGTAACTCTAAGATATTCCAGCTTAATCCCAGTCCTATAAATATGTTTCTAGTACACACTACATCTAATAGGTAGGATTCCATAAACAAGGCAGGGACTTCTCTCGCTTTTGGTTTCTGGGCTTGCTCAACCCTAATACTCGACTACCTTAAACTTATGGCACCCCAATTAAAAACTCTTCCAGATATGGCTATTGTATATGCCAGGGGAATATAGGCTTCCGAAAAATAGGAGAAATCCTTCTCTCCATACAACCAACATATCAAGGCCAAGAGGAAAATATAGGGTTATATAAGGTTTACAATATTGTACCATCCAGAGGCTTTGTTCACAAATTTCCTATCCTCCTTCCACCAAGATTCCAACAATTGACTAATGTTATGGTGTTCATATAATTTTACCATAAATTCGGTGTTAAGGCTAACTTCGGGCTCTTTGATTTTTTAATATTTGCATACCTCTACTGGTAGGAAAACACCAACACATTGATCCTTCACATCGTTTATCAAGAACTTGTCAGTATTGGTATGGTTAATTATCCATTCTAAGGTTTCCACACAAGGTAAAACTAGGGTTTTGGAGGGCACCATGTGTAGATATGATGATTTGATGTTTTGAAATACATGGTTGTCCAAGACTCTTACTTCTAGATTGCTATACAGAGTGAACTCAAGAACATCACCATTATAAATTTTGTTGTATAAATTGTGCCATGTGGGAAGAGATACCTTAGACATCGTGCTTGTGTATGCATATTTGTAGAGTGGTGGTGGAGTTGGACGTTTCTTTTGTGCCATTTTGATTGCATGCTCTGCTTTGGGTGTGAACTCTAATTCTCTGGCAGCGGCAGGGCTAGACGCGTCTCCAACCAATATCTTATTCCCTTTCGGTGTCTTTGGTGACTGGTGGGTTGTAGGTCATAAATGAAGAATTTTCCCTACATAAGACAACATTATTAAACTTTGCATCGATAAAACCACGAGTAATTTACCAAAAAATGAACACAATACCTGAGTAAAACTGGNCCCCATTGGAAAATCTTCTCACTTGTCCCTTTTCCAAAGTATTGATCTCGAGAATGTCGACTTCAAAATTTTGATCATGCTCTTTAAACTACTTGACTATATTGTTCAGGTCTGCGAAGTCTTCAGGAATACTTAATTCTTCAATTTGAATATCTCTCATTTTCTAGTTTATATTGTCCCAATTCATAAGACATTCCTCCCATCTATATTGCATATTTTTTTGTGTTTCTTCCACCAGCTGCATCCAATATTCTGCTACCTTCTAGAATATCACTAAGCTTTCATTTGTAAGCATCCTGATACCATGCTCCTCTTCTCCTGAGCCCTTTTGTATTTCCTTGATGTATTCAATCTGTGACAAATCCTTGTGAAACCTTTTGGACCATCTCATCATGTTGTTTTGTTCTATCAGACCCAAAAAAGTTTCCTCCTGATAACTTACAACCTGATCCATAAATACATCCCTTTCTAATTTAAATTGGTTGTATCCTTCCTGGAACTCATCCCTTATGAAAGTGATCGTCCAAGTGGTGCCCTGATAGTCTTCAACCTCGTGTCTCATATGCACAAGTTATATCCTCATGGACTCTCCTTTTCGCTCACATTCTCTTGATCTGTCGATGGTGGCACTGGATATCACCATTCCAAATCCTATTATTTCACTTACTTTGGAATGCCTATCATCCATTAGGGTTTCTTTTATAGTAATCATTACAACATTGTCCAAAGTAAGTCTCCTCTTATTTATATTTATCTTAACCACTACCTACCTCTTTTTGTCATACACTATGGCTTGTACATCATACACTTCATCTATAGGTTCTATAATTGGCTGGTAACCCCATGAGAGAGTGTTTCCCATACTACCTAGAGTCTGAAAGTGTTCAATGGTTGGTTCCTTACCTCTGTCAATCATCGATATCTAGTTTATGATGTTTAATTCATCTCCTATTGTTGCATACTCTTGGTCTAGGGTTGTAGAAGGTTTCCTAGGACTACCTATAGGTTTGGTCTCTACATATTTGATCATTTATTCTTTTTTCTCAATGTTAGTGTTTCTTTTGGTCACATCCTTTGCTACTTCTACTGAGGGTGATGTCATTTATTTGGGTGAAGAAGGTGTTATAGGTTCTACTATAGTTTTTCCAGTCTCTTTTCTAACATTTTCTTCCTCATTCTTCTTTATTCTAAGTTTTTCATCTCCAAGTTTCTTCCCAACATTTGGATTTTCCTCATTCTCTTCTTTATTTGGTGTATTTTCTTTTAGGATTGAACCTTCACTATCACTTTCATATTTCTCCTCTTGAGCACCTTCCTACTCTTTGTCTTGTCCCTTGTCCTTTCCTTTTGAGATGACACCTCCTATGTCATGTTCTTCCTCCTCATCCTCCTGACCATTTCCCCCATCGTTCCAAGGCTGTGAATCTGGTTCCAAGGGAGAGGTGATGTTCTTAGTTGTATCTAGACATGTTACCACATCCATAGGCTACAGTCCTTGGGGTGGTTGGGCATATTTCATTTCTGTAGTGGCTTCATTTATAATAGAGACTACTACAATGCATGTATCCTCACTATCATCATCATATATTGTAATCATATCATCTATTATTGGTGCCAGTACACTTCATCTTTGTGTCACTGTCAAGGTTTCAATTTTTGATCCACTTTCTGGTCACTCTACTGGTACCTGCTCCACATATGACTGATCATTGTTTCCTATAGATGAATTTTCTCTTGGGGGTGTTCCTTCTTCTTCTTCCATGTGCACATCCAATGGAGTTATTATCAATGGAACTAATACTTGAATGGTACCATTTTTATCATCCTCACGAAATGCTCTCTTGCCTTCTACTAAGAGCCTTTATTCTTCAAATCTTCTTTCTTCTTGCTCTGCATTTTAATTTTGTGTATGTATAGTAGCCCTTGTTGTTTCTTCTAACCATTTTAATTGATCATCTATTGGCATGGACTTCAATTGGGTCAAGTCTGATTTCTCCCTTTGTAGGACCTCTTCTCCAGTGAAGATCTCATATTCACTGAAGAGCATTTTTATTAAAGATCTCATCTTCAAAATTTTCATGTGCATACGTCCAGTGAGATACTACTTGAATAGCATGTCGGGCCACTAAATGTTTTGGATCATGTTTCTTGTACCTATTTGTTTAAACCTTGTACTCTACCTGGGTTTGAGCTTCCTACTTGGCTTGTGTGGCGTCTTTTACAAAGTGATAGCCTACATAGAATACATATGGGATTAAATATATTTTCTTATCTTTCATCAGGGAGGAATCAAAACCTTGAAATATATTTTGGTAATAGATTTCCCCCAAAAATAGTTATTCTTACACATGATATGGTAGTAGATGCAGGGCCCAAGTGGCTCCAAAAATCCTAAGGTAAGTACTTTTCTCTTCCAAATACAAATTCCCTACTATAGGAGATGACCTTTCTTGCTGCATCAGAAAGGCTTGGACAATTTTGCTTAAAAATTATGAGATAAACTCTAGCCAAGAATTCATCACAAATTGCAGCATAAGACTTGTTATAGCTATTCTCCCAAAAAACATTTAAATAAACATGGATGGGTAACTCTGAGATATTCCATCTTAATCCCAGTCCTATAAATATGTTTCTAGTACAAACTACATCTAATAGGTAGGATTCCATAAACAAGGCAGGGACTTCTCCCGCTTTCGGTTTCTGGGCTTGCTCAACCCTAATACTCGAATACCTTAAACTTATGGCACCCCAATTAAAAACTCTTCTAGATATGGCTATTGTATATGCTAGGGGCATATAGGCTTCCGAAAAATAGGATAAATCCTTCTCTCCATACAACCAACATATCAAGGCCAAGAGGAAAATATAGGGTTATATAAGGTTTACAATATTGTACCATCCAGAGGCTTTGTTCACAAATTTCCTATCCTCCTTCCACCAAGATTCCAACAATTGACTAATGTTATGGTGTTCATATAATTTTACCATAAATTCGGTGTTAAGGCTAACTTCGGGCTCTTTGATTTTTTAATATTTGCATACCTCTACTGGTAGGAAAACACCAACACATTGATCCTTCACATCGTTTATCAAGAACTTGTCAGTATTGGTATGGTTAATTATCCATTCTAAGGTTTCCACACAAGGTAAAACTAGGGTTTTGGAGGGCACCATGTGTAGATATGATGATTTGATGTTTTGAAATACATGGTTGTCCAAGACTCTTACTTCTAGATTGCTATACAGAGTGAACTCAAGAACATCACCATTATAAATTTTGTTGTATAAATTGTGCCATGTGGGAAGAGATACCTTAGACATCGTGCTTGTGTATGCATATTTGTAGAGTGGTGGTGGAGTTGGACGTTTCTTTTGTGCCATTTTGATTGCATGCTCTGCTTTGGGTGTGAACTCTAATTCTCTGGCAGCGGCAGGGCTAGACGCGTCTCCAACCAATATCTTATTCCCTTTCGGTGTCTTTGGTGACTGGTGGGTTGTAGGTCATAAATGAAGAATTTTCCCTACATAAGACAACATTATTAAACTTTGCATCGATAAAACCACGAGTAATTTACCAAAAAATGAACACAATACCTGAGTAAAACTGGAGTTTTGAGCTTTCAACACTTACCGATTTCGGAAATAACAATAAACTTGTCAACAATTTAGGCTGCAATGAGTGTAACACTTGGTTATATAAGAGCTCTTTTTGTAACATCCCCAACATCCAACTGGGCTATGCCACATAACAGTTTTGAACTATATACAAATAAAAACATATGCAGAAATAAAATCTTGCGGAACTTTACATATAAAACTTAAATCAGACAAATACATTCTGCAAATGAACATATTCATACATAATGATAATAAAAATATACATGTAGCACACACAGGAATAACCCATAAAAATGAATGCATACATAATAATGCAACATGTAATTAACACAAAAGGGACACTTATCTTGTAAAACTTTCACCAACTGTGTGAAGACCTTCCACGAACCTCCTAGCCTTAGAACATGTTTCTCATCACTCTCAGCAGTGGGTCACCCCGGAGCTAGGACTAAACTCCACCCGAGTAAAGAGATTCCTAGCTAGGTTGATGTATCTCAAACAACACGAAAAACTCTGTAACAGGTGCCACTCAAACTAATAGCCTATAGTGCCTCATTCCCCACATGCCTATCCCACCCGAGGAAGTGTGCCCCTTCTCTGCTCAACATTCCCTTGACTGCACCACTTCCCTTCCAGGGATTCAACAACAGGATGGATAGGAAGTCTTAGAGCCCTGTCGCTACAGTTTAGCACCTTCAGGAAATCAATTCCCAAAAATTATCTCAGCTAGAGATAATTGCTCATGGGAATGACAACCCACCTCTTCAATATCCCACGGGCCTGAAAACCCACCTCTTCAGTATCCCATCGGCCTGACAACCCACCTCTTTAGTCTAGATCCCAAGCTAACCAGGCATAGGTTGTTGATACTGAGAAGGGGGTGAATCAGTATCACGTACAATTTAAAAACCTTTTTCAACATATACTTAAACTATTCAATTATATCCAATGAGCAATGAACAATAGTATAAGAGTTACACCAATACACCACAATACACCATGCACAATATATGAGAAATAATCAATAGTTTTTGTTNAAATCCTTCTCTCCATACAACCAACATATCAAGGCCAAGAGGAAAATATAGGGTTATATAAGGTTTACAATATTGTACCATCCAGAGGCTTTGTTCACAAATTTCCTATCCTCCTTCCACCAAGATTCCAACAATTGACTAATGTTATGGTGTTCATATAATTTTACCATAAATTCGGTGTTAAGGCTAACTTCGGGCTCTTTGATTTTTTAATATTTGCATACCTCTACTGGTAGGAAAACACCAACACATTGATCCTTCACATCGTTTATCAAGAACTTGTCAGTATTGGTATGGTTAATTATCCATTCTAAGGTTTCCACACAAGGTAAAACTAGGGTTTTGGAGGGCACCATGTGTAGATATGATGATTTGATGTTTTGAAATACATGGTTGTCCAAGACTCTTACTTCTAGATTGCTATACAGAGTGAACTCAAGAACATCACCATTATAAATTTTGTTGTATAAATTGTGCCATGTGGGAAGAGATACCTTAGACATCGTGCTTGTGTATGCATATTTGTAGAGTGGTGGTGGAGTTGGACGTTTCTTTTGTGCCATTTTGATTGCATGCTCTGCTTTGGGTGTGAACTCTAATTCTCTGGCAGCGGCAGGGCTAGACGCGTCTCCAACCAATATCTTATTCCCTTTCGGTGTCTTTGGTGACTGGTGGGTTGTAGGTCATAAATGAAGAATTTTCCCTACATAAGACAACATTATTAAACTTTGCATCGATAAAACCACGAGTAATTTACCAAAAAATGAACACAATACCTGAGTAAAACTGGTGTTTTGAGCTTTCAACACTTACCGATTTCGGAAATAACAATAAACTTGTCAACAATTTAGGCTGCAATGAGTGTAACACTTGGTTATATAAGAGATCTTTTTGTAACATCCCCAACATCCAACTGGGCTATGCCACATAACAGTTTTGAACTATATACAAATAAAAACATATGCATAAATAAAATCTTGTGGAACTTTACATATATAAAACTTAAATCAGACAAATACATTTTGCAAATGAACATATTCATACATAATGATAATAAAAATATACATGTAACACACACAGGAATAACCCATAAAAATGAATGCATACATAATAATGCAACATGTAATTTAACACAAAAGGGACACTTATCTTGTAAAACTTTCACCAACTGTGTGCATACCTTCCACGAACCTCCCATCCTTAGAACATGTTTCTCATCACTCTCAGCAGTGGGTCACCCCGGAGCTGAGACTAAACTCCACCCGAGTAAAGAGATTCCTAGCTAGGTTGATGTATCTCAGACAACAGGAAAAACTCTGTAACAGGTGCCACTCAAACTAACAACCTATAGTCCCTCATTCCCCACATGCCTATCCCACCCGAGGAAGTGTGCCCCTTCTCCTCTCAACATTCCCTTGACTGCACCACTTCCCTTCCAGGGCTTCAACAACAGGCTGGATAGGAAGTCTTAGAGCCCCGTCGCTACAGTTTAGCACCTTCAGGAAATCAATTCCGAAAAATTCTCTCAGCTAGATATAATTTCTCATGGGAATGACAACCCACCTCTTCAATATCCCACGGGCCTGAAAACCCACCTCTTCGGTATCCCAGGGGCCTGACAACCCACCTCTTTAGTCTAGATCCCAAGCTAACCAGGTACAGGTTGTTGATACTGAGAGGGGGGTGAATCAGTATCGCGTACAATTTAAAAACCTTTTTCAACATATACTTAAACTATTCAATTATATCCAATGAGAAATGAACAATAGTATAAGAGTTACACCAATACACCACAATACACCATGCACAATATATGAGAAATAATCAATAGTTTTTGTTNTTTGAACTCTCCATCCTCTCCCCTTCCTTCCACCCAAGAATATATGAGAGATAATAAAAATTTACATTAAATCATCACCATCAACCAATCATCACATAGAACCTGATAATGCTTCTCGAGAATTCTTCAATTTCTGCAATTCTTCAATTCTTGGAGTAATCTGATCCTGTAGATAATATTACTCAATGTATTCTCTAAAACTCCTCCAATTTCCACTCCTTGAATCCTCCCGAAAAAGAGGTTATAGAAAGAATGGTAGACTTTATTCAATTCTGGTTTATTCAGGAGAGTGAACTTGCAAAGAATTTCTCACACTCAATAATTAACATCCAATTCTAAAACTTTCACACAAGAAACTACAATCCATACTCGTTCGAATGAAATTTTTCCCACTTCATTTGGATTCTCTATGAAGAAGTTATGACTGTTTTACCCGGAACACCTATTTATTGACTAGATTCAGGATTGGTCACAAACCCTATCTTCCACAGAGTGTATCTCCATAATTATAGTGAATCAAGAGCTGGAATTTTTACTAGAGGTACCTTGATATGTCTTCTCAATACCATAGATATTTCACCATTTGAATCATTCTATAAAAAAATGTTATAGAAAAAATGGTATAATGACCTGAAAATAACATACCTTAGAACACATCACCAAAAGACTTCATCCTCCCTTGAAATCGTGCCTTCTTTACTTCTTATTTCCTCTTAAGTTCGACTTGTATCAAAATGAATGTATAATGATGTTTATTTATACCATTTATGTCACTTCATTTTAACATTAGGGCCGACCTAACACTTTCTTATTTTGTAATTATTTTCTTTAATTATNCAAACTATATGTATGCATGTTCCCAACTTGACACTTGTCATGTTAGGAGCTACTTTGGCCCACTTGTCCCCATCCTTAGAACTTAGGATAAAATATTTATCCATACTTTATACTTTAAGGAATATTAATATAATATTCCAATTTTTTTTAAGCTCCCTATCTTATCCCTTTTTCCTTAAATTTTAGCGGCCCCCCTTTCCCTAACTAGTGGAGTTTAGTCCCCCATACTCTTTTATCATGGTCAGTCTACACACAACACTGTATTTTATATTAATGATAAGGCATATACAAAAATAGGCCCATTAGCCTTTAGCATCTAGGCTCTCCAGCCTAATTCAACACATAAGCCTGCTAGCTTATAATAACTTGCTCACCATCCTATAAAACACAACATATACACAAAGGCTCCCTGGCCTCAAAATCGTGTGCACTTATGTTTGTTGCATGCGGTATCCTGGAATGTGCACACTTCATCATTTTAGTTCGTAGTACATGTGCACACTATGCCATTGAAGGTGCATACAAAAATGATATCAAACATTTCACCATATAAAGTACATTTTCATTTACATTTACAGTTGGGTTTAGCCTAGGGGTATTACAACCCCCTCCTCTTATTTATGCATTGTCCTTAGTGAATTATGTACACATATCAGCAAGATTTCCAAAATATTCAAAAAGATGCAGGTATTCTACCCGCATTTCATCCTCATGATCCCAAGTAGCATCCTTTGGACCGTACCAGGTCCATTGGACTTTTACAATTCCTATGGCTCGATTCTAGAGCTGTTTGATTTTTCGGTCTAGAATGCATATCAGATGCACTTGGATAGCACCTTCTTGCTCCACCTAAATCAAATTCCAATAAATTACATGATTAACATCATGTATATATTTCTTGAGAAATGATACATGGAATACATTATGAATAGCTATAGATGCAGGCATTGCAATCATATAAGCTACTGGACCAATCCTTTCTAGGATTTCAAATGGTCCACAATATCTAGCTAACAACTTGGAACAATTTCCCAACTTCATTGAACTTTTGTTGGCCTTAACCTTTAAGAATACATGATCACCCACTTTAAACTCCTTGTGAGTTCTACCCTCGTCAGCATAGCTTTTCTACCTATGTTGGGAAGCCTTTAAAATCTATTTAATTTCAACATTTTCTTTTCCATTTCCTTGAGTAATTCTAGCCCAAGTACTACTCTATCTACTGGTTTGTCCCAACTTACCGGTGTATTGCACCTTCTTCCATAAAGTGCCTCAAATGGGCTCATCTTTAGATATGTTTGGTACCCATTTTTATAAGAAAACTCTACTAAGTGTAGGTAGTCTTCCCATTTTTACAGTTTATCCATCCCATACATCCTCAACATATCCTCAATCACTTAATTCACCCTCTCTATTTGTCCATCGATTCTGGATGATATGATGTACTAAAATTCAAATTTTTTCCAGATCCCTTAAATAATCCTTTCCAAAAATTTGATGTAAATTTTGGATCTCTGTCAGACACAATTGTCTTGGGTATACCATGTAATCGAGCAATTTATCTCATATAAACATCAACAATGTTGGTTGCCTTGTGAGTGAGCTTTACTAGAATACAATGGGAAGCTTTAGTAAGATTATCCACCACTACCATGATAGAATCATCTTGCTTGTTTGTTCTGTGTAGTTTGGTGATGAAATCCATTGTTACGACTTCCCATTTCCACTTAGGAATGGGTAATGATTGTAGAAAACGAGTTGGGTGTCTATGATCAGCCTTTACCTTTTGACACTCCAAACATTTGGCAATAAATCAACAACTTATTTCTTCATTCCTGGCCAATAATATTGGCTCTTGACAGCTGCAATATTTTTATGATAACCTGGGTGCCCAACATAAGGTACATTATGCATTTCTCTCAATATCATATTTTTCAATTCTTGGGAATTTGGTACATAAATTATGGCCCTGTATATGAGAATTTCATCATTTTCTAGCTTATAGTCTTCAATTTTCTGCTGCAAAATACATTGTTGTAATTTTGCCACTAATTCCTTGTATTGAAAATCTAATTTTGTAGCCTCTATGATTCTGTCTTTCAAATCTGATTGGTACATGCTTATGGTTTGATCATGCAATTCATGAACTCTTCTGTTGAATGCATCAACCATTATTTTCTCTTTCCCCTTGATATGCTTTATAACAAAGTCATATTCACTGAGAAATTCTAACCATCTTCTTTGCCTAGCATTTAGAGTTGGCTGATCAAATAAATATTTCATACCATTATGGTCTATCCTCAACTCAAACATTTTCCCCATGAGTTAGTGCCTCCACTTCCTCAAGACATGAAATATGGCTGCCAACTCCAAATCATGAGTGGCATAGTGCCTTTCAGGCTCCTTCAACTTCCTTGATTCATATCATACAACAAACCCATTTTGATCGAGGACTCCACCAATTCCTTCTTTAGATGCATCTGTGCATAAAATGAAGTCTTCATTTGGATCTTCAATCCTTAGTATTGGAGAAATTCTTAATAATTTCTTCAAGTATTGGAAACTATTTTCACAATTCAATGTCCACTGAAACTTCACACCCTTTTTTTGCAAGTAAGTGATTGGGTGTGAAATCTTTAAGAATCCTTCAATAAATCTCCTATAGTATCCTGCAAGGCCCATGAATGATATGGCCTCTATCACATTATTTGGAGCTGACCATCCTCTAATGGATTCTATCTTCTCAGGATCCACTGCTATCCCATCCTCTGAAATGACATGCCCTAAATAATGAATTTCCTTCTAATAAAATGAGCACTTGCTCAATTTGGAATACAAATGATGCTCCCTTAATACTTTTAATACCATCCTCAAGTGTTGTTCATTCTCTTCCTTTGACTTAGAATATATAAAATTTTCATCTAAAAACACAATGATAAACTTATCTAAGTATTCTATGAAAATACCATTCATTAAACACATGAAGACATCCAGTTCATTTGATAATCCAAAAAGCACCACTGTGAACTCACAATGACCATACCTTGTTCTGAAAGAAGTCTTGTTGATGTCTTCTTCTTTAATTCTTACTTGATGATAACTTGACCTGAGATCAATCTTGGAGAATATTTTTTCATTTTTCAACTGATCAAAGAGGTCATCGATCCTTGGCAAAGGATACTTTTTCTTCATAGTTACCTTTTTCAACTGCCTAAAGTCAATGCAAAGTCTCAATGTTCCATCCTTTTTCTTCACAAATAAAACATGGGCACCCCAAGGTGACACACTTGTTCGTATATACCACTTCTTTAGGAGCTCTTCAAGTTTCATTTGCAACTCCTTCAATCCTGGTGTACTCATCCTGTATGGAGTCTTGGATACTGGAGCTACTCCAGGCATCAAATTTGTGGAGAAATCAATGTCTCTTTTAGGGGATAATATTGGTATTTCCTTAAAAACATCTTCAAACTCTTTTAGGACTGCATAATCTTCAATATTTGACACCTTATCTTTAGGTGTCTCTTCCATATGTGCTACAAATATTTGACACCATTTTCTATAACATTTCTTCAGCTGCAATGGTGAAATTTCTCTGATGGTTGATGCTCTGGGAATTCCCTGCATTGTCCTTAGTTTTCCTTCATCATCCAAGAAAGTAAATTCCTTGTTATGACAACCTAAGATAGCATGATGTTGGTCCAACCAATCCATCCCAATTAGACATTCATAGGAACCTAAAGGCAAGATGTTTAAATATGCCCTGGTGTTCAGTCCATTCATGTCCATAAGACATGACTTAACCATATCATTAAATTTTCTTTTGGCTCTGATATCCAGCTGCACCAACCAAGATTTTACATTATTTCTTCTTGGCAAATGCAAACTTTCCACCATCTTAGGATCTATATAACTATGACTAGATCCTGCATAAATTAAAATAACAATGGTTTGGTTTTTTATCTTACCTTCTATTAGCACTCTGTAAATTTTGTCTAGATGATAGACAAACAACAACGATAATTGTTTCAACCTACTTTAGAGATGAAGCCCTACTTTAGAGCTGAAGCACTAGCCTTCTCAACTTAGAGAGGGCTCTCTCATTTCACTTGATATTTATTTGGAAATCGGTGGCTAGATTTGGTTTGTTTTGGGGTTTTAATAAAGTTGCTGGCAAAGAAGAGGAGGAACACTCAAGGCTATGGAGTTAAAATTCTGAAAGTGAATGAAAAAAATGGTCATCCGATAGAACTCTCTAGAGGATAAAGTCTAAATGAGGCAATGAATATGAGTTATTCTTAAATTTAAGTAGAGTGTAAGAAGATAGAGAAAACAAATAACTGCATCAGAGCATTACTGAAATGAATTTTGAATTAGTTAAGAAGACAATTACATAGCTTAAATTGTTTAAGCCAAGAGCATCATAAGATGAATTTTGGGCCTTTAACTCTGCAATTTAAACTGAGGAAAATGTAGATGGAATAAAATAACAAAGAAAATACATACAATGAAGGGACACAAAGCTCATATCACCACTATTAGAATCTTTTCATAGCTACTTCAAAGGCTTCTGCATATATATTCAATTCAGCTTCAGAAAGTTACAATAGAGTTTGAAACAACCAAAAATGTGCCCTTGCACTTCTTCCAACATTAATTCTTTCAAAACTCCTAGTACTTATACAGTTTGATTACAATCGCTGAAACTAAATCGTTTCATTGTCTAAAGAATGACTACAATAATTACAAACCAACGATTTCGGTAGGAAAACTGATTTACAATGATTTAACCAAAAAAAAATTCATAAACTAGGGACGGATCTTTCTGACTGCTCGGCTTCCTCTGCGCCATCTGTCTCACTCTAATCTTCTGTCGAATCTGCTAGTTTGGTGATGCATGGAGGTCATTTACTGGTTCCAGGGAAACTGCATTTCATCTTACCCAGCCACACGATTTCCTTCCACTGTGAGTCATAAGGAATTTCATAATCCATCATTTATTTTATTAGAATCTCTAGGTAAATGCAACGTAGAATAGGACATAGTCGACAACCCGATTTTCACTGTCAGAGGCCAAGTGTTCTACCAAACTGGGTCCCTTCAGGTTCTCTTCCAGGTATTCAAATCTCGAATGATCCATCCTGTGCTAAGTGAGGAGAGAATTGTATTCTTCTTGGTTGTACAATTTTCCTTTACCATCCCAAAATGGTGGGAGGTCCTTCATAAAAAATTGTTCAAATGTATCCTTAAACTCCTGTATAGTTTGTTTTATTTTCACTTCTTTGGTTTGAACCAATTTGAGAAAATTGTGTTTAGCGATGATCCTCCTGGCCCAAATGATCAGTACAACTCTGTCCTTTACCCCAATGGTCTGAATATTGGCAGTGGGCACAAAATTTAGCAAGTCAATAGCATTCTGGGCCCATTCAAAGGGATTTTTCACTAGTGTCTCATTGACAACAGTACATCTACTTCGGGAAGTGAGAGCCACGTTGTCTCTGTCATTTATAATATTCAGATAAACCCTGAACTTAGCAGCTTCAGTAGAAACAACATCCCATATTACATGTTTAGCTCCTTGCAACAATGCTTTTCCCTTCAAACTTATTTTCAACTTGTTCACCCTCTCTTGCAAATCTTGATTCTCTTTTTGTAATTGGTCCATCTTTTCATTATTCATTTTCATCTCTTGCTGCAACTTTTCTATGACCTCCTTAAGACTCTTGATTTCCCCTATTTTCAAGCTTAATTGGGACATAGCTTGAACCACTCCATCAGTGCTTGACCCAACTTCTGTATTAGAGGGTACAATAATAGCCATATATGATGTTGCTACCTGTCCTTGTAACCAATTCTCTTTTTCCTTTTCTAGATGCAACACTTTATCTTTGTAATTTAGTGCTTCTTGTCTGAATGTCTCCTTTTATTTCTCTAGAGAAGGTAGCTCTATTGTCTGTGGATGTTCCTTGGAGGACATATTCAACTTCTTCTTTAGGCTTTGTATCATCTTCTCTTTCTTCTCTAAAGAAGATTTTACCCCTTGAGGGCCTTCAGATTCCAATATTTTGACCTGTGTTTTCCAGGCTTTGTTGGATGCTTTCTCTTGTTTCAATTGTCCATCTAATTTGAGTGCATGTGTTGTCAGTATTGAAACCTGCAGACCTAAACTCAGGTAATATGAATATAGCATGTCACTGGCATTCTTGTGGAACTTTACTTTGTCCGGGGCACCAATATTTTCATAGTGCATCTTGATTTCAAACACTTTATCATCATCGACCACTGCTATGTTAAATGTCTTTCTTTCCACATCCCTGACTGAGAGCAGGGAATCCTTATGCTGGGAAATCTTCTCTACCTCGGGCACAAGTCTCTTATTTCACTATTGGCCATACTTCAATTTACAACATACTGGTTCATTAAGTCTTCTTTGGACTATTAAAATTCCTAGGTGTCTTGCTATATACATGTTTCTTGCTACTGAAAACTCTTAAGCTTATTTCACTTTGTGGCATGCTTCCTGTACAAGCCTCTTCGTTCTTTGCTTCACTTTCCACCATCTCCGTGTTCATTTTTTCTTTAGATTCTTCTTTTTCCAGGTCCACTACCTAAGAATATGGTGTGATTTTTATTTTCTTGAGAATATTTTGCTGACTACTGGCACCCATTGCCTCTGAACTACTCCTCTTTTTATAAACACTCATCTTTAGAG
>JZKD02S1931682.1:46581-70384 GCA_000966675.3 Picea glauca
ATTTACAACATACTGGTTCATTAAGTCTTCTTTGGACTATTAAAATTCCTAGGTGTCTTGCTATATACATTTTTCTTGCTACTGAAAACTCTTAAGCTTCTTTCACTTTGTGGCATTCTTCCTGTACAAGCCTCTTCGTTCTTGGCTTCACTTTCCACCATCTCCATGTTTGTTTTTTCTTTAGATTCTTCTTTTTCTAGGTCCACTACCTAAGAATATGGTGTGATTTTTATTTTCTTGAGAATATTTTGCTGACTACTGGCACCCATTGCCTCTGAACTACTCCTCTTTTTATAAACACTCATCTTTAGAGATTTAATAATCAACTTTCGAGAATATTTTTGTGTCTGGATATGCTGAGGGGAACAATCCATTAGTTGTGTGTGATCAATTTGCAAAGTGGCTTCCATATATGCACAGACTTCCAAGTTTGCCAATCTATCAAATTCTTCAACTTGCTCATGCTCGTAGGGGCCTTGTCTGCTCATCAGTATTCTCTTAGATATGATGTAGTTCAGGTCATATATCCTCCCTTGTAACTGTGTAAACTCAAATTCACTAAGTTTGGCTTGGATTTGAGGTAAACAAGACCTCTTCTTTACCACAAATGGTCCTATCATGAAAGAGAATTTTAAGTTAGATACTTTGTGTGTTTTCAGAAAATGCTTCGTCTCTGAAATAATCCTTTGTCTAATGAATTCTAAAGCAAATATTCCGTTATTCAAAAATATTGGTAAAAGGTAAGGTCCTTCTTGATAAACGTATACCCAAATTACAGTAGACTGTAAAAACAACATCCAATCTCCCACCCTATTTTATGGATTAGGTTGTAAAGAGCTTTTCATTTCTTCCAAAACCCTTGGCAGGTATGTGTCAAAGATGAGACTATAAACCATGGACATGATCTTGTTTATGAAAATAAGCATGGTGATCCTTTTTCATTCAGTCGAGATGAATGTCGCTTCAGGGAATTCGGTATTATTTGATTCCAAGAACATTCTCATCAAGTGCGTGTAGTATCTGAAGTGTCTTAATGAATTGAAATTTACCAGCTATTGGTGCATATTGTCAGAGATGAACTTGTCAAAACTTATACAAACCGACTGACTATACTTTGACATAAAAAAGGTCATTAGGAAACCCAACATGACTTCTAGTACAAATTTGTCATTATCCAACCCTAAAATTTGACTAAGTAGGGAACAAGCCCACTGGACTTCAATAACCATGATGCTTACATTGACCAATAACGACAGAATTTCAAAATGGTGTTCATGTTTAACAATGGTTTGCAAAAATAGGGCTTTTACTTCAGGGGGATACTCTCGGTAGACAGTGATCATTTTCTCTTCCTTGAAGGGCTCTAACACTGTGAGGGAAGAATCTGTTATACTGGGGGTGTGTCGAATTGATGGACTGTCTATTTTTCATAAGACTTCTGACCCTAACTTATTCAAAATTACCTTTTCTTCTTGCGAATACTATTTTGTACACTAGCTTATGAACTCTGGGAAAGGGAAATAGACTTCTATGGGGCAAAGGGTAATGGAAGCTTGGGCCTCTTTGAGGAAGGGTATTCTTTTTCAAACATTGTCTAACAAATTTGACCTAGAAACGGAAATGGGTGAAACTGTAATTTCTGTGTCAAATACATCGGAATCCTTGTCAATTAAGGCTTCTTATTTAGAGGCAGAGACTTTCTCTTTTATGAATAAAAAGACCGAGTTTGTGGCCATGATGAAAAATACCTGTAACTCAGTGGAGAATGTGTGAAACGGGTTCACTATTGATCTTTAATTTCAAATGGAGGGTTTGTGCCAATTTTCAAGCATTCAAGTGTTTTTAAATATCATAAAATAATGACCAGGGCCCTCCTTTTATATGCGCCTTTTGATATCGGGGGTTGGAAAAAATGGTTTTGGGTAGACCACTTTTTTCCTCGATATGCCTCTGATGATGCCACGCGTCCCCAGAATAAAACCATGGTATTTTCCCCGGTCCTCCCTCGAATAATTATCTTCCACGCTACTTCATTGCTTGATATGTGTCCTAGTTGTTGATCTGGGATGCTTCAAGATCTATGGTCCATCAGGTCCCTTCAACTTCTGATATCGGGGATTGGAAAAAACAGTTTTGAGTAGACCATTTTTCTCCCCGATGTACCTCTATTTGTGCCACACATCCATGAAACAAAACCATGGTATTTTCGCCGACCCTCTCTCACATAATTAAACGTCATGTTATTTCACCGCCTGATATGAGTCTTGGTCATTGATCTAGGCCGCTTCAAGATCTACAGTCCGCTAGACCCCACATTTCATGCCCCCACTATATTTATCCATATGCTTCCATATGTTTCCTTATCCTCCAAACTATCGCGCTTCCATAGTGATGTAGCTCCTCACTAAATTTTTGATACTTGGATCCTATATGAAAAGTGTTATGATGATAACACCTTCCACTTCAATCATATGTGATTGATACTCTACTTGCTTGTTGTCCAGGGCTACAAAAATCCTTGGTACATTTCTACCCATGTCCTGCACTAGTTCAGTTTGATGTACATTGTAAGTAATCCTCACTTGTTCACCTCTGTGAGGGAAGTCTCTAAACATATGAGGTCCTTTACAACCCCAACATTGAATAGGTGGATTCCTTGGACTTTGACCCCCTGTCTCCATCATCCAGTGTACTATGTAAGTTGGTTTTCCCTGAAGATTATTTCTAAAGAATGGNCCAAGAACATTCTCATCAAGTGCGTGTAGTATCTGAAGTGTCTTAATGAATTGAAATTTACCAGCTATTGGTGCATATTGTCAGAGATGAACTTGTCAAAACTTATACAAACCGATTGACTATACTTTGACATTAAAAAGGTCAACAGGAAACCCAACATGACTTCTACTACAAATTTGTCATTATCCAACCCTAAAATTTGACTAAGTAGGGAACAAGCCCACTGGACTTCAATAACCATGATGCTTACATTGACCAATAATGACAGACTTTCAAAATGGTGTTCAGGTTTAAAAATGGTTTGCAGAAATAGGAATTTTACTTCAGGGGGATACTCTCGGTAGACAGTGATCATTTTCTCTTCCTCGAAGGGCTCTAACACTGTGAGGGAAGAATCTGTTATACTGAGGGTGTGTCGAATTGATGGACTGTCTATTTTTCATAAGACTTCTGACCCTAACTTATTCAAAATGACCTTTTCTTCTTGCGAATACTATTTCATACACTAGCTTATGAACTCTGGGAAAGGGAAATAGACTTCTACGGGGAAAAGGGTAATGGAAGATTGGGCCTCTTTGAGGAAGGGTATTCTTTTTCAAACATTGTCTAACAAATTTGACCTAGAAACGGAAATGGGTGAAACCGTAATTTCTGTGTCAAATACATCAGAATCCTTGTCAATTAGGGCTTCTTCTTTAGAGGCAGAGTCTTGCTCTTTCATGAATAAAAAGATCGAGTTCATGGCCATGATGAAAAATACCTGTAACTCAATGGAGAATGTGTGAAATGGGTTCACTATTGAGCTTTAATTTCAAATGGAGGGTTTGCGCCAATTTTAAAACATTCAAGTGTTTTTAAATATCATTAAATAATGACCAGGGCCCTCCTTTTATATGCGCCTTTTGATATCGGGGGTTGGAAAAAATGGTTTCGGGTAGACCACTTTTTTCCTCGATATGCCTCTGATGATGCCATGCGTCACCGAAATAAAACCATGGTATTTTCCCCGGTCCTCCCTCGAATAATTATCTTCCATGCTACTTCATTGCTTGATATGTGTCCTGGTTGTTGATCTGGGATGCTTCAAGATCTATGGTCCGTCAGGTCCCATCAACTTCTGATATCAGGGATTGGAAAAAACAGTTTTGAGTAGACCAATTTTCTCCCCGATGTACCTCTAGTTGTGCCACACATCCATGAAACAAAACCATGGTATTTTCACCGACCCTCTCTCACATAATCAAACGTCATGCTATTTCACCGCCTGATATGAGTATTGGTCATTGATCTAGGCCGCTTCAAGATCTACAGTTCGCCAGGCCCCACATTTCATGCCCCCACTATATTTATCCATATGCTGCCATATGTTTCCTTATCCTCCAAACTATCGCACTTCCATAGTGATGTATCTCCTCACTAAATTTTCGATACTTGGATCCTATATGAAAAGTGTTATGATGATAACACCTTCCACTTCAATCATATGTGATTGATACTCTACTTTCTTGTTGTCTAGGGCTACATAAATCCTTGGTACATTTCTACCCATGTCCTGCACTATTTCAGTTTGATGTACATTGTGAACGATCCTCACTTTTTCACCTCTATGAGGGAAGTCTCTAAACATATGATGTCCTTTACAACCCCAACATTGAATAGGTGGATTCCTTGGACTTTGACCCACTGTCTCCATCATCCAGTGTACTATGTAAGTTGGTTTTCTCTAAGGATTATTTCTAAAGAATGGTGGCTTAGTTCCCTTCTTCCTCTGATCCATATTGAATTTATTTTTTGTCTTTCCAATATTTTTGGAAAGTTGATCTTACGTTTTTCTAATCATATAGACATTTAGCTCATCTTATGGTCTCCTCCAATGTTTTGGGATCATCATATTGTATTTTGTCACTGATGAATGATAGAAATCTACTAAAATACCTCTGAATCTAAACTGTCTCATACTTGATGAAAGAAACATACTTCAAAAGTTCTAAAAACCTTCTTTCATATTCATCTATGGTCATACTCCCAAGCTTGAGGTCAAATAACTCTTTCATTTTCTTATCATAGTATCTCTTAGTCAAGTATTTCTTTTCAAAATACTTCTTGAATTCCCTCCAAGTAACATTTTTCTCTTTATGTGTTGCACCTGCACAAGCTGATCCCACCACATGGACGCCTTTCCCTTGAGTTGATAGATGGAAATTCTTCCTTCTACATGAGAAGAATAATTATGCAATTGAAAATACCTTCTCATGCCCAACATCCATGTCTCTGCATATTCATCCTTCTTGTGCTCACCATCAAATGTGGGAGGTTTGATTTTGTTCATTTATCCTCATAGCCCATCTACCCCATACCTCTTATGCTTCCTGATAGGGGATGGAATTGAGATGTTATGTTCTCTCTTATTGGAATGCCTCAGGGAGTGATGGTGATGTCTGCTAACACTTATTGTTCTTCTTTTCTCATCAGGAGACCTGTGACTTCCTTATTTGGTTGAGCCACTCTCCTTATCCAATTTCTTTTCTATTTTGTTCAAGATCTACATTAACTTCATGTTGAATTCCTCCTACTTCTTCTTGGCTCTCATAAGCCTTTCATTGTCATCCTTATGGCTTTGGAAACCATTCTACAAATTTTTAATGGTCTCTACAATATTCATGTTTTCATCCCTTCCTTCTCCATGTCCATTGGAGTTTGTTCCTTCAATGCTCATATGGACATCCATCCCTCTGATCTAATCTTCCTATCTATAATCCCCCTGTTCATATTCCATTACTTTTCACTCTGTGTTGATCCTACTCCGATCTAGTTGTTTTTAACTCTACAAAATGTGCAGCCAACAAAACTTTGTCAGGCTAACTGTTTCAACAATGTCATGAAAATATGAACCATTCTGGTTCAATAATGCATCAGAATTGTTTCTTCTTATTTCATGAAAATTGAATGCTCAAATCAATTTTCTGGGTGAATAATTGTATTCTATTGTCCAAGACCTTTCCAACACCTACTTCCATGCTCAATTCTTAGTCTTAAGCAGACGGTTATGGCCTTTTGAAGTTAGCGGGGTCTTAAAATTTACCCTCCACTGTTTGTCCTGTAACATCCTCATAAAATCTTTGTTTGACGAACGGTTTACACCATTAGAAATCTATCTTCATGATATTTCATTTGGGATGTAAACACATAGTGTACCTTGGTACACTCTGTTCTCAGGGTTTTTGAGTAGCAAAAAACGTTGTTTAGGGCCTCAAAAACGCGTTGCAAAAAGATGACCTTCAAACCATATAAAATTTCATATAAATTCATTGGTTTTATGTTGTTGTAGACCATTCAAATGACTTTGTGCGCACAAATTTGAACCTGTACACCCATATTTAGCATGGGAAGCAACACCATAAGGTAGCGCCTTCTCCTCACACCTATAACCAATGTGGATCACTTCTATGTCGCACCAATAACTGGTGCACACTACTTTTGTTTTGTGCTCCAATATCCACTGTGCACAACTTTGGTTCATGCACTAATACCTTTTGTGCGTAATTTTTGTTTCACGCGCTAATATTTTATGTGCATTTCACTCTGCACGTTGCACGATCCCAAAGTTTAGTACGCCCCCATCACGCACTAATACTCTGCACACACCATTAATTAAACTGTCGTGTGACAACAGATACCCACATTGCGTGTGAACCAACAAGATTCCTCCGCGCTCTGTCAATACTACACACACCATGTGCACCATTATTATGCGTGTGCACACCACGCGTGCCAGTATTATGCATGGGCCACTCAATCTGCAGCGCGCAATGAAAAATTTAGTGTGCACATCTGTGCACTGTTATTTTTCACACATTACCACTTTGCATTGCACAACGCCAAATTTAAGTGTGCAAACCCACGCAAAAATATTTTCCATGCATTACCACTTGGCACCGCACAATGCCAAATTTAAGTGCGCACACCCGTGTGCCAATATTTTCTGTGCATTACCACTCTGCACTGCACAACGCAAAATTTTAGTGTGTTTAGCCACAAACCCTTACTTTCGACACATCACAAGATTTTTACTGCGCATCATGCATTTTTAGTGCACACACCTGCACACATTCATTTTTATGCGCATCAATTCCTCGTGAATTCCGTTGCAAAAATTGGGGCTTTTGCCAAAACAATTTCCCAATTTTCACAATAGACATTCTGCAACTATGAAATTTGTTCAATTTCACCCCGATAACACCAATTCAACGTCTGCAACAACAAATCATTGTTGGTTGACATTCCTAGAATGATTTTTTTCCCAAACTCAATTCTCGAATTGAGAATTTTAATCAACTAATATCGCTCCATATGTCATGGCTTCCCTGTAACTTCAAATTTGAACAATTCTAGGTCTGAATTTCCTAGAACAGATATTAAATTAACAATATCTCACTACTTGGCCAAATTTCTCAATTTTCCCAGGAATTTAACAACAAAAATTGGGGCTTTTGCCGAATTCCACACAATTGATTCTAATTTTTACCATGGACTCTTTGTAACTTGAAATTTGGCCACTTTGAAATCAATTCTCTGTGAAATTTCACTTCAATTCAACCTTCTCGGGCCATCCAGGCTAAGTGTTGAAAACTTGAGCTCTGATACCATATTGTAACATCCCCAACATCCAACTCGGCTATGACACATAACATTTTTGAATTGTATACAAATAAAAACATATGTACACAAAAAATCTTGTGGAACTTTATATATATAACTTAAATCAGACAAATACATTCTGCAAATGAATAGATTCATACAAAATGATAATAAAAATATACATGCAACACACATAGGAATAACCCATAAAAATGAACGCATACATAATAATGCAACATGTAATTTAACACAAAAGGGACACTTATCTTGTAAAAATGTCACCAATTGTGTGCAGACCTTCCACGAACCTCCCATCCTTAAACCATGCTTCTCATCACTCTCAACATTGGGTCACCAGCGAGCTGGGACTAAAATCCACCCAGGTAAAGGGATTCCTAAACAAGCTGATTTATCTCAGACAATAGGAAAGACTCCATCATAGGTGCCACTCAAACTAACAGCCTACAGTCTCTCATTCCCCACATGCTTGTCCCACGTCAGGAAGTGTGCCCCTTCTCTTCTCAACAGTCCCTCGACTGCCCCACTTTCCTTCCAGGGCTTCAACAACAGGCTGAACAAGAAGTCTCAAAGCCCTGTAGCTGTAGTTTAGCACCTTTAGGAAATCAATTCACAACAATTCTCTCACCTAGAGAGAATTGCTTATGGGCTTGACAACCCGCCTCTTCATTCGAGCTCCCAAGCTAACCAGGTACATGTACAGGTATGGAAATAGGTACAGGAAGGTACGAAGGGAAGTTGAATGAGTGAGTGAATGATGATGGAATATGAATGGGAAAATGAACTAAGTCCAAACTATATGTATGCATGTTCCCAACTTGACACTTGTCAAGTTGGGAGCTACTTTGGCCCACTTGTCCCCATCCTTAGAACTTAGGATAAAATAATTATCCATACATTATAATTTAAGTAATATTAATATAATATTTCTGTTTGTCTTAATCTACCTCTCTTTTCCCTTTATCTTTAAATTTCCCCCCCCCCCCCTTTTCCCTAACTAGTGGAGGTTTGTCCCCCATACTCTTTTATCATGGTCGTTCTACATTCGGCGATGTATTTTATATTAATGATAAAACATATACACAAATAGGCTCACTAGCCTTTAACATCTAGGCTCTCCAACCTAATTCAACAAATAATCCTCCTAGCTTATAATAATTGGCTCACCAGCCTATAAAACACAACATATACACAAAGGCTCACTGGCCTCGAAATCGTGTGCACTTAAGTTTGTTGTGCGCGGTATCCTGGAATGTGCACACTTGATCATTTTAGTGCACAATACATGTGAAGACTATGCCATTGAAGGTGCATACAAAAATGATATCAAACAACTCACCAGTTTAAGTACATTTGCATTTACATTTACAGTTGGGTTTGGCCTAGGGGTATTACACTTTTTGCACGAATTTCTCTAATGCTCTATGAAAATAAAGATAAGATAAAAGATAAAAATTTGATTTGAATAACTTGTTTCTACCAATTCCATCTGAATTCACCATTGTCGAGTACAACATATTCCATGTGGACCCTTAGGAATTAAATTCTTCGTCAGCACCATGCTCTTGGATTTAATGTGCTATGTTAATAGGCAACTCAAGGGAACATTAAGTTGGTTTATCGGTGATCTTGAAAAATGGCAGGTTGGCGCACAATGAATTGCTAAAATCGAGGATTGAGGATATGTTTTTTCTTATGGTTCAAATGACTTGTTATATTGTTTAATCCCCAACCCTGATGAAGGTGGATGTTTGAAACTTTGGTTGTGTGACCCTTTCCTTAGGAGATTTTTTCAAAATGTTGACATGGGAATACACATCGTGCAACATGAAGTTGAGAATCTCCCTCGGCTGATGTGGTTTGCTCGGATAGGTTGAACTTGTGGAATAACATGTAGTAAGCGAGGTCATTTTTCCTTAAAACAAAAGGAATTTAAAAATCCTTATTGAAGAACATGGATAGTCTATATCAAATGCAGGGTAGAGTTAATGGTTAGTATCACAACTCGACCTGCCTAAATTGGCCATCGGAAATTTCGTTCATGTGTTTCATTGAGTAATGATGGGTTGGTGTTTGTTGATGTTTATGTGCTACCAGCCATCGACACATACGATGTGTCTTAAGATTTATGTCACAAGTATGTTCTCAGACGATCACCGATGTGGCATCGACATTAGTGTAATTCTAACCAAGTTTAAAACCTTGGTGTTTAGAGATATCTTTTTGTACTTTGAATGGTTCAAATTAGTGCAAGGAGGAAAATAAGCAATCTAGATCATAGACTCATCATTACGATAATAGGTTATCGACGGATTTGTTCATGCATTGAAAAAGTGTGATCTTTGGTCTTGGTTTATCGACACCGATGAGCTATTGTCCATCGATGAGTTGAAACCTTATATGGATTAATACAGTTGCATGTAATTTTCATCGACAATCGATGTAACATAGGTGTTAGTGAGTTAGTTATCTCAACTACTTCCTTTGATCCTTTTCATCAAAATTTTTGATGCCTTGATGACCTTGTGAATCTCTTGTGTTGACGTGGATCTTGACATGGAAGTTAACGTGGCAGTCCTGAAATAACTCAACTGACTTGGTGGGGTGTGGTTGGTGTGATGGCATGGTAGACAAGGTGGTGATGGGAATATCCACGTGGTGAATAATATATTAAAGCTGACATGGTGGTCATTGATGTGGCTTCACTTCATGCTAGAATKAGGTAACCTTCCACWAAACAGATCAACAACTGGGATACATTTATTCGTAAAAATCAGAGGGTTGCGACTGAGAGGGMCGCTTAAATTTTTYGRCATTAGGGCCTATCTTTATTTAATCYAKTTTTCAATCATCACTTCCATGMGTTGATTTCMGATGAACATCRACAATTGGMAAAGTGATCARTCTATCATGCATTTGTGAAAAGAGACCCATGACRCCCRATCAATGCATCAATGATTTTCACAAGTGCCCGTTGGGCATTGGGGAAGTCAACGACTGRCCATTTTTTTGAAAAAAWTTGGAAATGATAAGTCTTGAAMCCMTTTCATCATCATCAAAAATACCTAATATTTTCTCCCTTTAAGTGATAATCYATATTGAGCYAGGGACTTGACTGWAATGTGCCAAAAAAAAAAAAAACCCTAAATTATGTTATGACTRTGAGAGAATCAAAGTATAAGGATGAAATTAAAGCAAAGTGGCACCCCATAATTTCATGAAATTYTRAGGATGTGTTGAGTKCTCAATGCATCCTTCAACATATAAGTAGGARATCAGATCAAAAGTTTCAAGTACACAAATCATCAAGGAAACGTTGGCATGTTTCTTTTGACTTYGACTTTTTCATTCGGTGGATACATCAATGGCATCAGCTCCARCAAATTCAATTKTMTTGGCATCCCTTCTAGGTAGACAAGAAATAGATTAACTATGGTTCATTGTAGMAAGTCGATTAGAAGTYAAAGAATTTTYAGTCAACAGAGGTGGCGAACTAGTCGAAACAAAGATCGATGGACTAGTCGATGTGGAGGTTGAMGGTCGAGTAAAAAAAAAAGGAAAGTTTGATTATTTGGTCAAATGTMTGGAAAGAGGAATAGGAGATTYGATGTTGGAGACAASATCAAAGGGATCATCCTGCAACAATCCATAGRAGGCATTTAATAACTTAATTCTAGAATTCTTCTCATCAAACAATACATTTCATATAATAATGATTTGTTGTTTGACAGGATMAAAYAGTCGATAGGATTTTGGCWATTTAGAGTAGCCCATCATGATGCAAGAATGACTCTTTTCATRTAAATTATTTCTACAATTATTGAAAATGYGAGCCCAAGAAAMACATCCAAACACACATAGGTAGTTGACTAAAGGMTTCTTTCCCCACCATCGTTTTACTGGAGTCGTGAAAGGAATAGCTAGAGTCRATATGCGATTGAGAAAATAGTTTGAAAAGTACACYGCTTTAACCTAGAAGTGAGGAGGTAGATATTTTGCCTACAAAAKACATCTATCCATTTCTATTAAAGTTTAATTATTGTGTTTTGCAACACCATTCTACTGAGGTGTGTGAGGAACTRACTAATACCAGTCAAAACTAGATYGAACTAGGTATTCTTTGAAAGGTCAAYTTACATACTCRCCACCATTGTATGATATCAGTCACTTGATTTTTTGGCCACATTACTTTTCAGCAAAGGCYGTAAACTCCTTTAAATTTTCATACACAAGGTTCTTGTTCTTTAGAAAATAGACCCATATGAAACAAGAAAAATCATYAATGAAAGTCAAAATATRCCTTGCACCTGCCAGTGAAGGTAGATTGATACAAAAAACATCACTATGAACCAGGTCTAGTAGGTTTTTTTCTCACCACAATTTTCCATATTCAAATGGAGCCTGATGATTCTTCCAACCACACAACCCTTACTGATTCCTTCATGGGGAAACACTTTAGGTTAACCAACAACCATGTTCTGAGTTTCCATTTCCTGTAGACTTCAAATATTCAAGTGTCTGAGTTGCTCATGCCAAATTCAACTTCACTCATTAGCGTGACCAACAAGAACATTCGGTTCACTGTTAGGTTGATCTGTGTCATAGAATTTGTACAAATTGTCCTTTGGGTTGAGAATCTCTTTGACGGCAATAGATGTAGCTTTCTTCAAACCATGGACATAGAATTGATCTGGCCAAAATTCCATAATATTACTTATTTATGTTCACTGAGCAACACAAAATAGATTATCACTAAGGTTTGGCACATGATAGACGTCGACAATTTTCCCATGTCAACAGGTAACATCACCCTAACTAGCAAAATCCATAGAAAAAATGTCACCAACATAGAATTTCCTCTCCTTAGATGCATCCAACCACATGAACAAGAATGAATTCTTATCAATGTGATGAGTGCACCTAGAGTCGACTACCCATTCATTCTACGCAAAATTAAACAACAAAGTGTGATAAGTTTCGACTTGGAAGGTCAAATTATTAGTGGGACAACATTCAACGAAATGTTTCCTTCTATGCATTTAACCTTCTCCTCTAAATCGTATCTCTTTTTATAGAAAACTTTCTCCACATGTCCATTATTTCCAATGTATTGACATGTCTTCTTATTTTTACTTCATTATAGTGCATATGTCTATCCCTTATGTTTTTGTTCATGGATTTCAGGTCTCTTTGTAGAGGTATCAAACCGCACTCTATCCCTGGGATCCATATGGCTCTTTCTCTTGAGAAAGTGGGCTTGATGTTTACCACCAATATTTCCTTCTTCAAGTAGTTTGTGTTGATCAATAATCAAAAGACCACAAAAATATTCAAATGTGTGATCCTTACCATATTCCTTGCAGACTTACCAATTGGTGCATAAAGTTGACACAAACACATAGAATTGTTTTCTCAAGTTCCTCAGGACCAACTCAATGTGTTTTCCATCCTTCTTTTGATAGTTCTTACCACATTTTCCTAATTTCAACTAGAGTTCTTTGAAACACACCAAATATTCCTTTATTTTGTCAAAGGAATGAGGATTGAGAGAGATCAACTCTTTCTCCAACTGCAAGATGTGGATCTCATCGACTCGGTTGAACAATGAATTCAGCTTCCTCCAAACTTGATGAGGGAATTCAGTTCCATTGAGGTGAAATCAGATCTCCTACGAGATATAGTTCATGATGACCCCCACATTCTCATACTTCTTGCCATCAACAACGATGTTTTCCTGATCATCTATCGGATATGGAATTGTAATCTTCGTATATTTCTAGAGTTCTTTTCTCTTTAGTGGAGTTTCCATATCCAGTGCCCATACTGCATAATTTGATCCGTTCATAACAATAGGATAAATCTTTGAAGACATCTTCGATATCTAGGTAAAAAGATCTATTTCAAAGGTTCCAATTAACAAACCATAGACCCAGAGTCAATCACACAAAAAATTCGTCTCGGCAAGGTTTGCAAGTAATAATTGATGTTTTAAACCATCATCTTTGATACCGTGTTGGGAAAAGGGGTGGAACTGGTAATGAAATAGATATAGAATTCTACAGATAATTCTAAAAACATCATTACAACCAGGGGTGATTTTAAGGATGGAAAACTATTTTAAAATGTAGAAACCTTGGCAAATATTACTAATCCTTCATATGCCAACTATAAATGCTTGGCGATATTTTTGTAAAAATATTCAAATTTCTAAGGATTTTATATAGTTTTAATAAATTTTTGGCGATTTTTAAGGTAAAATAATTTTATCCTATAGAATTTGGGCGAATCATTTTTAAAATAGTGAATCTCGTTTTTTGAAAAACCATGGAAAATTAGCCCATGAGTGAAATTTAGCCCCTAAAATTGTCCATGATTACAACACTTGAGAAAATTGCACTATGATCAAAACATCACTGTGCATATTAGATCTTGATATATCCATATGATATCAAATTGTCATCTTGATAATAATGACCCAAGGAGTCTGCTATTTATAACCTCAATAGCTTACTAACTTCCATAGAATTGAGAAGATATTTTCCACATGTAACCGTCGGTTATTAGAGTTGACTCTGTCAAATCTACATTGTTGAGTTGGCTCAATAAGGAGGTTCAACCAGACTGCCTATGTATCCAATTCATATTTGATTTTTGGTTTGGTTGATCCACCACTTGACTATATTCAACTACTTGTCAACGATATGACCAACAAGCATGTCAGCTACTCTACTGACTAGTGTAGAGATATGGTGAATCACCCGACAGACTGTATCTAGATCTAGGTTGATGTCCCAACTGATTGAATCTAGGATATGTGAAATGAACCATCAATGTTTGATGTTCCAACATGAAATACCTCCATTCTACATGGCTTCTTACCTTTTGGATGTGGTATGTTCAAGGTATGTGTTTTCATAAATGATTTGAGATGGCATGTGTATGAATTTCTTGTTCATGTGTAATTTAGTATTTTGTGGGAGAACAAATATAAGTCATATCCCATGATCTATGATTTTTTCTTAGACAAACTATATTTCATTATTTTCCAGCAAGAATTTCCAATTATTTCCAAACATGCCAAGAATATCATCTCCTTTATCGACAATTGGTATCTTGAAGAGAAGTTCACTTACTTTAGTATTTTTGGAGCCATCGTAGCCCCACATTTATTACCTACCTATATACGAGATAGATTGACCCTAGGAGAAATATACTATCAGACTATTCTGCAAGGGTTCAATGCCTCCCTGGTCAAAGATAAAAAAGAGTGTTTATCCCATATGGATTTCAATTGGGTTATTACTTTGTCAAAGATACCACACAAGCAAGACAAGAAGGTCTAATCCATTTATAATATAGGTTTGATATTGGAAAACATGATCCGAAAGGGTTAGTGTTGAATCACTCTGAAGAAGTAGCAGTGTATTGGCCCTATGATCATGACAAGTTTGATGATGAGGTTTTTACAGAGAATGCCCATAGTTGGGATGAGGTCATTCACAGAACATCCTAGCCACATATTAATATTATTAAAACCCTATCCATGTATGAGAAAGTAGAGCTCATCAATCAAATTTTCGAAGTTATTTTCCAAAAACAGGTATTTGAGAGAGAGAGAATGAAGAATATAGAAGAGAATAAGAATCCAGACTTAAAGCAAAGGCCGAACGGGCATCTCATGAGGCAAAGAAAAACAAGGAAGCACAAGATATGGAACAACAAAGAAGCATTGAGGAAGAACTAAGGAAGAAAGAAGAAAAGAAGGCTACTCAAGTGGATTAATACAAGGATAGGCCAACATAGAAAAAGATAAAGGGGAAACACAAGGAGGTGAGCCAGAGAAAATAATATCAACCAACCCATTGAAGGATGTGCTTGCCATTGGGATTCCTTCTCATAACATTGTGGACCTCACTAAGGATGATAATGATCATGTTTTGGAGGCAGTGAAGGTCTCCATTTTGGATGAGTCTAATCCAGACCAGAGAATCTCACTTTCAATTGATCCATAGCTAGAGGGAACGACCTTAGATACCAATGTTGTGGAGAAAGTTCCATCACTAGCTACATAGGTGTCATAGCCCCTCAAGTAAGAAAAGGGACAAGAAAGTGATGCAGGAAAGAAGCATGAATAAAAAAGTGCATATGACGCAACACCTATGTAGGAAAATATGGAAACATAAAGAGAGTTTGAATAACAACAGGAGAATACTATAGATGAAACTGGGCAAACAGAAGAATAGACTATCACTTCAACAAATGAGGAGACAATTGTTGATCTACCCACTACCTCTTTTCCTAAGGATGAACATAACATATAGTGTCAACTGAAAATAAACCAGATGATGCATTATCCCTGGAAAAAATTATTGATATATCTATGGGAAAAGGAGTTGATCAAACTAGCAAGATAGACTAGCTCCTCAAAGAGCCAAGCACTGAGAAAATGATAGACAAGGAAGTGTAGGAATTGGGAAAACATATATCAACAACGGATAAAGGAAAAACTCTTGTCCTAGAACACTTTCACAACCCAGGGAGCATGGGAAACATGTTGGTATGGGGTGACCAACTAATACCATATCCCTTAGATGAAGTAGCCAATATTGAGTCGATATGATATAAAAAAAGAGGCAGTGTTGGTACATAGTGGGAAGACCTGGGGTTAATTAGTCAAGTAACAACAAAAATGTTATATATAATCCCTTTCGGCATCACCTACAGATGAAGTAATGTCTCAGCCGAGGCATCTAGATGGGCTATAAGAACCAAGGTTCTACAGTGCTAAGGGGAAGCGAGGCATCATTCAGATCCTTTACTTTTTTATGAAACATAATCTATGTGAAACATTACAATATCATATATGATCCATTTATTCATCATAAACCAAAAAACAACATAAATTTCAACCACACCATAACACACATATTTACGTGGTTCACCCAACTTGGGCTATGTCCACAACAACTGGCTTCTTATATTATTCATTAATATATTTGTTACGATTTCACACTGCACTAAAAAATATTCAATATTAGTATCATCCCAGACATTCCTAGTCATTTTGTTGTAGTGCGAGTTCAATCATTCATACTACATATTTCTTCCTCCACTCAACTCCCTTACCAAAACTCATTCGCAACTTAAATGTACCAGAACACACACGTATCTCACCTCCTCCACCATTTCCTTCCTTACATATTTATACATACCAATAGGGATAGGCCCACTACAAAAGTGGACAAAGTGTCTCCTAAAACCCGTTACAAAAGTGGACAAAATGTCACCAAAACCTATGGTTTACAACCATTTTCCACCTTCTACGCGTTTCTCCATCGCACATCCTTTTGTCATGATCCTTGGCATCCACTCTATCACACACTATGGTCCATCTTTTGATTTCCTTTTTCTCTTCGACTTCATTTTTTGGCGCAGATCCCAAAACTTATCTAAAATTCCTCTCTAATAGGCCTCCAACACTCACCTATGGCTCATCCTGAGCCACTCAAGCCTATTTCTAGTGCATCATGAATGCATTGAACGTCTCCTTTGTTGTTGCAACTTTTTCCTTGACCTCCAGTTCCTTCTACGAAATTTTATCGACTATTTGATTATCATGTGATCCTGCACCTTTTCGATACCTTCTTCAACTTCTTATTTGATGAGTGTTTGATTCATTGTGAGGGTCGTTATCACTAGGTATGATTCTTCTTTCAAAAATTATATCTATTGTGCACGGGCTTGCTACTCTGCTATGAGATGATTCATTTCTGAATACAACTTTTGGTTTTCGTACATCATAGTTACAACCTTTGATGATGGCAATGTGCCCATTTATCCTAGTAATTTTTACACCTTTCCTTGCACAATCTCAATCCTATAGCTTATCTCTAGTTGGACCCTGTCTTCATTCAGTTGTTTCCAAACACCCATATTTTTTGTATATAGTTGTGAACACTATACCTCTATATTTTTTATGTTGTTGACCATTTCGGTCGTAGTTTGCTTCCTTGTATCCCTCTCTTCAGGTGGCATACCTGGTGTTACACGTGCTTCCAGATCCATTATGCATGCGTGGAAGCCCTGAATGGATTCACTTATCTTAGTGACCTGATATTCCAATAATTCATCTGTAAATGGGGTTAGGAATGGGTCATGCAAGAAGGAATCATTCAATTTTCTCAAATATACACAAATTCTAATACCATCTTGAACCACCATCAAACTTATCCATTCAGATTCTGCGATGGGCTCAATTATACCAGCTTCTATCATCCTGTTAAGTTATTCTTTCACCTTTCCATTATACTTTGGATTTAACCTATAAGGTATTTGTCTCACAGGTTTACTATCTAGTTTCAACATAATCTTCACCTCGCCTAATTCTCCAGTTATTCCCTTCATATATGAAAATGTGGTTGGAAAAATATATTTATATTGGTGCAATAAGTCTGTGATCTTTTCCACAGTCTCATCATTCCAATAATCCCCAAAGTTTGCAAACTTTGGTTTCTCCTCTGTTCCAATGTTCACTTTCTCCACTCTTAAGGGCTTCGCGTATGGGTCAAATTTAAGTGTTGTACCTACTACATAGTTATCCCCTTCAAATTATAATACATGTACATTTCTCAAGTCTTCTTCACCTTTTTCGTACTCAGTAATGCTATAACATTCCAATAATTCATGTGTTGTCGCAAACTCTCTATGCGCACTATATGTAGGTAATAATTCTACTTGTCCTTCTTCCATTAAAATTTTTCTTCTAATGACTTGTAATATTGCATCAAATAAAGGTGACTCGGCTTCAAAATTACATGTTACCTTAAATTTTTGGATGAGATCCTCCCAGTTCATCGTTCCTCTGTGCGCTTCTAGCTTTGAATATGAACTTTGAGGAACTATCTCCAGTGTATGTATGAACTTTTTCATCCATTCCTTCTTCGACACTTGATTCCAAGTTGTCATACATCACACCACATGGTATCTCATATCGTTCATGCCTGTATACTTGGTCATATTATTCTCTATTCCAAACCTGATTTGAATTAACCTTTTTCATAGTTGCCAATATTCTATCCCTTCCTTGTGGGTTTCCCACCATCTCGTTGGGGTTTCTCTCAGTGCAACATCTAATGTTAACAACCTTTGTTGTTCAGGTATCTGTAGCTCAAATTCATTAAAAAAAAAACTTACCTCAGTTAATTTGTCAAACTTTGGTGTATCGTGTATCTTTGTTCTGATCCAACACAAAGAGCGAGTAATGTGAACACACCTTCTGGTCGATACTTCATGCAACATGTGCTGCCAGTATTCAAGTCCTTTATCCAAATATGATGTGAAAGAGCTTATGCTTCTCAAAATAACCCCACCATCTACAGTGGGATTGACATAGTCATTTATGCGCATCATCATATTATATAAGTTAGAAATTTCCTTTCTTGTGGGCTCCACATATCTTGTTTCCTCCATTGGGCCTAATGGCATAATTAATTTTAAGCCTCCTCCTTAAAAAATGATCTCTCTTTTCTTCAAGTTGATAATTGCCTGATTTTCAAAGGCCCAGTCCAGTCCAAGCAAAGTGGGGTACAACTTGTTGGAGCCTCCCTTGTTTTCTTAACCCATCACAATTTTCAGTTTGGATACTTAAAATTCTAAAGATGGCCATTTTTATTTTTCCCCCTCGAAACTTTGAAAACTCCGCAACCTAGTCGTGTAAGAAGCGATGCTTTTTCTACCCTCAAAACAAGTCTACTTTCGTAAGAATGTTCGCTCTTTTGTTTTACTTCAGGATCTCGCAAGTCAGATACTTTAATCTTTAAGCTCACACGTCTCGAGTCACGAAACGACGAAGTCGTTTCCAATTTTTTCCCAAGACATTAACTAGGGTAAAATATTTTAACTCATGATTAGACGTCGTCGGGGTTTTGCGCCTCGGCGTTTTTCAAACCCAATTTTTTGTTTTTACAGCCCCGAGAGATGAGAACACGAGGTACTTTTGGGATAACCTTGGTCAAGGATTAAAGGAAAAAAGATAACCATGGTTAAATCTATTCTCGGTGTCTTGCCACTCGGCACTATCTTTTAGAAAGTTACGGTGTCTAAAACCCCAACTCACGAAGTCGCGACATAATTATGGCAAGATTAATTAATCGCCTAATCTAAGATTTTCTTCCCCTTAATTGAGCCTTAATTATTGCCATCTCGCGGTTTCGCGACTCGGCGTACTAATCTCCCAGAAACTTGCCTTCGAAGTTCCGAGTTGCGATATGGAAAATAAATGGATTATAATATTAATGATGCTCCAAATTACGATTACGGTTACTTAAGCCAAAGTCGGTCCTCGCGATCTCGTGAGTTGGAGGCCCAAAATGTTAAAATAAAATCCACGAAGTAGCAAACAACGAGGAATTGATAAAAGGTGGTAAAGTTTGGTAATCTAAGATAAGGAAAATATATCTCGTGCCCCGAGGCTTGCATGTTTCCCGAGGTAGCCATCTCTCTCCCTACTCCGAATGACTGTCAAACCGCCAAAAATTGATGACATTAATGGAGAATTAGGGTGAATCCACGAATATAAAATCATATTTTACGCAATAAATTTGTTTCTAATTACGATTTGACAGACTTATTTCGAAAAGTACAAAATTTTCAAATAAATATAGGAGTTTCATTTTATTATAATGAAAACATTTTCATAAGCACACAGAGCTCGTCATTTTCCGAGTGAACTAATTTCTGCATGTATACGCAGTTCTATCGCAGAAGGGCGAAAACGCAAGCTTCAGCTATGGCTCCACGGAAAGCAACAAAGGCGAATGTCGAGGTTGCAGATAATATCTCCGACACTTCGCCCCGGAGTGTCGACTCGGTCCCTATCTGGTCGTTTGTTTCAGATATTATGCAATCTAAGTTGGTGAATTATTCAGACTCCGACGACAACGAAATGGACGACCTGAACACCAAATACAAGATAGTTGTGCAATTTGGAATGCACCAGGAAGAAACCAGACCACGGCTTCTCCCATATTATGATATGATCCGATGGGTGTTGGATCACATAGACCTACCCACCAGAACTATCATGAACGACCAACGGGTCATGTTCGAGACTTTTATACCGGAGCACATCCAAACCATGTATAAGCTCCCGACAACATCTGAATACACGTATGGTGCTGAATTGCTGGAGGATTTCAAAGAGAAGGAGTGCACTCAATATGAAAAAACCATGCCCAGTTTGATAAAGGATTGGGTTTTGCGCTCCGCGAAATTCAGAGCAAATGACTAGGGCATTTATTCAATCGCTTTGCTGGAACCACAGTATAAGTATGTGGCAATGATGACATGCCGACTATTCGGAAGAGAGGACACATCACATTTCTACATTGCGTGGATGCCTCTCATGTTTCGGGTCGCATAAGGTTTCTCGTTTAATTGGGCAAAGATACTCTCGGACAGTTTGGCCAACCGGGTCACAGAGTATCGGGAGCAGAGAGCAAGCGGGAGACCGTCCTCATTTTTCATGTCTGCATATATTATAGACGCGATATTCTCCATGACACCATTCCCTTTGATGAGTTGGGCTTGGAATCTAGCCCAAGAAAAACCTATACATGAGTATCATGACAAACCATGGGAGAGTAAAGAGGACAAGCTCATTTATGAAATTTTCAACTAGGTGATGGTGCCCCTGCACATCGCCATTTTGGTCACTCACCACCTCGTATCTCGGACAACATTGCTGCAACTCTGAGTGGTATAGAGGACTAGTACGTGGAAGCAGAGTTTTCCTACTTTGGAGTGTTCAACGCTGCTTTTCCCCTGCTTGCGCTACCACTGTTCATCCCCGACAAGCTGGTTTGTCGTGAGATCACCCGACAAACAATGATTGGCGGGATGAGTAAAGAACTCAAAGCATCTTCAAAGAAGGTGTGGCCATTTTTCCCCATTTGGCGAAATTCTTATTCTTTATTGGATTTTGGGCATGCCAAAGCTGAGGCTGCAGCCCTAGAAGACCTGAGTTTGGTCTCCATCGAGTATAAAAAACATGATCCTCAGAAAATTGTGAGAAACCATTTAGCTAGTTATGGGCTGAAGAGGTTTGAACATGAGTTTTCACCCCCAGATGAAATTTTTCGAGGGGTGAGGTATTATGAGGAAGTGATAGCTCAGATCCAATATTTAGCGCCCGAAGACACAGCCTCTGTATTGAAATTTCAGGAACACAGACGAAGTTGTCTTCCCGCTGTGTTGCGAGGAGTGAGCCCAGGTGTTTCTGAGACGGAACCGAAGGATGCTGAAGGCCCCAAAGATGTAGCTCCTGGCTCAGGAAGAAGCAAGGACGAGGGGAAGAAAACGAAGAAGCCTGAATCAGAGGCATAGAATCCGGACCCGTCAAAGAAACAGAATATAGAAACTAAGACGAAGACCCCTGAACCTCCGAAGAAGCAGGACCTGGTCGTCACCATAAGAAAGGCAGCGAAATAAATCGGGGAACCCATTGCTTCTGTCACCCCCTTGCAGTCGATGCAAGGAAATATAGAAGAAGGATGGATTTTCAATGAGGAACTGAGGCCTATCAGAGAAGAAGAACTTCCTCCAAACGATTTCTTCTTTGACAAAAAGAGAAAAGAAGTGGTGAAAAGGGAATTATACCAAGAGGGAGAATCGACTTCTAAAAAGTTCAAGGTTATGACCGATGGAAAGAACAAAAAGAATGAACAATTCACCATGGATATCGCAGGAACTCTAGGAGCGTATGCATCGGCGAATCAATTTTCGGTCAGATTGTTGAAAAACCAGCTCAAAAGAAAAAATCGCCTGATCAAGACTCTCGAAGCCAGAGTAGCTTCGGCCACAGAAAACGCTAAAGGTTAGGTGAGCGGGGAGATAGAACTGGACTGACTAGATGATAGAAATGAAATAGAAGTTCTCAAAGCCAAGATGGAGCAAGCACATATAGTGATCCAAGATGGTCGGATACAGGTGGGTCAACAGAGGACTATGATCGCAGAGCTGCAGGCTCAGGTAGAGATCGTTGAAAGTAGGGTGATCAATGTCAAGGGGTTTAAATCCCAAGCGATTGAGATTCAGAGCAGGATCTCTTCTACACAACAGAGTTTTCTATCCAAAGTGGGAGTGATTTGAGAGGATTGCCTGTTGATGCATCGGGTTTCTGAGAACCTGACTGTCAGAGAAAGGGATGAAGAAGCGGCTCGGGTCGCCTTCCAGGAGGTGGTGATAGCCACGAACAATAGAGTTTCGACAAGTTCTCCTGGATTCACTCTCCTAGAACAAACTAGAGGTAACATTTTGTTGAAGGATTGGGAGCATAACATTTCCCTGGGCAAGGAACAGGCCCAAAAGGTGACCAATTCATTAGAAGAAGCCTTCAATTATATAGATGGCGAGCTGTTGGGTATGGACAGTGGAGGCGATGCAAAAAATTTAATGCAAATGAATGTAGAATAGATATCACTCGATCTAAAAGATAAGGATGAGAGAAATTTGGCCGATATCTCTCAGATAGATAGCATGGACATGGGCCAAGTTGACAAGCACTTAATCTAGCCCAGCGCGCAACTAAGTGCCCTTGATATCATCGATGCACAAATGGGGGACAAGCTGCAGCAGTTAGCCTGAGAATGTTACTTCGCCGAGGCCAGTTGTCAAGCGGAACCTTCATGGCTCGTATCTCAACTCGTGTAAAGATGCATCGCATGCACCGAGTCCGCATGAAGACGAGCACCTGGGAACAAGTGAAGACAGATTAGGGTAGATAGAGTGATTGCTCTCTCCTCTGTCATAACTGAAATTTTTGCGACTATTGAGTTTCTACCTGCTTTGTAGAAATTGTATAAATATACCCCAGAGAGAAATAAACAGGGCTAGACCCTTGTTGAGACTTTGTAATAGAGTTTTTGCATTGATATTTAATACAAGCAGATCCAAGATTCTCAATTCCGTCACTTCTGTATTACAAGTTTTCTTTCTTGTTCCTCATTTTTCATTTTCAATTCATATTCGTAATTGATGTGCTTCGTTATACTTTAGTACTACCACTACTATAACGAATAAATTTGGGTTTTCTGTAATTGTTTATTGCCTTTCCTCTGCACCAGCTATTAGTTGTGTAAGACCAATTTGCAGTTTTGGAATTCTACATGCATTTTTTTCTACATCGGTTATTTTCTTAAATATTTTCTTCTTCCGTTTATTTTGTGAGATTTTCCCCTGGTAGGAACCTGACACTGTAAATGTCTTAATGTTTTCTCCCATCTCGCCCCTTTTATTAAGATATGATATAGTTACGGGAACGAGCCTTAGATTTGCATATATCTTTAATACTGCAACCGTGAATTCTCTTTTATAAAACTAACTGAGACAACACTCAATATTTCTAAACAGTTCT
>JZKD02S1931693.1:0-12230 GCA_000966675.3 Picea glauca
TGGCTAATCCTATACCGACTTTCTTGCTGACAATTAATCCATGTCGGCTCTCACTAATTGGTTGACACATGCTAACAACACTAATGCAGTGTTAGCATGTGTCATCTTGCTGACACAATTAATCCATGTTAGCTCTCACTAATTGAGGATATACTGTGTATGATTCCTGAATTGGTTGATGACATACATGCTAACACTAATCCAGTGTTGGCTGTAACTAATTGACAACTATTGTGCATTGGGTTCTTCATCAATGGCTAATCCTGCACCCACTGTTGATATTTTGCTTCACTGTCCTTAATTTTGCAATTTCATGAATTTCATATTTTATAGAGTTAGATTGGTTGACATTCTTGCTGACACAATTAATCTAATCTATGTTGGCTTTCACTAATTGAGGGTATACTGTGCCTGATTCCCAAACTGGTTGATGACATACATGCTAACACTAATCCAGTGTTGGCTGTAACTAGTTGACGGTCTATTGTGCATGGTTATTCATCAATGGCTAATCCTGCACCTACTGTCGATGATATTTTGCTTTACTTCTCAATTTTGCAAATTCATGAATTTCATATTTTATAGTTTGATGGTTTGGCATGATATTTTGCTTTACTTCTCAATTTTGCAAATTCATGAATTTCATATTTTATAGATTGATGGGTTTGGCATTCTTGCTGACACAATTAATCCATGTTGGCTCTCACTAATTGAGGGTATATTGTGCATGATTCCTGACTTGGCCGATGACATACATGTTAACAGTGGATCGCATGATTGGGTTATTCATCAATGGCTAATCCTGCACCTACTGTTGATGATATTTTGCTGGCCTTACTTAATTTTGCAATTCGCATTCTTGCTGACACAATTAATCCATGTTGGTTCTCACTAATTGGTTGACATTCTTGCTGACACAATTAATCCATGTTGGTCAATTAATGATTCCTGGGTTTTCATTTTATCTCTAACCCGGAGAGCTCAGAAAAGTTGAACCTGTTAACCAATTGTATCAGACCATGGTTAGAATACTTGATTAGAGATAACACTATACCTAGCCCAAAAGGCTAAGTCTTATTGATATACACCATCACAACCCATGTATCCATACATACTTTTAACCCCGTTATTTTTTTACGTAATTTTTTTTTGTTTGTTAGTTTGTCTGTGATTTGCGGGACTACCCAGTGGCTTGAAAAACCATGACTCATGGGCATCTAAGTCATCAAAATCACATGGGGATCGCACCTGGCTTGAGTCACACCAACCCTTAACATGGCTGGATTTTTTGTCCCTGTAGGTTTTGAACAGGTGGCTTTAACATCACGGTGCCTTAACAGTACACTCCGTTATCAACTATCCTACACCTTGGGGATTTCTTTACCATTATTTATTTGCATAACTTAGGATTTTCAAAGTTATTTCACTTAATTAACCCATAATCCACTTTTATGTATTTCCCCCTCTTTATTTTATTTTATTCAAATTAAAGGGAAATATAAATTAGTGGTTAAAATTGATTTGGTTAAATATAATATTTTACTATTTTGTTCATATCAAGAATAACCACTGTAACCTTATAAAATAAAGAAAGCCATACCATTTTCCATATGATTTTCGTTAAAGAGATGCAGTCGAAATTTGCTGAAATTTACCATACATCTAGGAAAGAAAGAATAACCCTCCCACATCTGGGAAAGAAAGAATAACCCTCCCACAGAGAGGCCACCAGGAGTCATTTTGTTTTCACAGGAATATCCAGAGGGGTTGTTCATATTATTTTTTTCATTGGGTATAGAGATTGATCACATTATTTGGATATTTCTACTACATTTTGCAACTAGTATGCCATTTGTTCTATTTTTGTTATATGGTAGATTTAGATATGAAAAAATGTGTTAACATTAATTAAAATAAGTTTTATTTGCTTTTTACCCACTTTTGTATGTGATCTAGAACAACCACTAGAGATGCAGATCTGCTCATCCTTGTTGCAGATTTGCTACAACAGAATGGGTGAGCGAGTAGCAAATCTGCAACAAGGATGAGCAGATCTGGATCTCTAGTGGTTGTTCTAGATCACCCATTCCGTTGTAGCAAATCTGCAACAAGTATGAGCAAATCTGCATCTCTAGTGGTTGTTCTAGATCACATACAATAATAGTAGGTAAAACACAAATAAAACTTACTTTAATCAATGGATACATATTCCTTAGATCTAAATCTACCATAACAAAAATAAAATTAAAGGCATACCAAAGAATGTATGACAAGGGATACATAGGCTATGAGGGTGTATATCGATAAGACTTAGCCTTTTGGGTTAGGGGTGCGAATAATTGATGATAACATGCACTATGGTAGCATTTGCAACAATTGCCTTCTCTAGTAGCAATGCAAGCAATGTGAAGGATATAGGTTGTACCAACTAAAATAAATGAAGTTGGTATGTTCCCCATTGAACAAAACTCGATTAAGATTTAGTCTTCCCATCATTGCCCGACAATCCTCATCAAACTTGAATATATTATTTGGCTTGGTCTCTGATTTGGGGGACGTCAGGGTAATGGAAATACATTAATCCATAAATCATAAATGAAACATAAATAGTAAAATATTGATACATTGATTTAAATTCAACATTCAACATTCATCATTCTAGAATCTAATTAGTACTAAACAAAATAGTTGATACTAAAGTCTAAAATAGTAAAGAGTGATGAGTCAAAGACTTGGTTTGAGGTCAACAATGTCTAGAGTCAAGACTCAAAAGTTGAACCCGCTAACCAATTTTATTAGGACCTTGGTTAGGATATTGGATTAAGGTATCAAAGCCTACTTAGCCATGCACTATGGCAGTGTTTGCAATGTCGCCTCTCTATTGGGTTGGAAAGGTATGTCTGATAATAACCAATGTGGTACAAATGTTCTACCAAGTTTCTGGGACATGGGAGAGCGTAGTGGGGAGATGTTGAGGGGGATGTGTGGAAGTACTCTCAAGTTTTGGGGAAATTCTGATTTGGGGGACGTCGGGGTAATGAAATACATTGATCCATAAATCATAAATGAAACATAAATAGTAAAATATTGATACATTGATTAATATTCAACATTCAACATTCATCATTCTAGAATCTAATTAGTACTAAACAAAATAGTCGATACTAAAGTCTAAAATAGTAAAGAGTGATGAGTCAAAGACTTGGTTTGAGGTCATCAATGTCTAGAGTCAAGACTCAAAAGTTAAAATTGAAAATAAAAAATGGACGAAAAACATTGAAAATAAAATGAATATCGAGTAGATCTGATTCATTGGTCCTCCACATTATGACCATTAATGAGAATGTCACTATCTGAGCCGAAGTCACTTTCATGAGTAACCAATGGCACACCAACCAAACGATGATGTAGCTCATTTGATCCATTCTCCTCCTCTATCTATGCACCTTCCTTTGGATCCGCATCCCACTGTGTTGTCGGTCCCCTCTTATACTCCAATGTCTTCCTATGTGCAAGACGTAGGGCACTTGCACTGCAACTAACTTCTCTACTCTCTTAGAGGCAAGTCTATTCCTCTTCATAGAGTGGATGAAGCTATGTGTAGACCATTTCCTATTTGATGTGAATGAACTAGCAATCTAAGACAGTGCGAATAACTATATGTTGGATCTTTGGTGCATCATCTCCATCGTACCTTACTATCTTACCTTAGAATAGTAAGGCAAGATAAATATAGTTGAAATTCTTAAAGGATAGTAAGGTGAATGTCAATTTTTACTTTAATAATTTAATATTACCATTAATTACCATGGTCACAAACTTTTCAAATCTCTATCCCCTATCTTTGTTCCCTCTTAAAGGGAGGGTTGTTGGATAAAACATTGGGGGGAGGGCAGGGGAGGGCTAGTGGTGCACAACTGCCCTCCTTTTAGGGAAACACATCCCCCCACATTGGGAAACAATTCTCCATGCGTTTCTCGACATTTCTGCATGCACCCCTTTGCTCTGAGAGCGTGGGGAATGTGGGGGGCGTGCCTTGTGGAACACTAGATTGTACCAATTATAATAATTGACGTTGGTATGTTCCCCATTGAATGAAACTTGATAGTAATCAATGTGAATGATATAGATTGTGTATCAACTATAATAAATGAAGCTGGTATGTTCCCCATTGAACGAAACTTGATTAAGATAGTCTTCCCATCATTGCCCCCCACAATCCTCATTATTGCCTTGCAATCTTGCTTTACTCATCTCAGTGTTGCTTTTACTCATCTTTCGCTGGGAAATCCTCAATTTATACAACCAAGTTATTATTGCGAATCTTTAGATTTTATTGTAAATCTTGAAAAATCAAATAGAAACAAATAACTAGGATTAAAATGTTTTTGTTTCGTCGTTTAGTTTGAGTTTTATTTTTTTTCCAAGAACAAATGCTTATTTCATTTTCAACAAGAAATAAAAATAAAATTTACATTAAAAGTTGCCATTCTAACAATTAAGTAGACTTTNTGGCTAATCCTATACCGACTTTCTTGCTGACAATTAATCCATGTCGGCTCTCACTAATTGGTTGACACATGCTAACAACACTAATGCAGTGTTAGCATGTGTCATCTTGCTGACACAATTAATCCATGTTAGCTCTCACTAATTGAGGATATACTGTGTATGATTCCTGAATTGGTTGATGACATACATGCTAACACTAATCCAGTGTTGGCTGTAACTAATTGACAACTATTGTGCATTGGGTTCTTCATCAATGGCTAATCCTGCACCCACTGTTGATATTTTGCTTCACTGTCCTTAATTTTGCAATTTCATGAATTTCATATTTTATAGAGTTAGATTGGTTGACATTCTTGCTGACACAATTAATCTAATCTATGTTGGCTTTCACTAATTGAGGGTATACTGTGCCTGATTCCCAAACTGGTTGATGACATACATGCTAACACTAATCCAGTGTTGGCTGTAACTAGTTGACGGTCTATTGTGCATGGTTATTCATCAATGGCTAATCCTGCACCTACTGTCGATGATATTTTGCTTTACTTCTCAATTTTGCAAATTCATGAATTTCATATTTTATAGTTTGATGGTTTGGCATGATATTTTGCTTTACTTCTCAATTTTGCAAATTCATGAATTTCATATTTTATAGATTGATGGGTTTGGCATTCTTGCTGACACAATTAATCCATGTTGGCTCTCACTAATTGAGGGTATATTGTGCATGATTCCTGACTTGGCCGATGACATACATGTTAACAGTGGATCGCATGATTGGGTTATTCATCAATGGCTAATCCTGCACCTACTGTTGATGATATTTTGCTGGCCTTACTTAATTTTGCAATTCGCATTCTTGCTGACACAATTAATCCATGTTGGTTCTCACTAATTGGTTGACATTCTTGCTGACACAATTAATCCATGTTGGTCAATTAATGATTCCTGGGTTTTCATTTTATCTCTAACCCGGAGAGCTCAGAAAAGTTGAACCTGTTAACCAATTGTATCAGACCATGGTTAGAATACTTGATTAGAGATAACACTATACCTAGCCCAAAAGGCTAAGTCTTATTGATATACACCATCACAACCCATGTATCCATACATACTTTTAACCCCGTTATTTTTTTACGTAATTTTTTTTTGTTTGTTAGTTTGTCTGTGATTTGCGGGACTACCCAGTGGCTTGAAAAACCATGACTCATGGGCATCTAAGTCATCAAAATCACATGGGGATCGCACCTGGCTTGAGTCACACCAACCCTTAACATGGCTGGATTTTTTGTCCCTGTAGGTTTTGAACAGGTGGCTTTAACATCACGGTGCCTTAACAGTACACTCCGTTATCAACTATCCTACACCTTGGGGATTTCTTTACCATTATTTATTTGCATAACTTAGGATTTTCAAAGTTATTTCACTTAATTAACCCATAATCCACTTTTATGTATTTCCCCCTCTTTATTTTATTTTATTCAAATTAAAGGGAAATATAAATTAGTGGTTAAAATTGATTTGGTTAAATATAATATTTTACTATTTTGTTCATATCAAGAATAACCACTGTAACCTTATAAAATAAAGAAAGCCATACCATTTTCCATATGATTTTCGTTAAAGAGATGCAGTCGAAATTTGCTGAAATTTACCATACATCTAGGAAAGAAAGAATAACCCTCCCACATCTGGGAAAGAAAGAATAACCCTCCCACAGAGAGGCCACCAGGAGTCATTTTGTTTTCACAGGAATATCCAGAGGGGTTGTTCATATTATTTTTTTCATTGGGTATAGAGATTGATCACATTATTTGGATATTTCTACTACATTTTGCAACTAGTATGCCATTTGTTCTATTTTTGTTATATGGTAGATTTAGATATGAAAAAATGTGTTAACATTAATTAAAATAAGTTTTATTTGCTTTTTACCCACTTTTGTATGTGATCTAGAACAACCACTAGAGATGCAGATCTGCTCATCCTTGTTGCAGATTTGCTACAACAGAATGGGTGAGCGAGTAGCAAATCTGCAACAAGGATGAGCAGATCTGGATCTCTAGTGGTTGTTCTAGATCACCCATTCCGTTGTAGCAAATCTGCAACAAGTATGAGCAAATCTGCATCTCTAGTGGTTGTTCTAGATCACATACAATAATAGTAGGTAAAACACAAATAAAACTTACTTTAATCAATGGATACATATTCCTTAGATCTAAATCTACCATAACAAAAATAAAATTAAAGGCATACCAAAGAATGTATGACAAGGGATACATAGGCTATGAGGGTGTATATCGATAAGACTTAGCCTTTTGGGTTAGGGGTGCGAATAATTGATGATAACATGCACTATGGTAGCATTTGCAACAATTGCCTTCTCTAGTAGCAATGCAAGCAATGTGAAGGATATAGGTTGTACCAACTAAAATAAATGAAGTTGGTATGTTCCCCATTGAACAAAACTCGATTAAGATTTAGTCTTCCCATCATTGCCCGACAATCCTCATCAAACTTGAATATATTATTTGGCTTGGTCTCTGATTTGGGGGACGTCGGGGTAATGAAATACATTGATCCATAAATCATAAATGAAACATAAATAGTAAAATATTGATACATTGATTTAAATTCAACATTCAACATTCATCATTCTAGAATCTAATTAGTACTAAACAAAATAGTTGATACTAAAGTCTAAAATAGTAAAGAGTGATGAGTGAAAGACTTGGTTTGAGGTCAACAATGTCTAGAGTCAAGACTCAAAAGTTGAACCCGATAACCAATTTTATTAGGACCTTGGTTAGGATATTGGATTAAGGTATCAAAGCCTACTTAGCCATGCACTATGGCAGTGTTTGCAATGTCGCCTCTCTATTGGTTTGGAAAGGTATGTCTGATAATAACCAATGTGGTACAAATGTTCTACCAAGTTTCTGGGACATGGGAGAGCGTAGTGGGGAGATGTTGAGGGGGATGTGTGGAAGCACTCTCAAGTTTTGGGGAAATTCTGATTTGGGGGACGTCGGGGTAATGAAATACATTGATCCATAAATCATAAATGAAACATAAATAGTAAAATATTGATACATTGATTTAAATTCAACATTCAACATTCATCATTCTAGAATCTAATTAGTACTAAACAAAATAGTCGATACTAAAGTCTAAAATAGTAAAGAGTGATGAGTCAAAGACTTGGTTTGAGGTCATCAATGTCTAGAGTCAAGACTCAAAAGTTAAAATTGAAAATAAAAAATGGACGAAAAACATTGAAAATAAAATGAATATCGAGTAGATCTGATTCATTGGTCCTCCACATTATGACCATTAATGAGAATGTCACTATCTGAGCCGAAGTCACTTTCATGAGTAACCAATGGCACACCAACCAAACGATGATGTAGCTCATTTGATCCATTCTCCTCCTCTATCTATGCACCTTCCTTTGGATCCGCATCCCACTGTGTTGTCGGTCCCCTCTTATACTCCAATGTCTTCCTATGTGCAAGACGTAGGGCACTTGCACTGCAACTAACTTCTCTACTCTCTTAGAGGCAAGTCTATTCCTCTTCATAGAGTGGATGAAGCTATGTGTAGACCATTTCCTATTTGATGTGAATGAACTAGCAATCTAAGACAGTGCGAATAACTATATGTTGGATCTTTGGTGCATCATCTCCATCGTACCTTACTATCTTACCTTAGAATAGTAAGGCAAGATAAATATAGTTGAAATTCTTAAAGGATAGTAAGGTGAATGTCAATTTTTACTTTAATAATTTAATATTACCATTAATTACCATGGTCACAAACTTTTCAAATCTCTATCCCCTATCTTTGTTCCCTCTTAAAGGGAGGGTTGTTGGATAAAACATTGGGGGGAGGGCAGGGGAGGGCTAGTGGTGCACAACTGCCCTCCTTTTAGGGAAACACATCCCCCCACATTGGGAAACAATTCTCCATGCGTTTCTCGACATTTCTGCATGCACCCCTTTGCTCTGAGAGCGTGGGGAATGTGGGGGGCGTGCCTTGTGGAACACTAGATTGTACCAATTATAATAATTGACGTTGGTATGTTCCCCATTGAATGAAACTTGATAGTAATCAATGTGAATGATATAGATTGTGTATCAACTATAATAAATGAAGCTGGTATGTTCCCCATTGAACGAAACTTGATTAAGATAGTCTTCCCATCATTGCCCCCCACAATCCTCATTATTGCCTTGCAATCTTGCTTTACTCATCTCAGTGTTGCTTTTACTCATCTTTCGCTGGGAAATCCTCAATTTATACAACCAAGTTATTATTGCGAATCTTTAGATTTTATTGTAAATCTTGAAAAATCAAATAGAAACAAATAACTAGGATTAAAATGTTTTTGTTTCGTCGTTTAGTTTGAGTTTTATTTTTTTTCCAAGAACAAATGCTTATTTCATTTTCAACAAGAAATAAAAATAAAATTTACATTAAAAGTTGCCATTCTAACAATTAAGTAGACTTTTTTTTTTTACTATTTTGTTTCTTTGTCTATGCTTACCAAGAATACACAAACTATATGAAATGTAATAAGAGTGTGCTTACCAAGAATACACTAAAACTATATGAAATGTCATAAGAGTGTTCCAAAAGTACTAAGCATGGATCCCTGGCTTGATTGCAAATCATAGGAACTTTCAAATTCTTCCACTAGATCTTAAGACTAGTCGAAAAGTGAAAGGGTTTTCATTGGGAGTGAACTCCCTCCATTTCTTTAGCATCCCCACTTGCATTGACATAGCTCCTTTTGAAAGTATGTTTGCTTTCTTGTTCAATGCTCTATAAACATGTTTAAAGGAGACATACACATTGAGATCTTTGAGGCTATCCATGATTGGGATCAATAAGTTTTTGGAATTGTAATTTAATTCAGCGTATTTCATATTCAAGAAGAAGTTAAAATAAAATTTACATAAGAAGTTGCCATTCTAACAATTAAGTAGACTTTTTGAATTTTTTTGTTGCTTTGTTCGTGCTTACCAAGAATACACTAAAACTATATGAAATGTCATAAAAGTGTTCCAAAAGTACAAAGCATGGATCCCTGACTTGATTGCAAATCATAGGAACTTTCAAATTCTTCCACTAGATTTGTAGACTAGTTGAAAAGTGAAAGGGTTTTCAATGGGAGTGAACTCCCTCCATTTCTTTAGCATCCCCACTTGCATTTACATAGCTCCTTTTGAAAGTATGTTTGCTTTCTTGTTCGATTCTCTAGAAACATGTTTAAAGGAGACATACACATTGAGATCTTTGAGGCTACCCATGATTGGGGTTTGTAAGTTTTTGAAATTGTAATTTAGTTCAGCTTGGAGCTTGGAATTATCTAGTTAATCCTTGACATGCTCCATTAAAAGTATCCCCATGCCTTTGATTTGCTAATATTTGAATATTTTATAATTTGAGATCTTCCTAGTATTGGTGGGATTTCCTTGCTTTATTGGAGGACCATAATAACTAATTTGAGATATTCCTTGTATTGCTGGGATCTCCTTGCTCTGAAATATCATATCATGTCGTTTATTGCGAACCACAATGATCTTGCAATTGTACAAGTCAAGGATCATTTTTGTCCCATACCAATTCATAAATTCCTTGACATTTCCATTAAAAGTATCCCCATGCCTTTGATTTATTTGAATATTTTATAATTATGGAATTCTTCACTTTTATTGGACACCATCCAACTTAACCAAAATTCTACATTTTTGGGGGGGTTAAGTTTTCTATCCTGTTTTTAAAAATGGTGTTACCCATAGCACCCACCCTCCCCTTTTAGGTGTTTTTTTGATATTTTAAATTTTCATACAAATGTATCTACATTTTTTTTAAATGCTTGTTTTTTCATCTATTTTCAAATTGTTCAATTTTTTTTTCTCAACAATGTTTTTTCATCTATTTTCAATTTTTTTTTGATTAAGTGGTGTTTAATCATGTTTCCATGCTTCATCCAATGTTAAAAATGATGTACACCTTTTATTTTATTTTTTTAAATTATGATTTTTCATATAATTATGTGTCCTTAATTAATTTATGGTTCCATACTTTTTAAATATAGTGGATTTACATTTACTTCAATACACATAAAATTATGGTCCCTAAATAACACTATTTTTCAATATTTAACAAAAAAAAATATAATTTCATTTTTTTTTATAAATTAAAAACTAAAAAAACAAAATAATTGAAATTAAAAAAAAATAAAAAACTAAAAGCAAATTTATATATATAAAAGAAACTAAAGAAAAAATTAAAAACCTAACTTGTTAAAAATAAAAATAAATAAATATATATATTAAGAGAAAATGAGAAAAAAAAAAACAAATTTATAAAACACCAAATTAATAAAACCTTAAAATAGAATATACTTAAAAAAACTTAAAATTACAACTAAAATAATAAAATTTAAATTAAAAAAATAAAAAACCCTAAAATACAACATTTTTTTTTTCAAATAAATTTAAATCAATATATATAAAATAATATAAATAATATAAGTATATATATATCTTTTTTTCCTCGGAAAAAAAACGTAATTTTATTCATCTCGAGAGACAAAATTACATTTTGTAGGTGATACTGGAGCACATTCAAAAAGGAAGAAAAAGTGTGAGGGTTTAAACCCAAGAGACTAAGGAGCTCTTATCAACACATATATAGGATTCTCCACAGGTACTGGAATAGTAGCTTAGACTGTGTAGAACAATTTGTTACAAACTTGCCACATAGGCTTATAGTGCACATTATGGCAAATTAAATGTTTAAACAAAAGAGGTCGATAAGGTTCCCAACTATACAATTCCAAAGATGAAATAACATAAGATTAAAGTTGTGCTTGTGCTTGAACTGGGTCTTCTACGAATGGCCGGTGGTAGTAGTTTTGTACTGTATCCCCATTTGATTATGAAAAGTGCCAATGCCCATAAGGAAGATAAATTTCTTCTTTTGATTGAGCATTTTCTATTGTGTTCCTGTTCCTGTAGACATGTCGTATTACAAAAGTATAAAAAAAAACAAGCATAGTAGAAATCTCTTCCAAAATGGGCTGCAGTATAATATTGCGACATGATTGAATTTTCCGAACCCAATTTATGACATTCATGGAGTCACCAAAAATTTGAATGGAGTGGAGGCCTTGTTCAATGGAAAATTTGAGTAACAGAAACATAGCCATAAGTTCTGCATAGTTATTTAAACCTTTGCCCAACCCCATTTTTATTTTGAAAGAATGAGAGTCAGAGATATGCAGGACGCCCCCCGCCCACAGAGGATATTTTGAGAAGCACCATCAAAATAAGCCCAAGGCAAGGAAGGGTCAATGGGTTCGGGCTAAGAGACACGGATGACATGCAGATTCTTTTCCTAGGGAAAGTGCTCAAGGATCGAGATACTTTTGGCTGCAATATGTTCAGCAACCAATGCCTTGTCCTGAAAAATAAACAAGTTCCTAGCCAACCAAATACCCCAACTGATGATAAGAGGCAAAGCTTTTAGTTTCTTGTGAGTAGGGTCTTGTAGCCATTTTTTCCAAGTTGGTTCCAGTGAAGGCCCATTCCAATCACAAGGTTGTCTTAGGAGTAGTGATGCTTCCCCCCATGCTTTCAATGTGAACGAGCAAAATATTAGGATATGATCAATGGATTCATTTTCCATTTTGCAAAGAGGGCACCATC
>JZKD02S1931704.1:8813-28297 GCA_000966675.3 Picea glauca
TTGCATCATGTTGTTGAATCATTATTTAAATTTATAAAATTGTTTTGTTGTATTTTTATATAAACCATAAATTTGTCTTCAATGTGTACATATGTAAAAATATCTAGTGTTGTGATTTTTTTTATGAAATTATTGAATAGTAACTAGTGCCATTTTTACTTTACGTGGATCACATCTAAAGATACATGTCATGCACATCCTAGATCTCCAAATGAAATAATGGAAATTCCTTGTATTTTTTAGAAAGAGTTGAAAACTAGTTTTATGGATACTAAGGACCATATTTTTATACATTTGGTCGAAGACATTAAATTAGATGGCGAGGTAAGTTGTATATGGATGTTATTCATAAAGAGGTACATGAAAACACTTAAGGGTTTTGTATGCCATTTTTTATAAGGGTGCATGGTTGAAGAGTATTTTTTTTTGTAAGTGAGTTTAAGAGCATGTATTACTAAAAGAGGGTTAAAGTACAAAAAAAAGAGAACTCCCTGGTCTACCAAAAAGGAAACTAGGCCAGAGGTTCCGGAGTTGTGCTTTCGGAAAAAATCCATGGGTATGACTAGACTGCCACCATGGGAAACCAGCCCATTCCTACCATATCTAGTTTTTGACAAGGTAATACAATGAACATGAAAAAGAGAAACAGAGACTAAACAGATGTAGGACTGACCCGACTAACTTACCAGTAGACTAACCAGATGCTAGTCCAGGATGATGACATGCTTCTTTTCTTCCTTAGTCCGGCCCTTGTTCTCCTCCTTTTGGGAGACTGTGTTAGTCTTTTTGATGTATGTCGACGCTTTGTTCCCGTCGGTTGGCGTGATTTCCATGTGATGGACATAACACAGGTAGAGGTGGAATTGAGAATCCAGCCGCTCAATATTGGCTTGTTGGTCCTTCTCGATCTCAGTTAGCAGTCTGGTAATGGTTTCCAAACTACTGAGGCATCTCAGGATTTCATGCAATAGTTTTGTGTGTTCCTTGTTGTTCTCTTGTATGGAATCCTCCCTTTCCGCACTTACTTTTCCAATCAACATCTTTGTTTGCCACGCCATATCCACCATTTCGTGGTAGAGGGTTTCCCTGGGTTGCGTGGCTCCTGGTTCAGTTACCCAGTCTATTTCCTGAGACAGATCATCCCATGCTTTTCCCTTGCGACTTATTTTGAATTCCTTTTCCAAACGGTTAATGGTCACCTTTCCTTTTGGTGCAACTAGGTTGTGAAAGGTGCCCTCCGCATATCTGGCTGCCTGCTCCATCCTTGAAACCTGTCGAGGATTGTTCTAATTTCCCTTTCCAAGGGGGTACCTTTTGTTGTGCATTTTCTTCCTTCCTACCATCCTATATGGCCTATGGAAGTTCCTTTGATGCATTCTCAACTTGTTTCTTTCCCTTGTGTCTATGGTGTCTCCTACAATTGCACTCTTCTTTTTACATATATTATTGTTGTTTCTTCTCTTATTGAAATTTCCTTGTTCCAGGCTCGTCCTTCTAAGCATGGTCTGCCCATAGAGGTGAACCTCCCGATCCTTTTTCCACGTCACAATACATATGATCATGATGACTCCACCATTATCCCTGTACCGACCCTTGCTCTTGCTCGCTTGATATCCTATTGAGCATCTCCATGTACCTGGTCTTTGGCATGGTGGGTCAGTACTAGTTTATGTCAATCCCTCTTGCCTTCCGTCTTTCCCCGCAAATTTTACTGTTGACATGAACTTGTTCTCCTACCCTTGCCTATTGTATAATATGATCCTGCATTGTGATTGGTGGTCGAGTGTTGGCTAGTCATATCCTGCCTGGGTCCTTCATGCCATCCCCTAGGCCTTTCGTTTCCCTCCTCGACATGACCTTCCTTGCTTAAGTTGTTTCCACAATCTTTTGTTGCTAGTTGGAGGAAGTCCATTTTGAATTGTCCTTCTGGGATGTTGAGCCAAGTAGTATCTAGTTCTGGTCCTTCCTTGCTAACCCCCTCATTGGCAATTCTGTCCACTAGGACATTTGTTGACCTGCGTACCTAGTGCAACTCCACTGTGTTAATCGTTTGTAGATGCTCCTGAAATTTTCGTATGGAGTGTGCCAAGCACTAACGTCTCTGCACTTTTCCCACTCTGGTGCAATTTTGGGGTCTCTTTACCATGTTGATGACAAAGGTGGAGACACCTTGCATGATAATATTGGTCATCCTTTCACGACTTAGAATTTTAAGTTCGAGCTCCTGGGATCCAAATTTCACTGCGTTGTTGGTCGAGCTTCCCATACTCCCAGCGTACAGTTGGATTATGTTTCCACCACTATCTCTGATCACCCCTCCCATCCCTATCATTACTGGGTTTCCTTTTGTTGCCCCATCAAAATTTAACTTGAGGAACCTTGCCGAAGGTGGTGTTCAGTTGCACACTCCTGACTAGAGTTGCGGTGGCTATCCTACCTATGTGTTTTTGTTCCCTTATTTTAGGTGAAAAACTTCCAGGATTCGGGAGTCCTGGACTGTGGGTTGTGCTTTTCCAGTCTGGAAAAAGATGCTTCCCGCCCAGTCCCAGATCTCTACTGTGTAATTACAATCATCGAGGAGGTGATTCATTATTTCTTCCTTTGCTTGACAGAGGTGGCATCGTGATGGGCCCTTTTCCTTAGTCTTTCCCCAGTTAGAATTTGGTTGTGAAGTACTAACCATTTGAAAAAAAATTATTTTTGGCCACCGAGGGCTATCCCAAATCTTTCCCCACTGTTGCGCCAAGTCTTCTTGGTCCTGGGCCGTGATGTAATTCTGAGGTTCTTTTAAGTTGAATTCCCCACCATTTTTCCTGCCCCATGTTAGTTGGTCCTCTTCTTCTGAGACTGCAATTTTCCTTTTCCCCAATTCCTCCTCCACCTCCTTCGTGATTTTTGCGATCCGGTCTCTATTTTGTGGGTTGAGTTTGTCCCAGATCCTCCATCTGTCCCGGTCATTTTTTTGTTTCCAGTAGTCATGGATTTTGATTTTTCCTAATGCGGTCATCTCATGTTGGATTTTATCCCTATTCAGATTTTCCATTCTGGGTTTCCATTTCCACGCGTCCTCCCAGAATCTGGTTGTTTTACCATTCCTCACTTCCCAGAAGTTGTGTTTCTGGATCTAGGTTTTGTTGTGCCAAACTAGATTCTAGATGGTTGATCCCTCCATTGTTATCATAAAGAAAATTTGATCTGGGTCGTTGATGTCTGGGGCATACTTGGCCTTCCATAGGGTTTCCCATGGTGTTCCCTTTTCTTTGACCCATCTCCACTAGAGTTTTTCCCCATAGGCTTCAGTGGTTACCTGTGGGTCTTATAACCCTAGGCCTCCTTTGCATTTGGGTTTGCAAGCCTTCTCATAGGCCACAAGGGCCCATTTTATCTTTCTTTCCACTCCTTGCCATAGGAAGTCCCTTTGGATGGTTCTTATCTTGTAGAGTATTCCTTTGGGAGAGGGAAACACTGACATCATATAGGTCAGAATTGCTTGCAAAACCGATTTGGTCAGAATAAGTCTCCCCGCTAGTTTGAAGGATATGTAAGTCTAGTTTTTCACCCTCTCTTGTAGTTTGTTGATAACTCCTTCCCATGTTTCAATTTTTCATTCTCTTTCCGTTAGGGGGATTCCCAAGTATTCTGTTGGGAGCGTCTTGCATTCAAACCCCAAAATATTTTCTAGGTTTCTTTGAATTGTTGGGTTGGCATTGAAGAAATAGATCATGGATTTGGATTGATTGATATCCATGCCCAAGGCTTCCCCAAACTCTTCTAATATTATTTTATAGGATTTCTCTTCCTTTACCATGGGTGTGCCATGGAGTAAGGTGTCATCAATGAAATTTTGGTGCGTGGAGGTAGGGAAGTTTTCAAAAGGTTTGATGCCTATTATTTATCCTGTTGTATTTGCGCTTTTTATGCTTCTACTGAGTCCTTCCATAATCAGAATGAATAGGAAAGGTGATAGTGGGTCTCCTTTCCTGATGCCTCTTGAAGGCCATAAGGGTGTGGCTAGGGATCCATTGATTAAAATTGAGTAACTTGTATTTGAGACTAGGCTGACAATCCAGTTGATCCAGTGTTGCGCAAAGCCAAAATATTCCAGAGTCTTGACCATATAGTGCCAGCTAATTTTGTCATAAGACTTTGTTAGGTCAAGTTGGCTTATCATCCCCCCTCTCCTCTAGAGTTTCAGTGTGTGTATTATCTCATGGACATTGATGATGTTGTCCACAATTTGTCACCCTTCTACAAAACCCTCCTGTTCCTGTGAAATTAGTGTGGGTAGGAGAGGTTTGAGTCTATTGTCTATGACTTTGGAGATCATCTTGTAGACCACATTGCATAAAGCTATGGGTCTGTATCAGCCTGCGGTCCTTGCTTCATTTTCTTTGGGGATTAAAGTAATCATTGTGGCATTTATCTCTTTCAGAATGGAGGTCGAGCGTATAGAGTCTTCCACCACCCCATAAACGTCTTGTTTGACCACTTCCCAGCAGGCTTTGAAGAATTATACCATGAAACCATATGGACTTGGGGCCTTTCCATTGGGCATATCCTAGACCACTTGTTCAATTTCCTCCTTAGCGATGGGTTTTTTTAGGTTGATATTGTGTTCCTCAGTAACTAGCCTAGGGATGTGTTGAATTATAATTTGTATGGCCTCCGTTCGATCTTGGTTGGGTTCCTGGGCTATCCCCTAGAAGTGGTTTACCAGTATGTTTTCAATATCCTTGTGGGACTCTCTCTCGATCCCATCCTGATCCTGAATTTTCAGGATTTTGTTGTGGGTTCTTCTAGAAATGGTTGTTCTATGAAATAAATTTGTATTCCACTCCTTCCTTTAGCCACCTGATTCTAGACTTTTGGCACCATAGAATCTCTTCCTACTAGCATCTTGCTTCCCATTCTTGAGTCATTTGGGTCTCTTCCTTTTTCCTATCCTCTGTATAGCCCTCATCTATTGAAATTTGCTGGAGTTTCCTCATTCTATCTTCAATATTGTGTTTGCTTGATTTATGTTTCCAAAGATTTCCTTGTTCCACTCCTTGAGTTTATGGTTGATGTACCTAAGTTTCTTGTAAATAATGAACATCCTTGTCCCTTACTCAGGTTGTTTCTCTTGCCACCATTGGCTGATATTCTCCTTGAAAGTGGTGTGTTCGATCCAAAATTTCTCAAATCTGAATGGTCTATTCCTTAGTGTGGTTTGGAAGTTTTCTTCCAATTCGACTGGCCAATGGTCTGAACCCCTCCAGGGAAGGATGATGCAATCTAAATTTAAAACCTGTAGAATAATGGACTCCAACACCAAGAATCTGTCTATCCTCATCACTATCTGGTGTTTCTTTATCCATTTGTTATTCCATGTGAACTGGCCATTACTGGTTTTGATGTCCACCATTTCCATTGTGTCAATGAAAGATGAAAAGTCTTCTACATCTCTATCCAGTCTCTTGGTGCATCCTTTTTTTCTGCAAGTGTCATAATGATTTTGACATCCCTTGCCAAGATCCAGTGGAGGTTACTAGAACGAGATTTTAGGTTTTCTAGGTCTAGGATCATTCTTCTCTTTTCTTCCAATATCTGGGGACCATACACATTAGTGCATAGAATCAACTCTTTAATTACCTATGATTTGCATGTTAACTGAAAGTGTGCCTGGTGGCTTCAGCTGCTAGTAAGTTCATCACTTGTGGGTTCCACAAAGTGAGAATACTACCTACCATCTGTTGTCCTTCGAAATCCAATGTCTTGTACTTGCTCCATTGGTTTTTGCTGATTGTTTCCATTATGTATACAGTACATTTTGTCTCTTGGATGAAACAGAGGTTCGGTTGTTCCTTCCTTAGTCTGTTTTTAAGGATTCTTTGCTTTCATGGGTTGTTTAGGACTCTAATATTCCATGTTATGATATTCATTTAAACATGTGGGGGGGTAGTTGGGAAAGATCTTTTTGATATTACCTGAGTTTATTAGTAGAGATTTTTTATCTTACCTGAGTTTATCAACTGAGATCCTAGTTCCATTGCTCTAGTATGTTCAAGATATCTATTCCTTCCCTTTGCACAATATCTTTGAGATCAGGATCTTTCGTACCTACCTCACTTGGCGTCATTTCTGCATCTTTATCTGCCTCATGCATGGGGGTATTGGCATCTCTGGTTTCTCTGTCCATAGGAGTTTCTTTACCCCCCTGTTCCATCTTATTGCTTGGGTTTTTTGTGTTCTCATTTGTGGTTTGTTCCTTAGCTTCTTTGTATTTTTCCTTTTCCTTTCCTCCTTCTTCCCCTTTGATGGTTTTGTCTCACCCTTTAGTTCGAGTCTTGGCTTCCAGATTACTTCACATTGGGGCTTTACTTGGTTTCTTGTTTTCTCTATTTCTGTGGTTCAGATTGATAAATCCATCCCCATCTTGCTATAGTTTGGTGTTTTCCTCTTCTTATTTTTTGTTGAGAGGGCATTCTCTGAATAGGTGTCCATGTTCATGGAATATTTGGCATCTGAAGGGGATCTACTCATAGTCAAATCTTTGTATCTATTCCTCTTCTCTGAATTCAAGGCTTATGTCTTCTGGGAGTGCCCCTGAAACATCCATCTCAATGCAAATCCTTGCATAGAAGGTATATCTCCCTTTTAGCATTGCTTCCGATGTCTTCACATATTTTCCAAGTTTGTTTTCGATTGCTTCGAAGGTAGAGGGTAGCCACTAGTCTAGCAGTAGGGAGTAAAGTCTCAGCCATATGGGTACATTCTTGAAGGTTTCTTTCTCTGGGGAGAAGTTTTCCTTCCATGGCCTCATGTACAGTCCTTCTGAGGCATGGAAGTATGCCCCCCCCCCTCAAATATTCTATCCTTGTCTTCCAAGTTCATGAATACTGTTGTGAAGAAGCCTTTTTACCCTAGTTGGATTTCCACTTCCCTGCTTCGCTTCCATTGGTATTGTTAGTCTCTATTTTTTATTTTGATTGAGTGAAAAACTCTAATTCTAAAATCCTCCCTACCTGTACTTCATTGTTTTCTTTCATTTTATTTTTTTCTTTGTTTTGAGTTTTCTATGTTTCACATTTTAGATTTTTGAATAATTTTCTTAAGTTTGGGGTTTAAGACATGGTTTTAGGAGAATTGTCATATCATATGCGTACTTGAATCTTGCAAATTCAAATTTCTGCCAAAGTTATTCATAGCGCTACTGGAATAATGTTATTCCCATAGCGCTAATGTAATCATGTCATGATAAGCGCCAACAACCCTGATTCTGTTATGATTACATAAATCGTGGACTGATAATATGCATGTGTTCCAAGATATCTCTTGAATCATTATAAATTTCAAACCGTTACATGATGGGATCATTCTGTACCTGGAAAGACCCTCCTCAAATCTTCATATTTCCAAACATCATTTTATGATCCTGTCACTTATCGTTCTAATTTGTTGAATTATAAGCGCAAGTATTTTTTTAGAAGAAACTGTTATATGCTAACAGTTGTAGGTTGTAAATTCCACTTCCAAACAGTGTCGAGTTGCAACATCATGTAGGTGATATAGCACCTAAAAGAAGTGGGCAAGTTGTCATATTAGAACCTGAGGGCAATGAGCTTCTCGAAGCATATCCGTAGATGGTGCAGAGATTTAAAGACGTTGGTTGGTTCGAATTCCTCATCACCTTCCAAGGTTATGACGAACATGTATCTATGGTGTTTTCTCAGAACTTCGATGGTTTCGAAGTGGAGATCAGAAAATTGTTGATGCTAGTGATAGAACAATCTTTCACCAAATCTTGTAGATTGGTAGTTGGAGGAGAACGATGGTGGAAGAAGGAACATGTAGTCATGGAGTTTTTCAATCAATTTTTGCTACCAGATAAGAAAAACCCAGATTGGAGAAAGGGAGTCCCTTACATTTGGATTATACAGGAATGGCACTCTGCATTAATCATCATCCACAGGTATATCACCTGCGAAGGAATATTTTCACTGATCTACATCTACCACATTAGGTTGTTAATTCATCTAAATGGAGATTATCCTTTAAATTTGCCTTAATTTCTACTCAAAATCCTGGAAAAGATGTCAAAAAGAGTGCAGTCACACCCTACCACTACAAAGAGTATCCTGTTTCATCAAGTCTTAATTAAGACTCTGGTCATTTCTACTCTAAGGGAGGTACATAAACCTTAGATCTGGTTGATCCAATCCCTAAATCCTGATCCACAGCCTAGCAAACAGAAAAGGGGAAAAAGGAAAAGGGTTTTTACACAGAAACAGAGTATTCCAATTGATAAAACCCCTGTTAAAGAGGAAATCTCTAACATCAGGGTGAGAAGAGCCAGTAGAGGTAAGAGACCCAAATTGGATACAAAAACCAAAGATTTTCCTGAGGAAGATGTAAAAATGGAAGAAGATTTTGATGAAGATTATGATGTTAAAACTACAGTCAAGCATAAAGCTCTAGAAACTAGTAAGAAAGATGTTGCAGTCAAAAGATAGAAGAAGAAATATGTGCCTGTATCTCAAAACCCTAGGAGGAATTCTACTAGAGTTACCAACAAATACAGGCTAAGGTCCAAAGCTATGTTCTATTCCTCAATCAAAAAAGATGTCATAGTTATAGAGGATCGTTCTAAGGATGCTAAATCAGATATCAAACAAAATATAGGAAAATCCCCATTACATAAAGAACCACCAAAAAGAGGTAGGCAGAATGTTCCATTCCCTACAGGACCTATAACAAGAGTTTTTGCCAAATTTTCAAGAGATAAAGCATCTACTAAAGGTATAAGTAGGGTTCCTGAAAATAAAGAAAGCAACTTTATAGATTCATACCATATGTCAGACATGCATGAAGCCATGGATTCAACTAGTTTAGATGAAGAGCACAAATCAGGATTGGTTTCTAGGTACCAGATTAAACTGAGAGAGCCTAAGATTGCCATGGATCTGATTGATCTTGCACCTTCAGATGAGTTCCACGAGTTCAAAGTTAAATTCAAAACTCACAAAGAAAAGATCAGAGAACTCTAGAAGATGGTAAAACAACTGAAGAAAGAGAAGGCTCATGTAGAACAATGGAGTGCCAGGAAGGAAGAAAGGATTTAGGGTTTCAAGAGGAAGAAAAGAGAGAAAAGAGCATTGCTCAAAGAAATAAGAGAAATAAATTTCAAACTCTATTGGCATAACATCGTACTTACCACAAAGCTCAAAAAGAAGACTGCCAAGGCTATTGTTGTTATCATACCCTAAAAGATTTATGGAGATTTTGGCACATTCTCAATTTTTATGTTTACGAGGGAACAAATAAATATTTACTTATTTTGGCTTATGAAAGGCTAATACCTCAAAAGGCATGACTATATCAAACCTATTCATATTTTGTAGCATCGAATGTATTATTGAAAGGATCATTCAAGATTAAGCTCTTGAGTGAATATCTATTGTTGTAATGTAAATTCTCTTTTTGATCTAACCTCTCTAGTAGATAGATGAAATCAAATCTTATCATTAATAACATACTAGAAATTAGGATATGATATAGTTTGGATAGTTTAAGTAAACAGAGGAAAGTCTTTGTTATGTGGAAAAATTGGAGATCCACGGGACCTGTTTTGAAATTCCTTGTAAAGACATTTTTTTCTATTTGATACTTAATATCAAAGGCATATGGATGGTTAGATTATATTTTCTACTCTTCTATTCTATCTTCATGCTTGAGTTCATTATTCAAATTGAAGTGCATTTGTTTTCTTGACTATCAATTCATACAGTAAAGAATTTGTTGTGGTGATTATTTTCAAGTTTTGATTTCAAGCCGATGTTCTTGTTTCTTGATGATATTTTGAAATAAGAATTTATTGTGAGATTGACAAATTGAAAACTTCACTTTGAGTTTTCCTGATTTGTCTAATACATCTATGTGCCTACCCTTTAACCAGTCAATGGGATATATTCTATTCTTATTCTAAATTTCTTGTTTATTTTAAACCTTGAGCCAGTTTTCAACCACCTTATTCAAAAAACCAAACCATAAAACCATTAAAACACTTTTGCAATAACTCGATGATGCCCTAGATTTCCCTCTCATAGTCAATTGAAACTTTAGGGACTAACATATTTTGGCGTCGTTTCCAGGGACGAAGGAAAGAATATAGTTTCCTTAGGGAAACGATAAAGATTAGATTCAAATCTTGATGGTGAACAGGATTTTGAGAACTACATAAGACTGTGATTATTCACCTACTAACTCCTCTGTGGTAATTATGGCTCCTAAAAGAGAAGGGAAAGGACCTAAAACTCCTCCAACTTCTAGATCATCTACTAAGATATCAGTAACCAGAAAAAATCTAGATCATGAGCCTGTTGTAGTAGTACCAGATCCTGAAAAGCTACTAAGAAAAAATAAAGTTATTTCTAGACAGTCCTCTCTCTTAAAGGGAAAATAATCTTCAGAATGTTTTCAAGGATAGTCCTCTTAAATCACTAAAACACATTCAGATGAGGAGGTGATTCTGGAAAGTGAATTCAAACCTTTCATTGAGCCTGCTACAGTTTAATTTTCTTCAACTATCTCATAATTAAATCTAGATCAGTGGAAGCTACTTGCAAAACTCATTAAACAATAATATTCAAACACTTTTCCTGGGGATGAAACCTTGAAATATTACAACAAAGATATTAAGAGTGAACCAAAAACACTCTCTTCATCTTTTGGATCTCTCTCCTCTGAAGAAATTAAATCACATTATTCCTGTTTTAAGAATCCTCTGTTTCTTGGCCCATCATTTGATTATAGTCCAAAAGAAAAACCTATGTCTGCTAAAGATCAATATTCATTGTCAGTACAGTTAATTTTTCATACACAAGGGATAGTTTCACCTTCAAATTCACCAATATTTCTTACTCCCAAAACTCCAACACCAAAGATAGCAAATATGGTTGTAAACAGAACGAATGCAATTGTTGCAGCAAGTCATGTCCCTTTAATCCTCCCACAAGTCATCTATGCCTTTACACCAAATGATTATATGAAATATTTTCCCAGATTTAATGGAAAAGGAGGGGTTACTACTCAAGATCATTTGAGTTCCTTTTACAGTTTTGCAGACAATTTCAATGTAGAGCATGTAGATGTGTGGATGAGATTGTTTGTGCAGAGTTTAGATGGTGAAGCAAGAAAGTGGTTCAGGAGTTTGCCACCTAATTCAATTGTTAGTATTGAAGCCTTGGATGACACCTTCCTTAGACACTAGGGAGACAAGAAATACTTTTTATACTACATCACTGAATTTGGTGCTTTAAAAATGAAATAAGGTGAATCAATACCTGATTTTACCAAAACATTCAACAAAATGTATGGTAAAATTCTAGACGAGATTAAACCTTCGAAGACATTGACTAAAATCACCTTTGACAATGATTTCGATGTTGAATTTTGCTTTTTTCTAAGAGAAATAAGGGTTGCTACCCTCAACCATATGCAAGAAGCTTCTATTGAGGTAGAATCAAACATATTAGCAACAAAAAAATTGAATATTAGAGGTGATAGAGATAGAAAAAAAGAAGAAAAAGAGGAGATGCCTTCCTCTTTTAATGCAACATCTAATTCTAAGATAGATGAAATGGATAAGATGTTGAAAGCTCTGACATATGAGATGGAAAGATTGAATATGGAAAAAAAACAGCCCAGTAGAGCTGCACAAGAGGGTGGATACATAAATCAAAAAAAGTTCAAAAGGCCAAACAATGCACCCCATATCAAGGAAAAATCAAGAAGACCAAATTTTTTTTCCTCCTTTCCAGAATAATGCAGTCGATGAGGAAAATGATGAATATGATATAGAAGATGACCCTATAGTACATCTAAATGATTCTGAAACATCTCCTATGCATGTAACACAACAGGATTATGAAGATACTTTGATTTCTAACTAGTTTGAAGAAGGGGATGTTGATGATATTGTTCAGAAGGAACCTCAAAGGAAGAAATATAATATTAGATCTAATTCAAATGCACCTAAATTGCATACACATGTTTCCACAAAGAAGGTAAGAAATCCAGTTAAAGAAAGAATCAGTAAAGACGGTCCCGGTATTTGGATTGATCAACCAGTGAAGCAGCCTGCCAAGGTTAGTACTACAGAGATAAAGGAACCAAAAAAGAATGTTTCTTCTTTCCTGTCTAGAACATGAAATTAAGAAAATCAATATTTTTTTGCCACTGCTAGAACTCATGAAAACAAATACTTTTAGGAAAAAGGTTCTCAAAGCTCTACAATCTCCTGCTCAGGTTAGCTCTTTAGATATTATCAATTTGGAAGATGAGAACCCTTCTATAACAATTGGACCTCATATTGAAGACATAACTGATACTTCTCCCCCATTCTATATATCACTAAATGTTCATGATAAAATATTTCATAACTTCCTAATGGATTCTGGTGCCTCGCATAATGTCATGCTTAAGGTGGTGATGGAAGAATTAGGATTAGACATTACTAAAACTTACCATGATCTATATTATTTTTACTCCAAGAAAGTCAAATGCTTGGGAGTTATGAAGGATGTGGTTGTTACTCTTTCCCAATTACCTATGAAAAGCGTGGTATTAGATGTTACTGTGGCTGACATACCACCAAAATTTGGAATGCTTCTTTCAAGATCCTAGGCCAAAAAGGTAGGAGGCACTCTCCAAATGGATCTTAGTTATGGAACCATACCTATTTTTGGTGGGGAACAATGGAGATTATACAGGGAAGTAAGAATGGATTAATTGGTAAGTGATCACGAGAACCCCACTAATCATCCTATATATTGTGTAGACGATGATCTTGGTTCCTCTATTTTTCACATGAGTGATCAGATGGCAGAAGTATCAGTTAGAAAGACACCAACTTCTGTTTGGGGTAGAGAATATAATTTTGTTTGGAAAATGTATTTTGATGGGGCATGTTATAGAGAAGGTTTTGGTGTTGGGATTTTCTTCATTTCCCCTACCAAGGAGGTTATTCCTATGTCATATAAGCTTGAATTTGACACAACCAATAACATCAGTGAGTATGAAGCCTTGTTGTTAGGGTTGAAAGCTACTAAATATATGGGTATATATAAGCATTCTGGTTTTGGTGATTCAAAACTTATTATTCACCAAATCAAGAAAATATATCAAACCAAATAGAAAAGGTTGAAATAGTATAGAAATGAAGTATGGGATTATGTGGATAATTTATTTTTGGCATTCAATATTACTTTTGTGCACATAAGTTTAAATCATCAGGCTGACTCTTTGGCACTTGCAGCTAGCAACTTTAAAACTCCAATGTTTTCTAATCTGAAATTTGAAGTTGAGGTTAGACACAAACCCTAAATACCAGACAATTTAAAACATTGGCAGGTCTTTAAAGATGATGGGGAAATTCAAAGATTTTTGAAAACTATTGAAGAGTTTTCTAACATTTCAGTAGATCAATATGATGAAGATGGTGACGCAGAGGTACATGTTGTAGATATTCTTCAAGACAATATTGTTGGGCACAAAATTATCGAACTGAAAACCAACCATCTACCTAAAGGTTTTGTCCCACTAGAGAGGTTGTTTGATGACAATGATGTTTCCAAGAAAGATTTTATTCAGACAGAAGAAACTGATGTTGTGGACTATGACATCAACACTGATTCAAATCCCAAGTTGGTCAAAATATCTAGAAAACTATCACAAAAACAAAAAGAAGCATATGTTGAATTAATGAAGAAATATTCATATATATTTTCTTGGTATTATGAAGATTTGAAGGTGTTTTATCCAGATATCATACAACACAAAATTCCCCTGAAACTTGGATCGAAACCTTTTAAGAAAAAGTCCAGGTAGTTTAATCCTTTGTTGTTACCTGCAATAGAAAAGGAGTTGAAAAGGTTATTGGAATCCAAAATCATAATGACACTAAGATACTCAGAGTGGGTGTCCAACCTTGTACCTTTCAGAAAGAAGAGTGGAGATATAAGGCTCTGTGTGGACTTCGGGAATTTGAACAAGTGCTCCTTGAAAGACAATTATCCATTACCAAAATTGGATCATATTTTATAGAGATTTGTAGGAGAAAATAGGATCTCTATGCTTGACGGATACTCAGGGTACAATCAAATATCAGTAGTAGAGGAGGACAAAAAGAAAACAACTTTTACCACTCCCTACAACACTTTTATGTATGAAAAGATGCCCTTTGGATTGATGAATGCAGGAGCCACATTTAAGAGGGCTATGGAAATTTCTTTTATTGGTGAGAAAGACAAGTTTGTAGTTATTTATCTTGATGACATCACTGTATTTTCAACATTTGACGAAGAACATTTACAACACTTGAAGCAGACTTTTGAGAAATGTAGGAGGTATGGTATATCACTCAATCCTAAAAATCACACTTTGCCATGGAGGAAGGAAATATTTTAGGACATATTATTTCACCTAAAGGTATTAAAATAGATCATGAAAGAGTAAATGATATCCAACAAATAGACATCTTGAGAAACAAAAAGTCTATTCAGTCCTTCATTGGTAAAATTAATATTTTAAGGAGGTTTATACCAAATTTTGCAGAGATTATCAAGTACATTACTGACATGTTGAAAAAGGATGCAGAGATTATGTGGATACCAAAAGATAAATAATCTTTTGAAAATATCAAACATGATCTTGTTCAGTCCCCTGTTCTCATCAGTCCAAATTACTCCAAAGAATTCATGATTTTCTCTTTTGCCTCAGAAAATACCATAGATGTTGTTCTTTTGCAAAGAAATGAGCAAGGATATGAGCAATCCATCTCCTTATTTAGCAAAACTCTCATAGATTCTGAATTGAAGTATGATATAGTGGAGAAACATGCATATGCCCTGGTAAAGGCTCTAAAATCCTTCAGAGTATATGTTCTTCAATCTGATATCATGGCTTATGTCCCAAGCACTGTAGTCAAAGAAATCTTAGTTCAGCTTGATTGTGAAGGAAAGAGAGGAAAATGGATAATAAAAATTCTGGAGTATAACCTCACTATAAATCCTACTCAGTTGATAAAAGGTCAAGGTCTTGCCAAATTAATGACATAATCTAATTGCAAATCAATTAGGTTGTACCATCTTTCAGGTAAGACACATAACTCTTCATTCCATATTGAATAAACAAATTCACAGGTAAACAAAAAGTATGTTTCTTCAATATGGTACAAAGATATCGTATTTTGTCTTCTGAATTTTCAATCTCCTCCAGAATTGGATAAATCGAAGTTCAGATCATTAAAATTAAGATTAGTAAAATACTGCATTATTGATCATATCTTATTCTAGAAAGACCCTCATGGCATTTTGTTGAGGTGTGTAGATGAAAAAGAGGCCAAACAATTTTTTTGTGATCTACATCATGGTGTTTGCGGAGGACATCACCATTGGAAAGCTACTGCCTTCAAAAATCTCAGGGTAGGCTATTACTGGCCAGTTCTTTTCTCAGATATTTTTTCTCAGGTCAGGGCATGTGAACCGTGTCAAAAATTTGTTGGAAAGAAGAAACTTATGTCTCTGCCTATGAAACCAATTATCACTCATGGACCATTTCAACAGTGGGGATTGGATTTCATCGAGGATATCAATCCTTCATCCTTAGGGTAACATAGATGTATTATTACAACCACATATTACTTTACAAAGTGGATCGAAGAAATTCCAACTCGAAATGAAACAGACAAGGTAATCATGGATTTTCTTGAAGGATGTATCTTTTCCAGGTTTGGCTGTCCTAAAAAACTAGTCACTGATAATGCACAAGATTTTATATCCAATTCCATGATTGATTTCTGCAATAAGTATAATATTAAATTGGTCCACTCTAATCCCTACTAGCCCCAAGGGAACAGGTTAGCAGAGTCCTCCAATAAAAGCTTGATAAGGATTATCAAAAAACTATTGGTAGAAAACAAAAAATCATGGGATTCCAAGTTAATGTTTTCCCTATGGGTTGATCATACCAGTAACAAAAATTCTATTGGGACCTCTCCTTTCCAGATGGTATATGGGATAGAAGCTATTATTTTGACTCAATTAGTCCTACCAATTTTAAAGTTTTTACAAGAAGAGTTAGAAGAACCCAATGTTCTCCAAAGATTTTTTTTTTAGATTATTGGGGTTTAGTAGGTCAGAGAATAGATGAATCAGAAAGATACTTCTCATCAGAGAAAAGTCAAGGCGACATTTGATAAAGGAACTAAGAAATATTTTTTTAATGAAGGAGATTTGGTGTTAAGGTGGGATGCTAGGAGAGAGGGTAAAGAAAACTATGGTAAGTTCGATAACCTATGGTATGGTCCTTTCAAAATAGCCAAGGTAATGGACAATAACAATTTTCTCTTGCATAATCTAGATGATACAGAAACTTCTGGAGGACCAGTGAATGGGAGGTTCTTGAAACACTATTTTCTTTAAAGACTTATTAGGTTTTCAGCTTGTACAATAGGTATTCCTTTCAATAAAGACTCCATATACCCAATGGACTTGTGTTCTACAATTGTGTTATGAATAAATATTGACAGATGCGGGGAGATCAGTGAATTAGATATAAAGGAAAAGGCATTGGTTTGCAGTTTTGGGAGTTTCCCTTCAAAACTCCTCCCCCCAGAAGGAGCCAATGTTAGTCTCTATTTTTTATTTTGATTTAGTGAGAAACTCTAATTATAAAATCCTCCCTACCTTTACTTCATTGTTTTATTTCATTTGATTTTTATCTTTGTTTTGACTTTTCTATGTTTCACATTTTAGATATTTGAATAATTTTCTTAAGTTTGGGGTTTAAGACATGGTTTTAGGAGAATTTCCATATCATATGCCTATTTGAATCTTGCAAATTCAAATTTTTGCCAAAGCTATTAATAGCGCTACTAGAATAATGTTATTCCCATAGCGTTAATGCAATCATGTCATGATAAGCGCCAACCACCCTGATTCTGTTATGATTACATAAATCATGGATTGATAATCTGCATGTGTCCCACGATATCTCTTGAATCATTATACAATTTAAACCATTACATGATGGGATCATTCTGTACCTACAAATACCTTCTTCAAATCTTCATATTTCCAAACATCATTTTATGATCCTGTCACTTGTCGTTCTAATTTGTTGAATTATAAGCGCATGTATTTTTTCAGAAGAACCTATTATATGCTAACAATTGCAGGTTGTAAATTCCACTTCCAAATATTGTCGAGTTGCAACAACATGTTAGTGATATGGAACCTAAAAGAAGTAGGCAAGTTGTCAGATTGGAACCCGAGGGCACTGATATTCTCAAAGAAAATCCACAGATGGCATAGAGATTTAAAGATGCTGGCTAGATTGAATTCCTCACCACCTTCCAAGGTTATGTAGAATAAGTATCTAGGGTGTCTTCTCAGAACTTCAATGGTTTCAAAGTGGAGATCAAAAAATTGTTGATGCTAGTGATGGATAATGATGGTGGAAGAAGGAACATGTAGTCACAGAGTTTGTCAATCAATTTTTGCTACCAGATAAGAAAAAACCGGATTGGAGAAAGGGAGTCCCTCACAGTTGGATTAGACAGGAATGGCAGACTTCTTTAATCATCATCCACAAGTATATCACTTGCAAAGGAATATTTTCACTGATCTACATCTACCACATTAGGTTGTTAATGCATCTAAGAGGAGATTATCCTTTAAATATCCCTTACTTTCTACTCAAAATCCTGGAAAAGATGTCAAAAAGAGTGCAGTCACACCCTGCCACTGCAAAGAGTAGCATGTTTCATCAAGTATTAATTAAGACTCTAGTCGTTTCTTCTCTGAAGGAAGTACAAAAACCCTAGAGTTGGTTGATCCAATCCCTAAATCCTGATCCACATCCCAACAAACAAAAAAGGGGAAAACGAAAAAGGGTTGTTACACAAAAACAAAGTATTCCAATTGATAAAACCCCTGTTAAAGAGGAAATCTATGACATTAGGGTGATAAGAGCCAGTAGAGTTAAGAGACCCAAATTGGATACAAAAACTTAAGAGTTTCATAAGGACTATGTAAAAATGGAAGCAGATTCTGATGAAGATTATGATGTTAAAACTACAGTCAAGCATAAAGCACTAGAAACCAGTAAGAAAAATGATGGAGTCAAAAGGAAGAAGAATAAATATGTGCCTGTATCTCAAAACCCTAGGAGGAATTCTTCTAGAGTTACCAACAAATACAGGCTAAGGTCCAAAGTTATGTTCGATCCCTCAATCAAAAACGAAGATGTCATAGTTATAGAGGATCATTCTGAGGATACTAAAGAAAATATCAAACAAAAGACAGGAAAAACCCTATTACATAAAGAACCAACAAAAAGAGGTAAGAAGATTGTTCCATTCCCTACAGGACCTGTAACAAGAGCTGCTACCAAATTGTCAAGAGATAAAGCATCTTCTAAAGTTATAAGTAGGGTTCCTGGAAATAAAGAAAGAAACCTTATAGATTTAGACCATATATTAGACATGCCTGAAGCCATGGATTTAGCTAGTTCAGATGAAGAGCACAACCCATGATTGGTTTCTAGGTACTAGATTAAACTAAGAGAGACTAAGGTTTCAATATATCTGAATGAGCCTGCACCTTCAGATGAGTTCCTCGAGTTCAAATTTAAAGTCAGAACTAACAAAGAAAATATCATAGAACTCCAGAAGATGGTAAAACAACTGAAGAAAGAGAAGGCTCATGTCGAACAATGGACTTCCAGGCAGCAAGAAAGGATTCAGGGTTTCAAGAGGAAGAAAAGAGAGAAAAGAGCATTGCTCAAAGAACTCAGAGAAATAAATTTCAAACTCTATTGGAATAACATCGTACTTACCACAAAGCTCAAACAGAAGACTGCCAAGGCTATTGTTGTTATCATACCCTAAACGATTTATGGATATTTTGGCACATTCTCAATTTTGATGTTTACCAAGGAACAAAGAAAGATTTACTTATTTTGGCTTATGAAAGGAAAATACCTTGAAAGGAATGACTAGATCAAACCTATTCCTATTTTGTAGGATTGAATGTATTATTGAAAGGATCATTCAAGATTAAGTTGTTGAGCGAATATCTATTGTTGTAATGTAAATGCTCTTTTTGAGATAACTTCCCTAGTAGATAGATGAAATCATATCTTATCATTAATAGCATACTAGAAATTAGGATCTGATATAGTTTGGATAGTTTAAGTAAACAGAGGAAAGGCTCTGTTATGTCGAAAAATTGGAAATCCAGGGGACCTGTTTTGAAATTCCTTGTAAAGACATTCTTTTTCTATTTGATACATAATAGCAAAGACATATGGATGTTTAGATTCTCTTTTATACTCTGTTCTTCTATCTTCATGCTTGAGTTCATTATTCAAATTGCAATGCATTTGTTTTCTTGACTATCAATTGATACAGTAAAGAATTTGTTGTGGTGATTATTTTCAAGTTT
>JZKD02S1931704.1:57590-70379 GCA_000966675.3 Picea glauca
AATAATGTAAATGGGAAATGGATACTGGAAATTAAGGTGATGGGTGATAGTTTAATAATGTAGACAGGGATAAGGAGAGGATAATGGTCTTATTTTTTTTTTATTTTTTTTGAATTTTCTTTATGTTATACTACATAGGTGATGTCATTCTCCCACCAGTTAGGAACTAATTTCTTCTTGTAAAATTTTAAAACTATTAGATTTGCTTTAAATGTTACCCTCGTCATCGCCCCAAGAATTTTATGAAGACCAACTATTACTTAGGTGGGCTTTTGTTTAATTTGTTATTTTTATTCCAGGGTCTTCTCTTAGGGTTAGACTAAAATTTTACCCTAACAGTTTTAGACTTAGTACTAGATTCTGAACTGGGCGTCACTGGGTTAGGGAAGTTGTTTAAGAATCTCTTAAGGAATTATTGTCTTAGGGCTATTTAGGTTTGTTTCCTTCATCCACATCAATGCGACGCGCTCTTCAGGACGCACCACGTGCTCCAAGGGTGCCACTCACCTCGTTCATATCCTTTACACGACATGCCCTTCAGGATGCACCACGTGCTCCAAGGGTGCCACTCGCTTCTTGTGTTTCTTTTTTGCGACGTGCCCTTCAGGATGCACCACGTGCTCCAAGGGTGCCACTCACCAACTGGACTGATCTGTAGACATCTATAACCCCTGGAGTCAACACTCCGCCAGGTGAACTTGTGGGAGACTAAGGGTTCTAAGGAATAAGGCCCCCGCCTTATTGCGTGCCCCTTAGAATCACCGTGAGAGACTATCGCAGTCTACCCTCACGGCATCGTGGATCCTCTCGAACTAGGTAATCGTTAACCTATAGTTCGAGCCATGAAGGGAGTGCTAGTAGGTGGTGGCAGGGCTGTTGTCCACCCCTCTCCCTCAACCTCTCTGCAAATTGTGTGTGGCCCCTTTACTCCATATGTGAGTCTAGTCGGCAAGCTATCGTTAGCCTGCATCATCAAAAATCGTGTCAGAAATGTCAACATCAAATCATAAAATCAATGAAACATCACAGTAAATATATCAACCCAAAAGCACACTCCCTGACTCAGTCCGGAGTCTAAGGGAGTTCTACCGATGCCTCTGCATCCTCAAGGTCAAAAACCTTGCACACTCAATAAAACAGATTCAACAACACATGTGTCAATCAAAACTAGTAAAACATCATGTCGTCTGTCAATCGCATCATAATCAAGTATAAATGGTTTAACATCACAACAGTCCAGATCACTTGCGAGCAAGTGTCCTCAAAAATAAGTTTTCTCAGTGCGCCAGAGAGGGATGTTACACCATCGTGCTAAAACAAAGCATATGAAAGAGAAAAATAAAAAAAAACCATATAATGCTTCACAACTCCCGGAGTTCGAACAAACCTATAGCCTACCTATGGGTGTAATTAAAGACAAAGTAATGAACTAAGCCAATACAATTGAAGATAGAGTAAATTGAGAAAATTACCCATTCTTAAACTTGATAGAGTGCAAATGCAAGCAGTTTTGATATTTGCAATGTGAACTTTCATCCAGCTCAAGCACTAAGATTTTTCCCCTTAAGTATTGGAACATAATAGCAATTACCATTTTGATCATCCGAAGAAAATAGAATAAAACAATTTACTTTTTCCCGTAGCCGAGTTCATAAAGATGGATATACTTCCAAATAATTCCTAGAGAAGTAACAAAGTAGATATAAATGCTAAAGCTAGAATATTCTGTCATGTTATTTCCTCGATCAATGGTACATTGAACTGCAACTATAAAATAACCATGGTATACCATGGACGAACTAGTTATATGACAACTGAAACTGTGAAGGATGACACAGGAGCATCATAGGCTACAGTAAATTTTTTTGGACTACTTGTTTTATATTCTATGTTTCTAGATTTAAGTTGTTTTCATACAAGTAGTCAATGTCATTGGTCACATGGTTATGCTATGGTGTTGGCATGTCTACTATCAGAAAATGCATACATGCAGATACACACATATACAAGAGAGAGAAAGATATTGCATTGTTATAATTCCAAAATATGATGTCTAATTACATAGTCACAGTCATGAGGTGAGAGACATACGTTATGTAACTCCCAAGTCATAACTTCTAACAACCAATCTATGACTTAATTAAATTGAATCATTAAAACGATTTCTCATATGTCTTATTATCACAATGAGATTCTTGATCCTTCTTAATCTTAGTATATTTAATAGCTGGAGGGGTGCCAATTATTTTTCTTGGTTATTAGAAGCTTTTCCTAATCCCCAAGAAAAAATGATTTCATGATTTCCCTCGAGATCGAAGGCAATCACCCTTGCACCTGCCACCCCTAACTTGAATCATTACTACACCATATCCCAACATTATATTATGAATTTATTACAGAAAAGTACTTCTAACTTAGTTATGACATTTTTGTCAGCCTCACAATGGACACCATCATCAATTTCCAGACTTCATTTATGATCTTAAATAGGCTAAAAAACACATGTACTCTCATAAAAAATGAAATCTTTCCTTAACATCACTTCATTTTTTTTTCTTGAAAAATGCATCATATATTCACATAAATTCATTTACATTAGCAAAACAAAAAAGTAGAAGGTTATATACAATGCATCTTAGACATTGGAACAAAATAGCATATAATATCCACAACCATATCTGATATAAAAATATGATTTTTGTGGTTGGGAACTTTCTTCAAACACTTCAATGTAGTGCTATGCTACCCTTGGAATGACCTCCTTTAACTACTGGTCTATTTACCCTATTTGTTGTTATGTCCTCTGCACTTATTTGACTTGTGAATTTCGTCAAATAGTTTGTTATCATACCCAGACCCACTATCAAATCCTACCATTTAGTTGTTGTAGCAACTTCAGTATTCTTCTAGCTTATGCATTATGTAAAACAATTCACTCAGATACTAATACTCTAGGCTAGATCTCCTTTGTTGTTGTTGTTTGTTTATTATATGGCTTTTGTCTTGGTTTTAATGTTGTGGGTTATAATTGTTATACAAGGTTTATTTACCAAACATGATTTTATTGCATCCAAGATAGAAACCATAATCACAAAATGCCAACACTTAAACACACAGTTACAACCAACAAATAATGCCAACAAGTTAGATCTGAGTTTTAATTATTCTGACCTCAAAACAAAACAAAAATAGAGATGAGAAAAGAGGTTATAAATACTGATGTAGATTCCCAATTTGTTGCACAATAGGGCCTCCAAACCTTAATTCAGAACTGATACAACCACACATAACTCACAAAATGTATTGAATCTTTGGCACTTGAATGATACAACTTGGCTGGAAAATAAAGATGATATTTAGAGTTGTAACAACACTTGAAAACCCCCACTATACTGCTACAAAAATGAGATTTGCCACCCAGAATTCGGCTGCCAGCAGTTACTCGACTCCCTTGGTGAGAAATCATCCTCTCCACAACAAAAAACGATCCAACAAGGATATAACATTGCCCAGCCACAAGAAAATTCGCCCAGCAAGATGATTATACGGATCAACCAAGGAAGAACATCCCCTACAAGGTAGTTTCACCCCCCCAATAACAAGATATTCAACCTACTATCATCATGCTACTGTCATCATGCTACAGGACTCTGTATGCTTGAGAATCTACTATAGGTCAAAGACCTGAAGGATTGCAGATTAAAAGTCTTCTTGTTTGACATCTAATGCTGCCATTGGGCAACATAATGTTTGAATCTATCAAGGTGTGAATATGATTCTTATTGTCCAACCATCGTTTCTTGTTTAATCACTCGACAAGGTCATCTCAATCGAGCACATACTATCAAGTCAAATGTGAGGATAAAGAACATGGTGCATTCATTTATAGTTAATGACAGGTCCCACCCAAAAACATAGGAGAAATATACAACATTGGAGAGATTGACATAGCAGATTAAGGAGGTAGGGTATATGATGGATACCAACTTTGTGTTGCACGATTTGGAGGAGGAACACAAGGAATATGTTATCTTCTATCACAATGAGAAGGTTGCAAGATACATGTTTATATTTTCTATGGTGAAGAAAATTCACCTGCAAAATTTATGTTGACAGAAGTAGATATATTTGTGGAAGCGTCAGAGAAAGTTGGAAAGTAGAAACATGGTTTTCAACACCTGCGAATATTAATATAGAGAAGGCATTTGGATGTCTCACACAAGACAAAATTTATCTGCAAATTTTGAAAATTTTGTTGAGGAAAGACAAACTAGATGATTTGCGACCTGGTTTTGAAGCATCCTTAATGTTCATATTAATGTTCTTGTTCTTCCTAATACACAACTAGAGATTGTTAGTGTTCTAGAGAAACCTTTGTATGATGGAGCAGTATGTCATGCTTATTATGAGAGCACAACAAGTCAATCACAACTAAGTAATGAAATTATGGTGAATGAAGTAAAATTGCAAATCGAGATTTTTATAAGTGAGATGAAAAAATGGGACTAACAATAACCTTGTTCTACATGATATCACACAAGAGCCATCCTTCCATCCTCATGGTGAGAAAATTGCAAATTGTTTTTGGTCTCATCAACACCATTGTTGAGACACCTATCTGGATATAATAAATAAAATAAAATAAACTCCGTGTGTGCAATGACTGCCATACCACCGTCAAGTTCATCTCCAAGCTTGTTGGTTGGGAATTTGTTGTGCGAGATGCCCACTGCTTGCATCATTTCAACAATGGACTATGTACCTGAGGGGAATATTGGTAATGTTTTAGAGTAAGTGTAATTGACAATCAGAGTGAAGCATACTCTGAGGTATGTTTTTCAGTGGAGGTGTAATACTCCATGGTTTTACAGATTCAGTCTGAATGGGTAATATAGTAAATTGGAAGAGAACTTCCAGATATTGCTTCAGGATTGGGTCCAGAAATGATTTCCTGATCCAGCAGGAAACATGGATCCATAGCCCAAAGCACTGAAAAGTCACATTACATTGCTGCAAGCAGAAAAACAGTGTGGCTTAGGAAGCTACTCTCCGAATTGTTCAGTTCATAGCTTGAACCCAGATTCATTCACTGTGACAATCAGAGCTGTGTAAAGCTTACCGAGAATCCAGTGTTTCATGACAGATCAAAACACATTGAGATGAGATATCACTATGTCCGGGACATAGTTTAGAAGAACATTCTCAGCATTTAGAATGTTCTGATGACATAATCGACAACATATATTTTTACCAAGCCACTGTCCTTGAAAAAGTTTGTATACTTTTGTGACAAGCTTGGTATAGCTGAGAATGACTCTCTTGCTGAGAGGGAGTGTTAAATTTAAGGCAGCTGTAAGATCCATTCTCCGGGAGGATGGAAAAGACCCTAGCCGAGATCTAGGGCCCCCAGTGAACTCCTGGGGTACTTGGTATCGGACCAAATAGTTAGTTCCATGGAAAAAGACCCTTGTTAGGGCCCCCAGTATATGACTGGGGTTCTTGGTCTAGCACCAAGCAACAAAGACCCTTGTTAGGGCCCCCAGTATATGACTGGGGTTCTTGGTCTAGCACTAAGCAACAAATACCCTTGAGAGGGACCCCAGTATATGACTGGGTTTCTTGGTCTGGGACCAAGCAGTTAAAGCCCCTAGATATGTCTAGGTCCCCTGGACATGGTCCAGGGTACCCATGCCTGGGGAATGGGTTGATCCTTGGTCTTGTACCTTGGTGGATAAGTTCTTGGTCTGAGACCAAGCAGTAAATACCCCTGAGAGGGCCCCCAGTACATGACTGGGGTTCTTGGTCTAGGACCAGGCAGTTAAAGCCCCTAGATATGTCTAGGGCCCCTGGACATGATCCAGGGTACCCATGCCTAGGGCATGGGTTGATCCTTGGTCTTGGACCTTGGTGGATAAGACCCCAAAAATGTTCTGGGGAAACCTGATCCTTGATCAGGTATCTTGTTGGTGTATGACCCTCCCTGAAGGGGGACATGCCCACATGAGGGATGTATCCCATATGCAGTGATGATAAAATCAAATAGGGTCACTTTGAGAATGAATGGACAAGTATTTCCACCCAGTCACTCTTGCCAAAACCCTCTTCACCCTTGCTTGTGTTTATTTGGGGTTTTGTATCTGCTTTAAGGGTCAATCTAAACGTATTAATTAAAAGTGTAATTTATAACATGTTTAATTAATATTTATATTAATTAAATATGTTAATTTTTTAATATCATTTTAATTATTATCTTTTCAATTACCCCTAGTCTAACCCCTAGCCTAGTATAAAAAGAGATCTACCCCTCCTCATTCTTACACTCACTTGTTTTTGCAGTTTGATATGAGATTATCTACAGTTTGTTGCGGCCTCCCTTGATGAAGTTTGTTGTGGCCTCCCTTGTGGTAGTTGGTTGTGGCCTTCCTTGATGAAGCTTGTTGTGGCCTCCCTTGTGGAAATTGGCTGTGGCATCCCTTGATGTATTTTTCTATGGTGGTGGATCGGCCTTGATACATTTTTGTTGTGGCATTTCAGCCCTTGAGGCTCCCTTTGTGGTGGCTCAGCCTTGATACATGACTGTTGTGGTAGTTCGACCCTTGAGGCTCTATTTGTGGTGGCTCAGCCCTATTGCTTTTGCTATTGCAGATCAACACTTTTCCTCTGCTTGGATCATGGCCTCTCCTTAGTAGATCAGGCCTCCCTTGAGTGGGCAGTGGACCCTCTTGGTCAGATCGAGCCTCCTTGAGTAGGTCGTGGCCTCTCCTCTTATATCTGATCATCTTTGCTTTGAATGTGGCCTTTCCTTCACAGTTCTGGCCTTTATCCAAACCAGTCGTGCCATATGACTGTATACTCATTACAGTTTTACCCCTTTGGAACATGTGTTCTATCTGCTGGAAATTCATGTGGGTCCTAGGGTTTGATCACATAATTTTCTATATGGTGTTTTCTCCTACTGGTGGCAAGAAAGTCCTTTCGTCTTTTGGCAAGGGATCTAACATATATGGTAGATCAATGACCCTAGATTTTGCTGAGCATAAGCACTAATGGAATCTCATCTCTAATGTGTGTTTGCATCTCCTTCATGGTAAGTCTTCAAGGTAAGTGACTTACTATTTTGTTCTTTAGTCAAACTCTTTATTTGACTTGAAGTTTAGATCTGATGTATATCAGATCCATAGTGTATCAGTTTGTGCTTTGATGTATATCATATCTGTATCAACATCTAGTTTAGATCTATATACTAATCTATTTGTTTCTTCAATTTAGATAAGAAAGTATGTTGCATTTACACTCTTGGAAATTTATTGTTTCTCTGTTGAGTGTCAAGTAGGGTTTTTGTGTTTACTATTCTGAAAAATGAGACTTTGTTGTAATTCTAGCTGAAATTTTGAAAAGTATTTTACTGTTCTACATTATTTCTCAATTTCTAACACCGAGATCTGGGCAATGAGTAGAACTGGATCCAAATGTGAAACAGTGATTTCATTCTACTTTAACCATGATATTAAGTAAGTTATCAACAATAAGGCCAAGCCCTAATGGCTGTAACAAATACTTCATACCAAAAGCACGGAAACTTGCTTTCATCCAATAATACAACCATGGAAATTATGCCCAATATCAAGTAGAATGTTGGGAAGACATTGGACAATAATTATATGTTTGAGTTATTGTTATAAGTAATTGATTAGATGCAATAAGTTTGAGCCATATTGGTTGTAGAAATCATTCATAACAACAACAAATTAGTGACTTATTATGCCAAGCATTTAGTTACAATTAGCATGAGGATGAAGCTCGACATCTAAATTCTCAAATAAATTTCCAAATATAGCTCTTAATGAGTATAACAAGATACATATGTTAAACAATGATTTCAGCCTACTTTAACCATGACATTAGGTAAGTTATCAACAATAAGGCCAAGCCCTAACAACTCTAACAAATACTTCACAACAACAACAAAGAAACTTGCTTTAATCTAACAACACAACCATGGAAATTATGCCCAATATCAAGTAGAATGTTGGAAAGACCGTGGAAAATAATTATATGCTTGAGTTATTGTTACAAGTAATTGATTAGATGCAATTAGTTTGATCCATAATGGTTGTAGCAATCATTCATACCAGTAGCAAATTAATGATTTATCATGACAAGCATTGAGTTAGAATCAGCATGAGGATGAAGCTAGACACCTAAACACAAAACCTACCTACAGAACACAAAACCTACAGATGGGGACAATATGTGCGAGTTTGCACCCAGCCCGATGCACTTTTGTAGCTTTGTTCCTGTCATAATTTTGCAAAATTTTATTACATACCAAATGCCTCTACTACCCCAATCTCTTATCCTTGAATCTCAAACTCAATGGGAACATGGACCATTCAACACATTATTCCCCTCAAGCTCTCTCCTTTCACAAATGCAAGGGTTACATCAGCCTCCTTAAGGAGGTGTTAACCTACATTGTCTGAGCAAGAATGTCTCTTTTTCTCCGTGGAGATCATTTAAGAAATTGATCAAAGTCAATTTCCCTCAACTCCAACAGTCCTCTCAGGTAGGAAGATTCATAATAGAGAAGTCAAACTCTCCTCCAATAGTACAAATCTCAAAAAAGGAAGTCTATCACAATATCAAGGTCTCCAAAGAATACACTTTGCTATGCCGCTTCTGAGAGCTCTCCACTTCAGAGAATTTCATTGGACTCTCCATGGTCTTTAAGGGTTTTCAATGTAACCACTCAAGAGGTCACCCACTAGAGAGGTGGGGGAGTCTTTTCATCTAGTCCTTTCATCGATACCTCTACTCCTTTAGGTATTAATCATGAATGGACCACAATAATACTACCTCCTCGAATGAAGGTGAATTCCAATGATGCACCAAGCTCTTCTCCTTGAACCTCGGGCTAAAGGGTGAATAATGGGAACATGGGCCGCTCAACACCTTATGCTCAAGATCAATTGTTGTAGTATTTAACAAAACCTTTGGTTTCAGTCTTTTGTCAAATAGTTGATGGAAATCCTATGTTCTCACTAATAAATGCCTTCTTTTCTAGTTGTAGCTTAATTTTGATATAGAGTTTTTGTCAAAAAGTTTGTGAGCATACTCCAATCCTCCATGTAACACTTATATTGGTTGTTGTTTGTTTATGTATTTATTGTTTTGGTTTTCTTATGTATCTTTTAGGATGAATGATGTTTACTTGCCACCAATAAGCTTCATGTTCAGACTATCTATTTTAGCAGAGTTTACAAGGAAGTAACTAGCAATTTAACACACAGGTCAGTAAGGAAAAATGCATACAAACATTTGGTTTTTATTGCAATAATCTGACCTGTTACAAGCTGGCCATATTATAGGTTCAGGTCGCCCTCTTTTGGATAGGAATGGATCCCCACAATGTCAAATTCGACTCAGGGAAAATGCAGTTCAGTCTATTCATAAAATGATGTAGCTCTGTTTTAATATTTCTTGTGTTTGATACAAGTTGGAAGAACAACAAGAGTATTGTGGTAGTGGTTGTAGGTTTCCCCAAACAATTGGCAACCAATACACTTGATGAAATAAGGGATTAACTCCCTTCAAAGGTTCTGCAACCATTATTGTAACAAAACACCCTCCTTTGGCACTCTACAACCCTTCACAATCAGCAATACACCCTTCACTATTCAAGTGCTCCCTCCTTAGAGACAAATGCACCTTCCTCTAATCTTGTGCACCCTACATGAGATATCTAGCCTTTAAATAGAGAAATAATGGCCCAGAACTCAGCCCTTGCCTTCAATAATTCACCCAGCTAGTAAATAAACATTCTCTCAGTCCAAAATTTGCCCCAACAGTGAGGTATTCATCCCACAATGAAAGAAAATAGCCCAACACTTCATAAATTCGCCCAACTACAATATTTCATCAATGAGAGGGCCTAGGTTTGTATGCCACTTGCCCATATACATAAGAAAGACGCCCAACTAGTATTTTCAGTTCAGATCTAGATTAGAGTGCACCCAAATAGTGAAAGAATGTGTCCAGTAGGACATGAGCCCATCCCACAATCACTAATTCGCCCCCACACCCTAAAATCTCAGCCACAACTCGATTAGAAGTATAATATTTGCAATATTTCATCAATGAGAGTGCCCAGGTTTGTATGAAACTCACCCAGCTGCATAAGAAATATGCCCAACAAGTATTTTCGGTTCATATCTAGATTAGAGTGCACCCAAATAGTAAAAGAATGCACCCAGCAGGACAGGAGCTCATCCCACAATCACTAATTCGCCCCCACACCCTAAAATCTCAGCCACAACTCGATTAGAAGTATAATCTTCCCAATGAAGAGATCAAAGTGATTTCTTCTCACAGAATGACTAGCTAGGGTGTATCATTGGAAACCAATCTTAGGATTTGTCACCAAAACCCTCACAAAATGACTAGCTAGAGTGTATCGTTGGAAACCAATCCTAGGATTTGTCACCAAAACCCTCCAAACCCCAAGTTCCAAGAGCTCAGAAAAACAAGAGGACGAATAAAAAATAATTAATCATCATGATGAGAGAATAGAGGTCTCTATCTCTCCTTTATACCCCATAATTTTTTATTTATTTTATTATTCATTGATTAAATCACTTAATTAATTAATTAACCATTTTAATTCTAAAAAGTGAGTTAACTATTTTTATGGCTTCTTCCGCCACTGAAAGTCACTTCTCATCATCTTATACTATAGTGTTTTTCCTCCCGATTCCAATGAGCTATTACACTAAGAGGTTTCTCCAAGTAATATGCCGATTATGACATTCTTAGTGAATTTAATTAAAATACGACCCATAATAACTCAAAATTACGGAAATCATCAGAATGCAATGAAACCAAAGTCAAGTTGTGCGAAATGGATCCCGATGATGAATATGATGAACGATGCAATTCAAGCCCAATAAAACCCCTCAATATCTCTCGAACTTGTAGTCACCCCTATTTGGCTACTCTGGTAGGCATAACACTCTATAATGTAATAATGTCCCAAAATGGGGACATTATTGTCCTCCCTGCCAGAATATTGTTTGTCCTCAAGCAATAACTGAATCCAAATACCTATGATAATGGGGTCCCATATCCACCGATGTGACACAAGGTAGACTCCCCTCAAGATGTGGCATCTCCAAGTGCTCACCACACATGACACCGAAATGCCCATGATGAGTAGAATGATCAATGGCTAAAGAATCTCAGTCAACTCCCCAAGAAAACACTCTACTTGAAACTCGACGCCATCAAACACTAAACTATCAAGCACTCCAATCCTTGGATCCCATATCAAAATGTGAACTGCAATGCCTCGTGAAGGAAATTCCTACAACATATCAACACCATGAGTCTCTTGCAAATAACACACAGTCTCAACCCAAAATGAGTCTATCCTCCACGACCATACCAAACCCAACACGACCTCCACTAAATGAACATGTTTCTACCATAGTGAGGTACTTCAATACCTCAACCAATCACCAACAAGCGACGTGCTCTCCCCAATACTAAAGCTCACTGGAAAGTCAAAGTGACTTCCTCCTGCAAAGATCCATTCGTCTCCATCAGTCAATAAAATGACTAGCCCTGTAATCTCAGGGTCCCATGCTAGTCTCTAATAGGGACCATCATGTTGATGTTGCACTACTCTGATCGTGACTGTCTGCTCAAAGTATACATAATGGATCCTCCACTCTTGGATCCTCATAAAATGAAACAAGCTACTGACCAAATGGACTCCTGGATCCCTTGTCAAATTTGGAAGTCCATCACTTCCAATCCCCATTAACTGTTGATGTGCCCTACTGGTAACTATAGAAAGCCCCCCATCCTCATCCCAATGAGAGTCTGGATATGTATCAACCTCTAAGATATTCTCTATCCCATGGCCTAATATACTCTCTGTCACACCCAAGGCCTCAACTGTTGGTCTCTGATGATCCACCCCTATCCTGTTGTATGCAATAAAGACACTCCTGTGAGGTGGTCTCAACCTACAAAATATCCTTGTCCCTTGCCACTGTCTATCTCCCTTTGTGTTGTTGTCAATCATGAAGGAATTGGGAAAATCTATCATAAATATCTACAGCCAATTATACAATTGGAAAGTCTCATATGCTTTGGTCAATCCCAAGAACTTGACCAAAATCTCATCCACTGGAACCCATGGTAAATAATCATTTGTACTCATCACTAAACACCAACCATCGTGTACAACAGTAGGTATTTCCACAACCTATGGTTCAATCAATCTCCCTTCATCATCACTCATATAGTTGTTGTTAGTGTGAGGGTGATCTCCCAAAATGATGTGTTGTTGCAAGGGAGAGGAATCTCCATGCTCCATTAAGTACGTGTCCTCCCTACAATTGAATGCGTCCCATATTGAAATCATGAACCATATTGAAATCATGAATCATATATTCCCTGTTTAGGGCATGTGTGATGGCAGACTAAGGGACCACACATATCCATGGGATTTTAGAGAAAAATTTTATGACCTTAGACCCTATCTTTTGGCTTTCAACTATTGCATGGGCACCAAGAGCCATCTCCAATGCACCAATCCTCAATATGGTGACCATATTAAACTTATAAGCTAAATATCCCCTATGTAGGCCAAGGACTAGGCCCAAAAAAAAATCCTTGATATTATAAATCTCAAAATGGCCACCATATCCCACTTACAAGACAAAAATTTCCCATATAGGGCTTGCATGTTGGCTTATGGTCCAATGCATGGCTCATGAACCCTAA
>JZKD02S1931715.1:0-18035 GCA_000966675.3 Picea glauca
GGTTTCAAGATCCAACTTCATTATACAAAGGAATTATATGATTCTCATATGGATCTCATCAAGAGCCATCATGAGAGCATAAAAAATAATGTGATTATCTAAAGGTCCATCATGAGAGCATAAACTATTGGGAGAACATAAACACTTATATGATTCTCATACAATTCTCATCAAGATCCATTGTGAGAGCATTAACACTTATATGATTCTCATATGATTATGATACCATCAAATGGGCAATGGAACTCGAACAACCAATTTAACAACATCAAATGGACCATGGAAATTGAGGATGAAGGAATCTCTCATTTCTATGTGTTCTTGTCATCAAGAACCCAGATGGCATCATGGTGCATAAAATCTACATAAATAAAAAAATATAGATCAATAATTGCATGCACGATCACACCATAGAACTTGAACAACTAATCCGATAACATCAAATGAACCATGTAACTCAGATAAATGAACTCTCTCATTTTTAGATGTCCTTGTTATTAGGAACCCTAATGCCACCATGTCACATAAAGTCTTTAGAAAGAAAACATATATAGATCAATACCTGCATGCACGATCACACCACTACATTCATCAAATAATGGGAGTTCTTAATACCAACATCACCCATGCCATTTTTTTTTGATTTACTTGAATTTGGAACATGAAGAGGATCATATATGGAATGTGTTTAAAATAAATGGATACACCAAGTTGTATATTGAAAAACCTTCAAGAAATTCGATTAATGTCAAAACTCCACGAGGAACAAAGTAAACAATGAATGAAAATTATTCCTTCCATACATACAAGGTACAATGGATAGGATTGCCAAAATGATGAGAAATAAAAATATCACCATGGAATTCTCTCCTCACAATATCCAAAGTAATATCCTTAAGTCAATTAAAGACCTAGTGGATATTAGCCTAAGCAAAGGCACATATTGAATTCCTTGTATGTGTAGAAAACATAAATAGGTCTTGTCACAAGGGCAGACCCAGGGTTCAACTCTAATGGCGCACCAACAAGCCCTAACTACTGGCCCTTTCAGCAACACCTGCGAAGTAGATACAGTCTCACCCGAAGTAGCTATAGGGGGTTGCAGGATACATATGTCTACAACCAGAGGAAACATAAAGTGAATCCAATACAACAACAACACAACATCTAGATATCAGTTACCAACTTAGATCTACTTCACAGATTTATTTGTCATATCTAACACAATAATGTAACAACCATATATCAAAGGGATAAAGAACACAACATCAATCACACACAACAAAAATATGTACGTGGCTCACCTTCTCCTTAGGGATACATCCACATAACTATGCTTTATAATATATATTAAGTGAAAGCATATAGTCTTATCTATGCTCTTAGCTAGCAGATCTTCTCTCTTTCTCTCTTCTCTCTTTCTCCCTTCCCTACGCACCCAGCTGCAGGGTTGATCTTCACACCCAACTGAAGATCTTACAATATAGAATGCTCTCTTAGCACAATAATTCCCGCTCAGTAATAACAACAATCACTCATCATCACATCATCGAACCCATATTAGGTCCTCTTGACCTTTATTTATACATTACAATATCTCATCGACTGCCTTAGGCCGAAACCTAAGTGCCCAAACCCTAGATACAAAAACCCTAGGTGTCTAAAACCCTATGTCAACTTGACCCGCATTTTCAGGGCTTCACCAACCCATCTTTCCTTCTTTCTCTCGCGATGCTCTCGAAGCATCTACCGATGGCTTTTTTCGCTTGCCGAGTTGTCCACGATCTGTCTTCCTTGCTGATCTGTCGTTCTCGATATCCTCGTCCAACGGATTGCTTTCTCTTACTTCGCTCCATCTTTTCTGCTCTTCTGCTCACTTCGACCCATTATCAGTCACTGGTCTTCCATGCACTTCACATTTTGTCTTTTTTTCCTTAATCTTCACTTTATTCCAGAACCAAGGGCCAACAATAGGAGAAATTGGTAGAGCCCTTAAAACTAGAATCAAATGGAATTGCATCAACGTTACGAATAACAAGATCAAAAAATCAGTGCTGAAGAAACATTCCTATAAAATAAAACATCCCATAAATATTGAGGGTACACAAATCCTTGCTAAAATTGATAACTACTTGAAACAAAAAATATTTGAGGCCATGGAAATCGAGAAGAACGCCAACAACCTCAATTGGGATGATGGGTTAAAAATGAACTGCAACTTGTTTCCAATAGTTAGGAAATGTCCTCCATCTTAATACTAATAAGTGTTTCTTTCTCTTTTTTGGGTTTGATGGTTCTTATGATTGATCTTATAGCCATGCTCTCTCGGATTTGTCTCGAATAATATTATTTATATTGTATGTTCTCATATTGTTTTTGGACTTTCACACTTAAGTTGGCTTTTGAAACCAATGCTCATACATTAATTAAGTTGGCCCATTATCTAAAACCAAAATTGTAAGCAACATCTTTTTCTTTTTCATCGTTGAAGGTCCCGAAGAATAGCCATAGGTGGTTGAATTGAAATATTGACAAAAAATACCAACACCAGTTATAAAATATCCAATGTTCTCTACCAACTCTTACTCCAAATTCTCGACAAATTTGTTTATAACTCGATATGGAGTATGTATTCTAGGAGAATTAAGAAAATTTGAGAGGTTGAGGGGCACAAAAAAACATGAATCTTGCCCTTCTATTGTTTTTGAAATTTTGTAGGAACTTAAACATCATACTAGCATTTGCAGAGATTAGACATGTGTATAGGAATACTCACAACTAGGAAAAAATTAAAAGGATGAGTCAAATATTAATTAAAATTGAAATTAGAGGCTTGCATGCAGCCATTAACATAATAGACATGATGCTCCTCAATCTACATATAAGATTGGCAGACTCCCTTGATCATGTGACTTGGAAAAAATATGAGAACAACTTGGCATTAAAGGAAGATAAATTCTATTGTAAAGAAACTGGAAAACACAATAAGAAATTTGATAAAGAGGCTTGAATGCCCAAGTAAACCAAATAGATCACGTTGATGGGTACAACAATAGACTACTGGTGAACTTATTCAATTCTTAGATCAAATCACATGCTAGGTCTCTTCTTAAAAAAATTCTAAAGTTCATGATTGCTCCAAGAAACATTCCAACACAAGACATTATATGTGGGACTGAGAAAGGTTCAATAAATCATTTATAAAATGTTGACGCTGAAAAAATTAGACAAGATTTCGTTTGATTCTGAGATGAGGCAAACCACCAAAACCTAATATGAGCAAAGAAGATATAGTTGCTCTGAAGAACCTCAATAACAACAACAACAACAACAACAACGACATCAAAAAGGAAGGCAACAATGATCATAAACTTAACAAACTATGATATTAAAATACATGATCATTTAAATAATAGTGGCTACTATAAGAAACTAAGAAGAAATCCAATGAGTCAAATTGTTAAATAAGTTTTGAAATCCATCAAGGAATCATCATTAGACCAAACCATCCAAAATAAATTAATAATGACATGCCAATGATTTCAATAATTTATGGTTTGTCCAAATTTAACAAGGAAGGAACTCCACTTTGACCCATTATGGACACCATTGATCCACCAATGATTCTTCGTGAACCAAAATTAGCAAAATTCTTGGTGAACAAATTGAATCCATTGATTGGGAATATCGACTCATTCATCTAAGACTCTATGTCCTTTATTGACAAGATTAAAAATCACAGGGTGGAAATAAATGATATTCTACTTAGCCTTGATGTGGTCTCATTGTACAACATTGTTCCAATCGATGAGGCCATTGATGACTAGCAATTACCTTATAGATTTGGAAATTCGTGAATTTGGTTGGTTTGTGACTATAATTCACATTCTTTCGTTTTCAAGGTACTTTTGACGAGCAAACATGTGGGGTCATGGAAATATGCTCGTTATTGTCTCTAATAGTGAAAAATTTGTTCATGGAACATTTTGAACAAATAGCCTTGAACTCTTTTTACCTAAAACCTAATTTGTGGATTAGACGTGGATGGCATCAACTCAATTTGGCCACATGGTGGAGATGAGATTGATAAATTTAAGGATGAATTGACTAATCAATCTGATAACATCAAATGGAACATGGAACTTCAGAAGGAGGGAGTCTCCTATTCCTAGATGTTATTGTCATTTAAAACTTGGATGGCACCATGGTACATAAAGTCCATATGAAGGAAACACATACAAATCAACACTAGCATGCATGATTAAAAGAAGAGGACTATATGTGGACCATATGTGGAATGTGTTTAAAAGAAACAAATAGACCAAGTCATAAATTTAAAAATCCTTCAAGAAAGATTATAAATTCCAAAACTCCATGAGGAACAAAGTAAACAATGAACATAAAGTATTCCTTCCATACATATAAGGCACAATGGATAGGATTATTGAAATTTTAAGAAAGAAAAACATCACTAGGACATTCTCTCCTCCCAACAACCTAAAAAATCTCCTCAAATTAGTAAAATACCCAGCAAATATTAGCATAAGTGAAGGTGTATACTAGATTACTTTGTGTGTGGAAAAACATACAAAGGTGAAATTGATAGAACCTTTAAAACTAGAGCCAAAGAAACTTGCATTGAAATTAATAATAACAAGATAAAAAACTTAATGTTGGTAGAACATTCAAATGAAACAAAACACCCCATAAATATTAAGGGTAGAAAAATCCTTGCTAAAATTGATAACTACTCAACAAAAAATTTGCGAGACCATTGAAATTGAGAAGAACACCAACAAACTCAATCAAGATGATGGGTTAAAAATGAGTCATAGTTGGCTACCCATAATTAGGTAATGTCCGTGGTCTTAATACTGATAGTGAGTGTTTCTTTCTCATATTTGGGTTTGATGGTTTCTATGATTGATCTTATAGTTTCTCTCTCTTAGGTTTGTCTCGATGACTCAATATTATTGATATTATATTGATATGACCAGAAGGGGGGAATATAAGGGGCTAAATTTATATGATATGATCCCAAGGGGGGCATATATGGGGCTAAATGTATATGTAATGGAGTAAATGTATATGCAACAATCGTCAACCTAATAAACGAGCCACATGTGCAATGTGTGAATAGGTATATATAGAGATCACATAGTCATTATTGGGGAACATGTGATTTGGATGTATGAATATATTGGGGTATTTGGAGGAGCTTCTCATATTCTTTAAGGAGTTATTGTGTAATTCATCTCTCTTATCTATCTTGGAGTTGTGCTCCACTCTCATATTTGGTGTACATGGTGTGTAATCTGGTTTCTTATGATATCTTAAGTATTTATTACATAACATTTGGTTTTCAAAGCTTTGAGGACAAAGCTTTTTGAACTAGAGTACTATGATATGACCCCAAGGGGGGAATATATGTGGCTAGATGTATATGATATGATCCTAAGAGGGGCATATATTGGGTTAAATGATCCATAAACGATGGGCCTATGGATTGTCTGTTTCATCAATGTGGATTCTTTGCGGAATTTACATTTGTTCTATGTTCTTTGGGTTGTTTACTGCTTGGTTCACATTGCTTGTGGTCCCTAGACCAATACCAACTAAGTTACAAAATTACTTGGTTCACATTGAATGAAATGTGGAGTGGACGGATTTAATATTCCAAGATTGGACGAATTAAGTTGACCAACAGTGAGGAACATGTTCTTTGGATGAATTTAGTATCTCAACAATAGAGAAAAACACCCAGGGATATTTTAAGTACTCGACATGAGATAAAAACGACTAGGGGTGAATTTAGACACCCAAAATTAGAGAAAAATGACATAGGGAGAGTTTAGGCACTTAGCATCAGAGACAAATGACCCGAGGGAAAGAGAAGACATCCAACTGAAGAAAAAAGACCCATAAATGATTAACTTTGACCAACTTCTCAGTTGGGACACACAACACTAAGAAAAATGCCTAAAGGAAAAAGTAAATTCACCCAACAATAAAATAAAACGCCCATAAGAGGGAATACAATTTGTGGGTGAGTGGAATCTCATTCAACAAGACAAAATGAAACTAAGAGAGAATTGAGATAATGAAGCTTACATATATTAACCAGAATAAAAATTTCAACCAATAAAACTCAAAACATAACCACAATATACCTCACAGAGTAGATTGCACCCACATAGTATAAACAACATAGATTTATTTTGCTCGAGAAATTCATTACAATGGGTGAGCTATGCATGACCAGAAAACTCATGCATTGTTACTCATGAAAATAAATGCATATTTTTGTGGCTTAGAGATTCCTTTTCTCATAATGGATAGGCTCCTTGACTCCTTTGTCCACCGATATCCAAGCAAGCTACACTCTTCGAGCTCTCATCATTGCAAACTTCCAAACTTCTCCTTGTCTCCCTTGTTTTCTCCTCCCTTTTTTTTCACTACAAACTTCACTTTTAATGGGATGCCTTTGGAAGAACATCCATCAAAATGGTTCAATTCCACTTCCAAATTTGTCAAAAAAGAAAAATAAAATAAAAGGAACAATTACAAATTTAAAAGATATTTTGGGTGATGATCTACTTGCATATGACCCTGGGCTATGACCATAAGCCAAAAAAAAGGCGCCAAGACAACCACCATGTGAATCCTCCAGAGTGGCAAATCTATGAAGTTCACAATTCGACGCCGCATGTCCTTGAGGATTTCAATGACCCTGATTCACTTCAGGACTTTGGCGGTCGGGAGTCCCAAACGTTCACACAACCTTTTCTCCCAAAGTACTCCATACCCAGAGTTCTAGATCAAGCGCCACACGTCCATTTTAAATCAACGACTCAGGTTCTTTTCGAGACTTCGACATTCAGGAGCTTCGCACGTTGTTGCAACTTTTCTTCCCAGAACATTTTCTTCCAGAGTTAAGGATCGTGCGCCACACGTCTTTCCCAATCAACGGTGTTGGTTTACTTCGAGACTTCAGCGTTCAGGAGTTCCGAACGTTCCAACAATCTATTCTCCTGAAGTACTTTCTTCTAGATTCAAGGATCATGTGCCACATGTCCTTCTCGTTTGACGGTGGGGATCCAATTTGGGTGACCCTCTGCTCTGCGTTGCTTTCTCCTCGCTTCTGAAGTACACTATTTGTTAACGCGTGTCTCTCGTAGATCGACGACTATGAATCACTTCGGCTATTTGGGCTTCAGAAGTTTCGAACACTCCAATGCCTTTCTCCTCTAAAGTATTCTGTAACCAGAGTTATAGATTGAGCACCATGCGTCTTTCCCGATCGACGACTGTGATCTACTTTGGGACTTCGGTATTCGGGAGTCCTTAACTCGTGTGACCCCACTTTCCTCCGAAGTGGCTATCTTTTGAAATGGAAGATTTGTTGACACATGTCCTCAACTGTCGGACGACTCAAATGAACTCTGACTCTCCGGCCTTTGGAATTTCTGGTTCAACACATCCCCTTCTCTCTCAGAGTGACGTCACTGGAAGTCGACGATCTGTTGACACATGTCTCCCACAGATCGACGACTACAAATCACTTCGGCTCTTTCGGCTTCGGGAGGTTCAACCTCTCCACACTCATTTTCTCCCGAAGTAATTTCACCCGAAGTCGACGGATTTCTGCCACATATCCTCTCTCTCAGATCAACGATATAGACGGACTCCGTCGCTCCACAAATTTCCAAAGGAACTCACAACTAATCGACTCTTAATACCCCAGTGTGTGCCACTTCGAGCGGGACACCTGGCATCGCCATCACTTGACACATGGGTCCCCACGTACTCTCGACGTAATACCCACATTACCTTGATTGAACGACCAAGGGGGGTCCTAAAGGATCCATAGATCCATGGTCCACATTACTTCGCTACTTTGTTCTTCGAGAGTTTTGGCGTTACTAAGCCTCTATTCTCCCGAAGCGGTCAACGTTGGATTGACTACCTCATAGATCTGACAGTCGGGATGAGTCCCGGGCATCCTCAGATCTAAGGCCTAGATTAACTTTGGGACTTCGGGAATTTTACCTCCCTTACGATGAACTTGTTCAATTCGCCGAACTCGCGAAGTCCGAAGGACTCAAGGGGTTAAATCTCACACTCTTTCCTGTATCCAACGGTCACAATAGACCTTGGATCTTCCCGAACATATCTCATTCATTCATATTCCAAACAAAGGAAACTTCCCTTTCGATACTTCAATCTTGCTATTCTTCCCGAAATTTTTTAGCTCTGAAAGGATTAAGAGCTTTGCGCTCTTTCCCTTGAACTTAACATTTAGAAGAATTCTTCCATGCACCCCTTGCACTCATTAATCAACTCTAGAACTTAAGAGGTTCTCGACCTCTGCGCACCTCACAAAGAGCTTGTGCATACGTGCACTACCTCTCCCGAGCTTAAAAACTCCTTCCTCCAGGAGACTCAGAACGACTAGGAGTGTCGACATGCACACGTGAAACTATGCCCAGGGTTGACGAACTCATAGTTCATTTATTTTAACTTGAGCCACCATAGGGATCACACATTTATGTGTACAAGCCATATAATTACTTACTTGTTAAATACACAATCAGGCAAAATTAAAGGATATAGTATAACCATTAAACAAATATGCACATCCTTGGAGCATTCATAGGATATCCAACTTTAATTTCTAGTTACAATTCAATTACACATGATATGAGAATACTTATCTATTACAGGTTGAAACCAACTAACTGACTATGGGTGTGTGCCTTTCCACCCAACCATAGGCTCAGAGGCATTCATCCTTATCATTCTGGCCACCCCCGTGCCAAGCCATGATATCACTAGGGAACTATGTCGTCTCTCAGAGACCTTCTCTTTATCACAATATCCCTGTGAGGTTTATCAGATGCTTCCTCAACATCAATCTCACGTTCAGGTCCTTTAGGTCATTTTCTCTACACTTCCTTTTGGTTCGCGCATCTCCTTTTGAGCTTGCGCTCTCATCTGGTGTCTCTTCTCTTGTTTTCCCTCTTCCTGTTGTGAGTGGGAAATCCCTCTACGGACTAGCACTTAGGGTTTTATTATGCATGCAGAAAAGACCTAAAGATTCCTATTTTTTACCGTCATCCCAGACCTAATCCCCATTATTCTTAAGGAAATACGTAGTTAAGAAGATCAAGTGAGCATACCTTATTTCGGGCGTTTGATATCGATCCCTCTTCAATCTTGATCGCTATTTGACTACAACTCTCCTCCCAAGGATGACCTGCATTCACACAAGACAAACAAAGAACTCCACATGCATTTGATATATAGATTAATGGGTTAGAGATTCAATCAACATGTATGCAATAAAACATGAAAACCTCATATGGTGGGACGAGAAAAGTACTTCTTTATTATTAACTTCAACAAGTCAACTTACAATGATGAAGCCGACCACTGCTTCATGAACTTGGTCCTGGGCTCCTCTTCAACTGTCCTCCAACTTCTTTGCTCTATATTTCTCTTTGCACAAGGATGGCTAAAGGGTTGGGACAAAGGGAATGCGCAATCGGGTATAGTTTATTTACTATGATTCTCCTCTTCCAAATGGGACCCCTAACCCTTCTTTTATAGGCTAGAAGAAGCTAGGTATTTGGTCGAACCCTCGGCCATGCATGACCGGAAGGTTTAGTTAAATCACCCAAAGCTGTGTGTTCCATCAACAACTTTCCTTTTTTCGTGCTTTTGTTTGTACACATAGGCTGTTTTGGGTCAGCTAGTGTGTACACGCGTGCAGTAATGGAGCAGGGCGTGTGGGCCTTTATAAAAGGTGTTTTTAAGAAGAGTTGTTCAATGGTGTTTTGGAAAAGAAGGAATTTGAGATGGCCTGATGCCAGGTAAGCATGTCTGGTGCAAATTAGGGTTATAACAGATGCCCCCCAATGTGTGAGGTCAGAAGAGCATCCAATGGCCGAAATACATTAACAATATTCACCAATGTGCCGAACAAGTGAGCTCAGGGACCAAAAATCAGGAGGTTCCGTCTGCAAAAATAACAATTGTCTCACCGAGGTGGGCATACCCATGCTCGGGATAAAATAAAATCATGGCTAACAATCAAATACACTGTAGATACATGTCATATAACTATATAAAGTGTAGCCGTGAGCAATACAAAGTGAAGCTACATCTCAAACAGATGTACATGTAGAGTATCCATCTTTGTAGATACTGCTAAGGCCTGATGGCTGGAGATGAGGTCTTCAGAGCTCGAGCAACAACTTCAAAATCTTCAAAACTCGGGTAGGAGTGTAATATGAGTGTATGAATTCACTACCTAGAGGTATTCGACGGCTCGTCGGTCATGGACTAGAGAATCTTGACGATCAGATTGAAGGCTTCATTGATTTCGAACAAAGACTTGATTGGATGTTCAGGATGGCCAGGCATGAGGGCAAGAGACAGACTACAGAGGGGCTGACTCAGGCTTGGTAAAAACTTCCCTTGGACAAAAACACGACAAATGATGAGACTCAGGAAGCATGGCATTAACATAAGTTTACGAGGCAGGATGCAGTGCAAAATCTCCATATGTTTGGAAGAATAACCAAACAGAGGAGGACATAGCTCTACATAGCGAAAAAAACTTCCTAAGGTTGTATTAAATCCCAGAGTTTGACAAAAAAACAGATAGATGTGCTTTATCCAAGGGCGACTCATTATGCCGCCAATAAAGAAAATACTTTTCCCTTCCTCTTTTTGTGGTATATTTGATTTTTTTGTTGTCTTTTTCAATAATTTTGGAAAAAGAATAAAAGAATGTTACGTTACAATGGAGGAACGAGTATTGCAAACATACAAGTTCAAGGCGTAGGGGCAAGACTGATATTCAAAGTAAGGACACTCGGGAAAAATCCTCCAGGAGCCAAAAGTGTCAAGACACAGAGGCAAAGTGCTACAGGGATTGTGTATAAGGCATGCTTTAGATGGTTTAGTTGAGAGCAACATGGAGCCGGTATTAGGCCAAAGATGTGGGTATGCAAATGCGATTAATAAAACTGACAATGGTAACATCCTTCGATGTGAGTTTAACGAGCCTAGAAAAGGTAAGCTCGACGATTTTTCATATTTAGAGAGTATGAAAAATTGTAAAAGGAGACTCCACTGGGGTACCTTTTTCGAAGGTAGTCTAGTCGATTCAAAAAAGGGGTAAACTAGCACCGAAAATATGTCTATTCAAAACCATTTTAACGAGTGTGATAAAGACAAGATCACTCGACCATTTTTTCATTTTTAAGGAGTCTGAAAAAAGCTTAACTATGGACTCTGTCAGGAATGTTCTTCTGGACCATTTTAATGAGTGTGAAAGAATAAGGTCACTCGACGATCTTTTCAATTTTAGGGAGTCTGAAAAGATCTTAACTATGGACTCCGTGGGGGTTCCTTTTTCGTAAATTTAGTCCCTCAGGCCCGAAAAAGGGTTAAAATGATACCTGAGAGTACTCTTCTAGAGAACTGAAGTTCCTTAGAGTATACCTTTGCTCATACAGTTGACCGCCCGGACCAAAAAAGGGGTAAACTACCACCGGATAGACGTGACTTTCAAATTTTAGTTTAACGAGTGTGAAAGGCCACAAGATCGCTCTGCAATCTTTTCATGTTTAGAGGGTCTGAAAAGGACTTAAAAGAAGACCTGTTATGTCTTTTGGGAGTCCCGAGGGTGAGGTCAAGAGTGAAAAGGAATCATGCAAATGAGGCTCAAACTCATAATCAGGAAAAACAACAAGGACTCTCAAGACTACAATGATTAGAGAAAGCATGGACACCATAATGCAACCAAGATCTACCTAGGGCATCCATGTTCCGGTAATCTCTACCACCAACTCGTGACACTTCTAAAGAAACAATGATGGTTCTGTGTTGCAACCTGATGGGATTGATCCTATGGAAAAGGGATAAAGACAACGAGATACAAAAGTTAGGGAGGAAACCTAACCTACATGCTCAAGTTGATCATCTGAGATTTTTCCACGGACCGTCAAAAGTTACCCAAAACTCCAAAAAAATGTCCTGATACCCAATCATACCCTTCCAATGCAACTCCTGAATCACTCTAAATGGTTTTTGGTTTAAAGAAAATGATAAGGGGGGCCAAAAAAGTGACAAAAAGAGGCCAAAAAGTCTATAAATAGAAGCTAGTAGCTCATTATCACCATTGTTGATTTGGAAATTGGCTATGGAGCAAAAAAACCCCTTTGATAAAAGTGGTGATTCTGAGAGCTACAGTGGACGAAACGACCATCTGTCTGGACCAAGTAAATATAAACTCTCGCCTCTTGCAATTTAAATCTTTATTTATGCTTTGGGTTTCAAGTTTTTGGGGGGCATCGACCTTCAAAAAGTTGGCCCCAGGTCCATGCGGGCTGTCTTATGACAAGCTGCGTGTACATTCGGGAAGAGTAAAAATTGCACGCGTGTACACGTGAGTGTCATCATGACAACCCGCGTGGACCCCCTTATTGAATGAAAAAATTAAAAAAAAACAAGGGTTAACCCTCCTGAACTTGGTGTTTTGCAGGATGTATGTTCACTGGAGGGAAAGAAAGCATGAGGAGGTTAGTGAGTTGGTCAGGGAAGACCCCAATGCTGTGGCTGCCTTAATGCAATGTGGGCTTCTCAAGTTCTTCTTATGTCCTTTTATGTGGGCACAACCTAGGCTACTGAATGCCTTGGTTGATTATTGGCATCCTGATGCATAGGCATTTATGTTAGAGGGGCAGTCACTGGTGCCTACGACAGAGGACATATATTTTTTGACTGGCCTCTCCAGGAGAGTCAAACCAGTCAACTTCCAGACATTTCCTTTGGGGCCTCATAACATATCGGAACTGATAGGACTTTATTGTGAGGCTGGTACAGACCGATCAAGCTCACAGGTGCCTATAAGCAAGATCACTGACTTATCGTTGCAGGCGATTGTGTTGCTTATTGAGTGGATGACTAGTTCTGCGACTCTACATCAGGCGTCCCATGCATAGATGAACTGTGCATTCCAGTGCTTAAATGCACAAATATTTGACTGGAGCACTACACTGCTAGATTGTATGAAGAGGAAGCTGACAGATTGCTGGTTGCAGACGCATAGGAACTTCAGGTTTGGGACCATTCTATGCTCTTTCTTCTTTGAAAGAGTTCTGAGCTTCAGTCCTCGAGTAGTGGTACGAGGACATCAGGCCTCTCTTCCTACAATTTGTAGATGGGCAGTGTTATTGCCACGACAGGGTGGTGGAAGGACCAATGAGTCCTTTGACGATGATTTTATCGCTTGGTTGTCATGACAGATCCCGGTCATAGAGGATTACCCTTATGCTGGGATTGATTTCTTGAGAGATCCCGAGATACCGGTACCTCCTGGTGAGGAGTGAGGAGAGATGGGTAAGTTTACATCATTGTGTTGTTTTTGTCTTTTTTGTGAAACATATGTAATTTTATGTTGTTTTTTTTTATATATCATTTTTTTTTATACCAGAGTATTTGACAGATATGTGTCTGTTGTGTGAAGATGCGGGACCCATGAGACCTGCGGACTATGCAAGGAACACACGTCGTCCTTGGCCAGGGGCCGCACCTGCCACCGCAGGGGGATCAACAACAAGAGGAGAGCTTCCAGTCGGGGAGGCTGAGAGGGTGTTGAGACAAGTCGAGCAAAACTTTACTTCACTCACCTTCATGGCCCCTATGGCAGAGATTGAAGATCTGCCACCATCTATGCAGTCTCATGTAGTGTTGGCACCACGAATGTGGGTCCGATTGTTTCGGCGTTTGGAAAACGTTGTTGATTAGTACAACAGGGCCCACAGTCCCTGACCTTAGTTAGACTTTTTACGTGCTGAGAGCAATACTTGTATATATTTTTTGAGGGCATAAGCCCCATGACTCATTATTGGTCATACTTTTGAGGTGCTTGCATCCACTTATGTACTCTGGTGACTATGATATTATATATGGATTTTTATGTCTTTTTGTGTCTTATGGATCATTTTTTCTTTTAAAAATGTATTTACATGTTTATGTGTATATCCTTTCATATGTGTGTGAGATGCCAATCTAAAATTTGATTAGCTATAGTATCTATAATTTGGTTTAATCTCCTAGGAACATGAAAATATGTAATATAATCAAATCTTCGTTCTAAGAGACGTAACCTAAGGAATCGTCAGTGTAAATTCAGATCATGAACACGGTAGACTCTATTTAACTATGACACAACCAACTGAGCGTCTAAATAGACCTGGAGATACCAAATGACAAGGCATCACGAAGCAACTCAATAACTTCACTATACTCGACGACATTTTTTGTGGTGTCACCTAAGCATATACCTCTGGAAGATAATAACTGGCCTCGAGGTGTAAAAATTACCCAAGATGCAGAGGCAAGCCTCCTAGTGTGCTGGCTAACACCGTCTGCATACCTAATGAACACCTTGGATTCACTTGACATATGCCACAGTGACGAAAGATAACATAAAAAATGACACGTCCATAATACTAAAAGAAACTAGAAAGTAATAGTAAAAAGACTATACATATGTTACAAAAGGTTACCCATGGTGACCTGCCTATGAATAATACTTATTGAGGTAGAGCCCATTTCTAGGCTCTGCCAAAGCATTCCCTTCAAAGTCAACCAGATGATAAGTTCCCTTTTTTAGAACCTCTTTTATGACGAAAGGTCTGAACCACATGGGTTTGAATTTTCCTGCTCCCAGGGGGTCCTTATCTTGGTCATAGACCAGGACAAAGTCACCTTCAAAGAAAATTTGAGGATGAATGGAGTGATCAAACCGACAATTGACTTTATGTTTGTGAGCCTCGTTGGCCAGGGCTGCATCACGACGCTGCTCATTGAGCTACTCAATGTATAATAACCGCTCTTCAAGTGGAGAAGTGTCTGGCAATAATTGTACTGCCAACTTTAGGGACGAGATTTGACATTCGATAGGCAAGACTGCTTCTAGCCCATAAACGAGTTGAAAATGTGAGAAACCGGTTGCAGTCTTAATAGACATTCGGTAATCCCATAATGCCAAGTATAACATCAAATTCCAATTTGACTTGACTGAGTTGATCGGTCGCTGTAGGATGGTCTTAAGAGATTTATTTACAGCTTCCACCTGACCATTTTCTTAGGGGTAGTAGGGTGACGAATGTTCTTGCCGCAACCAAAGATTTGATGTTAACTCAGTCATCATTTGGTTCTGAAAGTGACTGCCATGGTCAGTGACAATTGTTACATGTCAAATTTACTCAACTGGATAAGTGTCGCATATTACTCTCAATTGTCGTAAGTGTCGCGTCTTCCTTACAACTTTCGCAAGTGTCACAAGCTGTTCATAAGTGTTGCAAACGCTGTTCAATCCTGATGCCTTGAAAACGACACTACGGAGGCACTTAAAACATCTCATACACTGGGTTTGGAGAAGGATAACTGGTTAACTGAAGTCAAGGAACTCTTAACACCTGAAGAGAGCTTCTGATCAAAGGTTTTAGGGGAGAGCGCTCCCCTATATCAGCCTAGGAAGTGCCGACGCTCCCCTATAAGGCTTCAGGGAGCATTATAAATCTCCCCTGCCCCCTCTGAAGGAGCGCTACCCACCTTTAGGGCGATGATGCTCCCCTAAAGCTTCTCAGGGAGTGCTACAACGCTCTGATGCCCCTTTTGAAGGAGCGCTGCCTAATCTAAGGCAGTAGTTGGCCCATTGAGGAGAATAAGGGGAGGATCTTTCAAGATTAGGAGGCAGTTGCATTCAAATTATTGGTTTCATCAGGAGATCCCTGATCTGAGGAGGAAGTTTCCCAACTTGTTCTAAAGATAACTCAAGAGGTTAAGCTCCTCTTAACCTATATAAGCAGGCTCTATGATGGTGGAAAGGGGGAAGAATTGCTAGCATGAAACCTATGATCTCATAGGAAACACACAATCAGCCAAAGGAGAGTGATCAGTAAAGCTACTATTATCCAGGTTATGTATCTTTCAGGCAAGGGTTAGACAAAGGGGACTTGATGAAGCTGTCGCATTCACATCTACGATTGTAAGTACTGTTGTCGTTATTCTCATTAATATGACACGCTTGGCCTGTTTCTTTCTAGTTTGTGTCCAATATTACATGAACTTATCATTGATAGATAGATCTTTTTTCAAGCTAATATCAATAGAGTAGGAAGCGGTCGTATCTTGTTTGTCTACAGGACTCAGCGAGAAGCAAAGGATTGAAGCTAAACTCAGAGCGTGCAGGGAAAAACGTCGATAAAGAGGTACTTCTATTCTCCTTCCTTCTCATGCGTTAGTTTGTATAGATTTGAAAAGAAGTCAGTGTCCATGTTAAGCATTTTCTGTCTTAGAGTTGGGGTCAAGCTCTTTGAGGCAATCTACCTGTCCGTAGGGAGATTTTCCTACAACAGAAACTGGTGACTCCACTGGGGAGATAGCCTCAAATCAAAACCTCTTGTTTTGATTTCTCCTCATTGACCTAGTTCTACCCCTTGATTGCTTCAGACCTAGTTCACTCCTCTTTTGATTGGTTTCATGAGCTGATTGGCTCCCTACCCCATCATACTCAGCCTAATTGTCGAAATTGAATTGCAATTTTTTGAATTTTTTGACATTTATGGGAGTTTTTGAACCTGGCGCCCCTGTCCCTGTGTTAACAGAGCACCAACGCTCCCTAATAGCTTGGCACAAAGAGCTATAATGCTCCTTTCCTTTGGCAACAGAGCGCCATCCCTCCTTTGGTCAATAAACCTTCCGGAATTGCTTTTTCTGGGTTTTGCCTCTGTGTCTCTCCTGCTGGGTAACCTTGTGAGTCAATTGCTTCTTCTCTTCCAGCCTTGACATCTGTCTTTTTGAAGAACGAACATCTTACTATTTGGATTTTGTAGCCTTCTTCACTATTGTTATTGAGTTTTTTTGTTGATTGGAGTCCGAAACCCATGCATTGTCTTTCTCTCTGTTTAACTGAGTAAAAACCCTGGTGAAGGTCATCAAAGGCCTACAGATCTCTTCATCTTAATTTTAGTCAAGATCATTGTTCTTCAACTTTTTCTTTTGGGTGTGAAGTTTGTTTTCTCTTTGATTGTTTCTTTTCTTTCACTTTTCGTTTTGATTGCAACGAAAGGGTGTATTGTTTGTATGACTTTTGCTTGTGCTAGTTTGATTTTCATTCATAAAAGACAATAATTAGCAAGACGAGCATTGTGTTAAATTGATCATTATTCATATGCAAACAATAAAAAGAATCTTCATGATTGATTGTGCATGTTAGAAGGCATCTCAAAATTTTTAGCATCACATCAAGATTTAATTGAAGAAAACTTGGTTGAGGACACTCCTTATCAGTGCGTGTTAGTGAAAAGAACTCCCTCTCTCTCCCTTAGATAGATGTTCATCGAAAAGAAATGAATGCTTATCATTTTTTATGCATTTTTGGGATTGAGTCATAATTCCATTCTTTTCACTTCCATCCACCTCCTTTTTGAGTAAATAATAGCTATAAAAATCAACGCTAATTAAAAATTATTTAGAACTTTTTCTTTTCTAGGATCCTCCACCAACAGTAGATTAGGCTTAGTACTTTGGATTAGGCTGTGAGCATAACTCTCCAAAGTTTCCAAAACAAACAGTAGCATCCTGAGTTAGGGAGAGTAAAATCCAATCATCATATAAGTTTGCCTGGGATCCCCCTCTCACACAGGGGTTACGCACGAGGTCGCATTCGGGTAAGCTACGGGGACTAACCCTCCGTGGTTTAACTGATTGTGGTGGTTATATCATATTATGGGGATCTCTTCAAGGTAAATCCACAATTAATGCATGGAAGCTTTTTAGTTGATGTCGGGCTCAATACCCTGCCCGTGCGTTCGGATCGAACTGTCGACTGTTCCCTCCCAGGGGCTGACTGCGAATTGGTAACCTTAGTGGCCATAATCTTTAGGGTCTTACACAAGGTGACAGTGACGAGAAGTCTCACTGTACCTGGAGCAGACATTGGTCAAACTCAC
>JZKD02S1931715.1:18045-63238 GCA_000966675.3 Picea glauca
TAAAAGGAGGTTGCCCCCTCGAAGAGGCTTATTATCTGAAATTATCTCTTTTTCAAGGCGTTGAGTACTTTTCCTGAGCTTTTTCTATGCTATATTGATGTTTGGTTCTTAACAATATTTCTATGCCTAACCCTAATCATTAAAATATTATTTAAAGGAACTTAGAAACACTAGAAACAATGGGAAGTTTAGGAGCTTCATTTAAGGTTTAGTCTTGCTCCAAAATGCCAAGTGTATTATTTTCTTGAAGAGTGTTCCTTCTATGACAAAATATTATGGTTCAAATCTTCATTTTACATGGTACCCTCCTATTCAAGGTGGCCCTTCATCCAACTATTTTGACCCTTTATATCTAGAAAATATGCCTTGGATGCCTTCTAAAGTGGAGATTCTCCTCCAAACCATGCCTTGGATTCCTCCTTAACACATGCACATATTCCACTTGTCAATTCAGTGTGCAAGGAACTCTCCTATAAGTATGAATTTTATCTGTGAAGAGTACAAAGGTCAACAAAACCCCTCAATGGTGATTTGTGCCTCCAAATATGTAGATATGCCTTGGAGAATATTAAATATACCCTCAATAGAGAAACATGCCTCAAAATATGTAGCAAAGTTCCCTAAAGGTGAAATATACAAACAAGTACCCCAAATGGTGAACTATTTACACATGTGCAATAGTGCCCCCAAATATGTGAATTCAACAACAAAACACGCCTCCAAACATGTACACATCATCCAACATGTGAAAGAAATGTACCAAATGGATCTCCATCACCATCTCTCCTATGCATGATAAACAAGATGATGGTCCGGTCATATTTCCAATACAATGCTTATTACTCTTACCAAATTCCCATAGTTCACATCTCCTGATGTTGTGTTTCTCAAATGAGTGCCTCCAAAAATTCAAAATAGACCATGCATTTTTTAGGTGGTAACAAGTCTATAAATTTTTTTAATCCAAAGCCACCCACAACAGCTTCAAAATATTCATCCCATGAAATGTTGGTCGTTTTTACACCAAGCTGAATTAGTTTGGGGTCACACCACTCATGCAAGTACAAAATTCCATTCACGGCTATAAGGGCTATTCTCTTTCTTGTAGCCCAATAAAATGCAATCTTTCCATAAATGGTATCTGCAAGTTTTCTATATTCTTTTAATTTGTTTCACTTAAAACCTAATTATGTCTTACATGTAATATAAATCAAAATTGAACAAAATTATAAGAAAAAGTTATTTAGTTTGAATAAACAACTTGTCATTCACTTGATCTACCCTAAAATTTGAAAAATTGAATACAAAGCATGCCCTAAGGGGAAAAATAAAAGAAATTGTGTATCAATCGAGATGCAACACTTCAGATCAACATGTATGAATAAACCAAAAGTATTTCTTTGGATTTATAACTTTAAATAAAATTGGAGTTCCCCCCTTGCAACACTAGCATCTCTCAATCTCTTTACAAATACAAGAGTGCATATTGTAGGAATACCTTGTACACATTCCCAAAACATCTGAAACCTAGAATATTCTTGCTACTAAAATTATTAGTTGAAACCTGAAGCTCTTTGAAATAGATTCTCTTTAAATGTCTGAAACTGTAACACCCCATTTTTTATGCCCGAAATAGCAATGTATATGTGTATATGATGAATGTATTAAGATCCAAATGATTGATGTAACGTCCCCCATCCCATCTGAGTGACATTACAGTGCAGAATACTCTTAAAAAATGAAATTTATGCTAACTAAATTAATTCATTTGCAGTTAGTTGATTTCCTGTAGATTACAACTATGAATTAAAATAGATTTAGCTACTATACAGAACCACAAAATAGAAGCATCTACAACATGATAATAATCAACATGAAATGCAACTAAAAAACTCATTACAACAACATATAAATCACTTCCAAATACATAGAGTTCATGCACAACAATTAAAGACATAATTTAACACAACAATAAGATAAAACACTTATCTTTTCACAACAGTTGTGAAACCAACTACTTGGGATGAACATTCCACCCAACCATAAACTGGTTGTTCCAAATCTCAACAGCCAATCACCTCTGAGTTGAGGCTAGCAATACACAAAAAAGGGTGGTCTCTCACAGTCCACTCACAGCTCGTAAAACTCTCAACCCAACTGATATTTTCCTACAACTATCCTGATTTTCCACCAGCTCTCTTCCTCTTGACCTATCCAACCCATGGAATGTACCCCTTCACTGATCTGAGTCCCTCAGATGTCCCATTCATTTATCAAGGTCTCTTTGGCACAGACAACTAGGAATCTCTCAGCTGGGAATTCAAGGGAAACTGTAGATAGGAAAACTATCAACAAACCAACAACAAACACTTGTTGTTTTTAGTGAAACTCATACAACAATTCACTCTTCATGCCCGAAAACCTGTCTCTTTAGTGTTCTAGCTCCAATTCGCTCCAACATGCTCTAGAATTCACCCTCCATGGTTGCATCAGCTTCAATCTTTGTTTCTTGCTCTCTCCTTGCTCTCATGCAAAAAACTTGACTAACTAAAACTGCTCTCTCCACCCATACGAATTTCCTCTCTTTGGATTGCCTTTCTTGACTCGCACTCTTCCCCAAATTGATTGTACTCAACCCCCATGTGCCTAATAACTTTTGGATGTGACCACTCACACCCACCCTCTTACATGTATTCAGTGATTGGATTTGGGAACACTCAATCAAAAATGGGAACATTCATATACAAATATCAAGTTTAGGAAAATGGGTTGAATCAATATACATGGGTAATTTCCCCCTTGGACCCCTCTTGGCCATTATCCTAAATACTCTCCCCTCTTGTGGATTAATTCATCCCACATCTCTTGTCCATGTCCCCTTAGCAGCTGGCATCACATTTTTATTAATAAAACAAGGAAATATAATTTGCATATTACATCACTTTGGTTGTAGCCACACATTATATCTATATAAGAATTAATTAAACAGGGGGATTATAGTGGGGATGTTACATTTCCCTTACATTCCCCCTCCCCTACAATTGTGTGTCGGGCTCGGTGCACTCTATGTCGATATATATATATATATATATATATATATATATATATATATATTGCATCGCAATACTTAGAAAATAAAATTTTGCATTTTTAACAACTTCAACAGCAGCTCCAACCAAAATCTCATGTTCCTCTCGACTCGTCGACCCAAGCATCGCAATACTTAAAAAATAAAATTTTGCATTTTTAACAACTTCAACAGCAGCTCCAACCAAAATCTCATGTTCCTCTCGACTCGTCGACCCAAGGAAAACACCATTCATTTATCAGGGATAACCCAAGTGATGTACCATCTGTTTATCAAGGCTAACCCAAGGAATGAGCCATTTTATTAAGAAGTTCCCCAATGTAGTTGGCCAGGACTCTCAGATGTGGTTTTAAAATTTCAGTAGCTCAAAATGGAGTCTTGCATTATGTTTTCTTCAAATCTGTCAAAAAATTGTGAGTATTATGCCCACATGTTTTCTTCATTCTCCCATGTAGCATCTTCAGGATCGTAGCAGGTCCATTGAACCTTTACCATCCCTATGGATTTGTTCCTTATGTATTCTAGGATGTGTATTGGTTCCACCCAGAAATCCCCTTCGTGCTCCAACTGGATCACATTCCAATCAATTACATGGTTAGGATCAGGCACATATTTCTTTAACAATGACACATGAAATACATTATGCACTCTCATGGATGCTGGAAAATCTAACATGCATGCAATTGTCCCTATCTTTTCTAATATTTCAAAAGGCCCACAATATATTGTTGCCAACTTCGGGAAACTTCCTAATCTTAGTGAACTTCTCTTTTCCTTCACTTTAAAAAACACATGTTCTCCCACTTTAAAATCTATGAAAAACTATGTTCATGTCTGCATAACTTTTCTTCCTATCCTGGGCATCCTTCAAATTCTTCTTTATCTTTGCCATCTGATCTTCCATTTCTTTTAACAATTCTGGCCCAACAACTGCTTTGTCTGCTGGATTATCCCAACTCACTCATGTGTTACATTTTCTGCCATACAATGCCTCAAAGGGATTCATTTTCAATGAGGCCCGATACCCATTGTTGTAGGAAAATTCAACTAAATGAATATAGTATTCCCACTTTGATGGTTGATCCATCACATACATTCTAAGCATGTCCTCAATTGTCCTATTAGTCCTTTATGTTTTCCCGTCTGACTCTGGATGATACGTTTTACTAAGATTTAAATTTGTCCCAAATCCCTTGAACAAACCCTTCCAAAAATTGGAAGTAAACTTTGGATATATGTCTAAAACTATTGCCTTAGGAACTCCATGTAGCCTAGCAACTTCTCGCATATAAATTTTTGCAATATTTGTTGCCTTGTGTGTAGTCTTTACTGGAATGAAATGTGATGCTTTAATCAATTTATCCACCACCACCATGATGGAATCATGTTGCTTCACTGTTCTAGGAAGCTTAGTCATAAAATCAATTGTAACTACTTCCCACTTCCATTCTGGAATGGGCAATGTCTATAGAAAACATGTTGGGTGTCTATGTTATGTCTTAACTTTTTGGCATTCTAGACATCGGGCTATGTAATTAGCCACTTCTTTCTTCATTACTAGCCAAAAATATTGGCTTCTTACTGCTACAATTGTTTTATGATATCCCGGGTGCCCAACATATGGCACATTGTGCATCTCCTTCAACACTGCACTTTTCAGTTCCCCGGAATTCGGCACATACACCTTACCTTTGAACATGAGAATTTCATCTTCTTTCATCTCATAATAATTAAATTTATGCCGAAAAATACTTGTTGTAATGTCTCTTTTATTTTTAAATAATTATGATCTAAATTTGTTGTTGCAATAATTTTATCTTTTAGATCTATCATGTACATGCTAATGGCTTCAATATGGACTTCGTGAGCTCTCTTGCTGAGTGCATCAACCACTTAATTTTCCTTTCCCTTTATATGCTTAATTTTGAAGTCATATTCACTCAGAAATTTCAGCCATCTAGTTTTCCTGGCATTTAGTGTTCGTTATCCAAACAAATGCTTCAGACCACAGTGGTTGGTCCTTAACTCGAATTTATTACCCATAAGGTAATGCCTCCACATTTTCAATGCATGTATAATCGTTGCTAACTCCAAGTCACGTGTAGCGTAATTCCTCTCGTGCTCTTTTAATTTTTTGGACTCATATCATACCACATGGTTCCTTTGACTAATAACTCCACCTAGTCCTTCCTTGTATGCATCGGTGCACACAAAAAAATCTTTGTTTGGATCTACAATATTAAATATTGATGCACTTGTCAATATTCCCTTCAACTGTTGAAAACTCTCTTCACACTTGGAAGTCCATTCGAACTTTGCTCCTTTATTTTGCAAAGAAGTGATTGGACTTGCAATTTTTAGAACCCTTTTATGAATCTTCGGTAATAACTGGTAAGACCCATGAATGATATTACCTTTGTCACATTATTTGGCGTTGGCCATCCTCTAATGGCCTCTATCTTCTCATGATCAACTTCTATCCATGTTGTTGATATTATATGCCCCAAGTAGTGAATCTTCTTTTGATAAAAGATGCACTTACTTAGTTTAGCATATAATTTGTGCTCTCTTAAAACTTGCAACACCATTCTTAAATGTTGCTCATGTTCCTATTTTTATTTAGAATAGGAGAGTATATCATCTAAGAACACAATCACAAACTTGTCCAGGTATTCCCTAAAAACTCCATTCATCATACACATAAAAATAATTGGGGCATTTGATAGCCCAAATGGCACTAACGTGAATTCACAATGCCCACATCTTGTTTTGAATGTTGTCTTGGTGATGTCTTCTTCCCTTATCCTTACTTGATGATAGCCTGATCTCAAGTCAATCTTTGAAAATATTCTTGCACCTTTCAGTTGATCAAACAAATCATCAATTCTGTGAAAATGATACTTATTCTTTATGGTAACCTTATTAAGTTGCATGAAATCAATACACAGCCTTAAGGTTCCATCCTTCTTCTTCACAAAAAGAACTGGGGCTCCCCAAGGTGACACACTTGGGCATGTATACCCCTTTTTTAACAACTCTTCAAGCTGCATTTGTAACTCCTTCAATTCCATTGTACCCATTCTGTATGGTTTCTTAGACGTTGGGGCAGCTCCTGGCACTAAATCAATAGCGAAATCAATGACTCTCTTGGGTGGAAATCCTAGAATTTCTCTAAAAACATCTTCAAAATTCCTCAAGACCGGATGGTCTTCAATACTTACCACTTTATCTTTGGTTGCCTCCTCCATATGGGCTGCAAACATCTGACATCCCTTCCTAAATATCTTCTTCAACTACATAGTTGAAATCTCTCTAACAACTATAGCTCTTGGAATGCCTTGAATCTTTCCTTATTGCCCTTCCTCATCAAGAAATGTGATTGTCTTGTGGTAATAGTCTAGGATAGGATGATGTTTCTCCAACCAATCCATGTCAATTAGACAATCATATGAACCCAATGGTATGATGTTTACATCTACCTTCATGTTGAGTCCATTCATGTCTGTTTGAAAATCTTTAACCAACTCATTGATCTTTCTCTTAGCCCCCATGGCTAACTAAACTAATCAATACACAACCTTAAGGTTCCATCCTTCTTCTTCACAAAAATAACTGAGGCTCCCCAAGGTGAGATACTTGGGCATATATACCCCTTTTTTAACAACTCTTCAAGTTGCATCTATAACTCCTTCAATTCTAGTGTACCCATTATGTATGGTGTCTTAGACATTGGGACAGCTCCTGGCACTAAATCAATAGAGAAATCAATGTCTCTCTTGGGTGGAAATCCTGGAATTTCTCGGAAAACATCTTCAAATATCCTCAAGACTGGATGGTCTTCGATGCTTGCCACTTTATCTTTGGTTGCCTCCTCCATATGGGCTGCAAACATCTGAGATCCCTTCCTGAAGCTCTTCTTCAACTGCATAGCTAAAACCTCTCTAACAACTACAGCTCTTTGAATACCTTGAATCTTTCCTTGTTGCCCTTCCTCATCAAGACATGTGATTGTCTTGTGGTAATAGTCTAGGACAACATGATGTTTCTCCAACCAACCCATGCCAATTAGACAGTCATACGAACCCAACGAAATGATGTTTACATATACCTTTGTGTTGAGTCCATTCGTGTATGTTTGACAATCTTTAACCAACTCATTTATCTTTCTCTTAGCCCCCGTGGCTAACTAAACTAATCAAGATTTCTTATGCTTACTTATTTGCAAGTGAAATATTTCAACAATGTTAGCATTTATGTAACTATGGCTAGCTCCATAATCAATCAAAATTTCTATGGGTTGGCTATCAATCTTACCTTCCACTTCGATGATGGGGGATTGATACTATTATTGCTTGTTGTCCACGGATGCATAAATCCTTGGCATGCTTCCTCCCATGTCTTTCACTATTTCAGCCTCTTGAATGTTGTGGATAATCCTCATTCTTTCTCCTTTATGAGGGCAATCCATATATAAGTGATTCCCCTCACATCCCCAACATTGAGCAGGTTGTTACCTTGGCATTTTCCCATATGAATCTGCAATCTTTTGCTCATTTTGGGCTACCTGGCCTTGTTGATTTGCTTGGGAGTTATTTTTGAAAAAGGGTGGTTTAAAAACTTTCTTCCTTTGATCATTTTTCCCTTTCATCTTGTCATTCCAATCCTTTTGGAACACTGGCCTTCCTTTGCTTTACTCATAAAGGTGCCTTTCTCTCCTTAAGGTTTTCTCCAAGGTATTGGGGTTATCATATTGAATCATGTCACTATAGAAGGAGGGAAACCCACTTAGAAACCTTTGTATTTTAACCTTCTCATCCTTGATGAAGTCAACATACTTCAACAATTCAAAGAACCGCTTCTCATATTCCTCCATTGTATGGTTCCCAACTTGAGTTCAAAGAAATATTTCATCTTTCTCTCATAGTAATGCTCGGAAAAACATTTGTCTTGGAAATATCCTTTGAACTGCCTCCATGAGATCATTTTCTCATCGATTTTCTTGGCTTGCTTAAGTTGATCCCACCACATGGATGTCTTTCCTTTCCACTGGTAGGTGGAAATTCTAGCTTCTACCTGGGATGGGTAATCATGTAGCTGGAAATATTTATTCATTTCCAACAGCCAAGACTCTGCCTCTTCTCCTTTCATGTGCTCACCATTTAAAGTAGGTGGCTTGATTTTCCTAAGTTCACCTTGCTAGATGTCCGCCTCGGGCCTTCTTCTTTGCCTATGAATATGAGACACACTTGGTCTACTCCCTGGCCTTGAGCTTGCATGAGTTTTTCTAATGGAATGCCTTGTAGAATGATGGTGCCTGCTCATGATTCTTGATTGCCTATCATTTCCATGATCATCCATTTTTCAATGGGATCTAGATGTTGATGATTTTCTAGCACTAGCTGCTTGCTTGGTTCTATAATCCTTGTTGACTTGCTTATGCAACATGTTCAATCTCTAAAGTAACTCTTCCTGAGACTTCATAATCCTTTCATTATCATCCTTGTAGCTCTGCACTTCCCTACGCAGATTTCTCATAGTGACAAGCTCTTACCTATCTCTTCTTCCATTTGAATTTGTCTTAGCATTCCCCATGCTAACATGCAGACCTCTGATCTCTTCCTGATGGATGTAATATCCTTGAGCATCTTCCATGACTCTACTCCTCATATAAGAACTAAAGTTTCTTTCTGTACCTCTAATTCTACAAGAGACATGCATATAATAATTACTGTTAGAAATATGCATAGCATAAAAAATTTCATAATATAGAATACAAGTTATTTCTTCATCAAATTATGAAGGTGATATTGCACCAATTAAAATTTTGATTTGCTTGAAGCATTCATCCCCGAAACAACTTCCCAACGACTGAAACCTTGTCCAAAATCAAGCTCTGGTTTGAAAGTTATAGCCTTCTGAAGTTTTTTGGGGCGTCTTTGGCCAATGGCCATCCCCTTCGCCATGTGGCATCCATTTAGCTTCACCTCTCTCATGCCATCTGACATGGCATGATTGTGACCTAGGTCGTTATCCCCTGACGATGACGTGGCTACAGGTTGCAGGGAATATCCCCCATTCTTCATGAATATTGGGACTTTGATCCCTTCGATATTCTTGTATAGGTCTACAAACTTCCTGAGAGTTTCGAAATCCAAAGGAATCTTTCCACTTCGGAGTCTATGGTGGATATTTTATCCACCCTTGGATCTGACATTGATATTTGTCTGCACTTAACACAAGGTTTATACTTGGCAAGAGGGGGTCCCACACTTAACTCACAACAAATCCTATGATGTCACGTGGAACGATCCAGGTACATCGCATCACCATAGCGTATGCAGGCCCGTCAAATCAGAGTTGGACACTTCAACAAGGGAAACTTTGGAACTTTGGCACTTCGACTCTTAACACATCCTCCTATATCTTTGAATCTGCTAGAGTCTCGAAGTTTCAAAGTTCTGAAGTTTCAAAGTTCCATAATTCCTCGGCACGTACTTCGACCTTTGGCTTTCGGCATTTAACGCACCATCCTATATCCTCGCATCTACTAGAGTCTTAGAGTCATGGAGTTCTGAAGTTCTAGAACTCCTGCCACATACTCTGTCCTTCGTCGCTTCTGTGTTTGGCATGTGCACCAACATGTCAAAACTCCCGGAGTTCTGAAGTTTCGAAATTCCTCGCCACGTATTTAGGCCTTTGGCCTTCGAGATATTATTACCCCTTGTACCTTAAATTTCACAAATTGAGACTTCACCGAAGTGTTTATGTTATCCTTCCACTATTAGATCAAATGACTCCCATTTCTCCTGAATTCCTCCCCTCGATCTGATGGTTGGCAGAATTTCATCGCTCTAGGATTTCGTAACTCTGCATCCCTTACAGTCCTTAACCTAATAAGTCTCGATGGTTTACCTACCGAATAGGTCATAAAGCAGGGATGACTGCTTGATGTCGGTCAATGGTACCGTTTACTCTATCCTTCCACTATACTCGATCTAACAGTTGAGAAGGGTCCCAAAGGATCCTTAGATCTACAACCCACGTTACTTTGCGACTTCGGCATTCGGGGATTCCTGTCATTTAACACCTTTGTACTCCTAGAGTGGTTAAGGATGAATGTGACCATAGATTATAACCAATGGAAAGGAAGGATTCTAAAGATCTTTAGATCTACAGCTCACATTACTTCGTGACTTCTGCATTTGGGAATTCTAGTAATTTGACAGTTTTTTACTCCCGGAGTGGGTCAACGTCGAATTTGACCCTAGCGTATATCCAACGGCCAGGAACGATTCTGAAGATCCTTAGATATACGGCTCACGTTACTTCATGACTAAAAATCTGGTCAGGGTTTAACGATAAAGCAAATCCCATGGCAATGGATAGGAAACCACCAGTTGTCGATTAAACTCTTTGGTAACCATGTTATCAGGTTGCCTTTGAGAGGATTAGAGTGTTGTGAAGTTCTAACATCTCGGAGTCCCAAACCTCCGAAGTCCGGAGGCCTAGAAGGCTTAGCTCCCTCTCACAACCCCCAATTTAATCTTGGTTGTTGATCTCATCAACCTTTCAAATGGTCGAATACTTAGGAATTTTTAAATTTATCATGATGAATCTCGACCATCAATCATGATATCAAACACAATCTCAGTCGTTGATTCTCCAAACTGCATGTAACTCTACAAGCATCTATTAAAAACTTGAATTTTAACCATTCCAAGTCGGATTTCAATCTGCAACTTCACCACTCCACTCCATTAACCCTCTCAAACCATCTGAATTCATTAAAACTTGGATTTAACTCACAAAATTAGGGATTTCTCTCTAAAATCTTTGTTTTCCCCCAAATCGGTCATAGACAAAATCTGTGACAATAAATTTCACGAATTCGTAGCCATCTTGGCCCATACAAGCCCAGTGTTTGAACCAGAAGTTTTGATACCATAATGTAAGGTCCCCCATCCCATCTAAGTGACATTATGGTGCATAATACTCTTAAAAAATGAAATTTCTACTAACTAAATTAATTCATTTGCAATTAGCTAATTTCCTATAGCTTACAGCTACAAATTAAAATAGATTTAGCTATTGTCCAGAACCACAAAATAGAAGCATCTATAGCATGCTAATAATCAACATGAAATGCAGCTAAACAAATCATTACATCAGCATATAAATCACTTCCAAATACACAGAGTTCATGCACAACAATTAAAGACATAATTTAACACAACAACAAGATAAAACACTTACCTTTTCACAATAGTTGTGCAACTAGTTGCTTGGGACAAACATTCCACCCAACCATAGACTGACTATTCCAAATCTCAACATCCAGTCACCCCCGAGTTGAGGCTAGAAATCCACAAAAGAGGGTGGTCTCACAGTCCACTCATAGCTCCTAAAACACTCAACCCAACTGATATTTTCCTACAACTATCTCGATTTTCCACCAGCTCTCTTCCTCTGGACCTGTCCAACCCAAGGAATGTACCCCTTCACTGATATCAGTCCCTCGGATGTCCCATTCATTTATGAGGATCTCTCTAGCACAGAAAACTAGGAATCTCTCAGCTGGGAACTCAAGGGAAACTATTGCTAGGAAAACTATCAACAAACACTTGTTGTTTTAGTGCAACTCAAACAAGATTTCTCTCTTCAAGCCTGGCAACCTGGTTGTTAGGTTAAATCTCTCTTTCACTTCTTGGTTTGACCCAGGTTCAAATCTGATCAGGGTTCCAACAAAACCCTCTAAAATTATCAGCCCTCCTGGTAAACCAGAAGGCAACATAGCGCACAGAGTGCACTGCGCAGTCTCACTCGAGATAAATTTATGGGTGACTGCAATGCTCAAGTGTTTGTAGTTTAGGAATGAGTGGGGATTTGGGGATGTAGTTTATCTTCTTCATGCATTCATCATGTTATTCATTCATATATTCCTAGGTTTCATTCATCTTTTAAGCCCATGAATGCATTCTAATATATCTATCTTAACCATTCATTCATAAACTAATCACTGACAGAAGATAAACATGCAAGAATCATCACATTGGACACAAGTTTTACCGTTGTTCACCCCCTCTTTGGCTACGTCCACAAAGATTTGGCTTCTCTACTCTTTATTTAGTCTACTGCAAAATCTGGCGTTGTGCACATTACATCTCCAATCATACAAGTAAGATGAGGTTAAGGAACCTCTGTGAGGTAGATTAGATCACACCAGGCTCCTCAACCTATGACTTAACCCTCAAAATCTAGCTTCCTTGACTCTTCTACATCTCAACAGCTTTTCTCTTCACAAAAACCTTACAGAACCCTGACCTAGACCTCCTAGGTTCCGATTTATATTATTTTACAAGCTTATAATCATTAAAAACTTTGTCAAAAACCCTAACCCTAACATGGTTAGGTTTTCTTGCCTCCTCGCATGTGGCTTTTCTTTCTTGCATGTTATTTTTCCTCATGCATGTTGTTTTTCCTGCCAGTTGTTCTTCTCCAAAATTAGTTATTTCCTCAAAATAGGTCTACACCCAACAGACCCCCAACACTAACATGTGTCTCATCCTGATCCACTCAGGTTGTGAGCACTCCCCGAACAACCTCTGCCAAGCTATGGAATTTCCCTTCTAGTTCTTACCCTTTTTCTCTGCTCTGCATAGCTATCTCTATGATCTCTTCTACCCTCTGCGTTGTGATGTGATCCTTGAGAGATTATGTGCTCTCAACATGGTCATGAGCCATTCTAGTCTTTTCCTTCTCCAGTTTCTCAATAATTTGCATTTCTTTCTCTTAGAGAGGTTCTAACTGGGCTAGCCTTTCCTGCTTGTTGTTCTACGCAGCCTTCAGTTCTGCGTGCAGGGTATTTATCTCCTACGCACCCTTCACTCGCTCTGTGATGCTCATGAACTTTTGCCTCTGCTTCATCTCCTGGATTCCAGTGTTGATTCCCTCCTCTTTTTGATCTAGCTACTGGACCTTGTCATCTTCTTCCACCGTTTTCCATAGTTGTGCAATCTTGTCAAATAGTTGTGTGACCCTTTCAGCTTCTTTCTGCATCACTTCCACTTGCAGGGTTGTTTGTTTTTCTCTTTTAGCCATAACATTTGGAGGAGTAGTTGGGGTTAATTTCTCTTTGAGCTCCTCGATCTCCTTCTTATAGTTCTTGAGCGTCTGTGCAATGAGTTGGATCTATTCTTATGCATTGTTCATGGCTGCCTGCGTGTTGTTTGGAATCCTTGTAACAACTTATTTCAGTTGTTTCTCTAACTTATCCGCGTGTTGTTTCTCTTCTTTTGTCTCTAGCTTTACCTGCTCGACTACTAGTTCCAAGGCATCCTTGTCATTTTTAGTTTGTTGCAATTTCGTCGCATCTATCCTTGTGTGCGATTGCACTTCCTGCATGACACTGACTTGAAGTTAATATATTTTATTTGTTGGTACCTTCGCCTATACCAATTGTACCTGTGCCAGATCCTTAAGTGGTGTATGGGCTATGGCCTCGTCCATCTACAACATCTCTGATGTTACTTGGAAGCTTGGACTCACCTACACTATGTCCTAGATGGTGGCTTTTCTGCTTGGCTCGGTCCTTTCCTCTGCCTCGATCGCTGAGGGGATGGGTTTTGATCCCCTTTCATGCATCTATACTACTTGTATTTATTCTAGGACCTTCCTGATGTCGGCAAACTCATTTTGTATCCTTCCTCTTTGGGGCTCAGCCTCTTCGAACTCCTCGGCTGCGTGATCTTGAACTCTTTCTTTGACAAGGTGGGAATCGTTCTCAGTGATTGTGTACTCGGGTATATGCTTATGAGCCTTGGCCTTCTTGCGCAACCCCCCTGTATGTATAATTGGCCACTTGGGTGGCCCTGTTTCTTGTGGAGTGGTTGTCGAAGGGGTTTCTTGTGTCTTTGTGTCCCCCCTTCCTTGTTCCTTCTGCATCAGGGCAGTGTCCTTCTTCCCTGACTGTGCATCCTTCTTTGGAGCACTGCCCTTCTTCTGTTGTGTTGGCTTCTAACCGGGCTTCCCCTACTGTATTGGATTTTTGGGCACAACGCTGTCTCCTGCAGGTGTCTTGGACGACCCTGCTTTTACCTCCTTTCCCTTTGTCATTTCCTTGGTAATGATTGGGATCTTCGAGTCATCTTGTCAATCTCGCATTGTCATTTCAACTTCCTCTTCCTTGATGCAGAAATGAAGTTGCATCCATTCTTTTTTTGGATCTCTGCACGCTTGGATCCACATATTGTGGCACACAGCCTTGAAGTTGGATATACCCTGATGTTGCATGATCACTTCCAAAGTGATCCTCAGGGTGTTGGCTATGTTGTCCTGAATGTCGTTGAGGTACCATTTAAAGGTACCCATGTTTCCACTTCTTCTCTTGGGATTTGACGTGCTTCCCATGGATGTGCATTATGTTGCATGGAAATGGCCTACTCTATCACATAAGTAATAGTAGGGAGGCTCCTTCCACCTGATTAGTGCTATCAGAATCATCAACCATGAATAGTGGAACTCGGTTCCCAATTCCCATGCGTCCTTGCAGTTGTCGAGGAACATGTTCATCAGATATCAAGCCCAACTGAGCATGGTGTCATTTGTGCACTGAGTTGTAGTTGTGACAACCCCTACAAGGACCTCCTCCTTGCGGCATTTTCATAGAAATTTTCACACCATTAGTTTTATGGCCATCCTAGTGGTTGTGTCACTAATTATTTTAATGATAATACGGCGCGAGCCTCTCTCTGTCCCATATGTTTTCTTCATTTCTTCGGCAAGATCATTCTCTTTTGTCTTGTCATCTAGGCATTGCGTGAGACTCTCGCCCATTGATGGCAAACCTGTGATGAATGCAATTAGTTTCATGTCGATGGAGACAGGTTCTTCCATCCATAACAAGCCTCCATGAAGAAGTGCCATCAACTGCTTAACGAAGTTATTCACTTATTTCCCCTTGTCGAAGTGGGGAATCTCTACAAGGTTCAGGATTCTTGTGTTTTTCGGGCCTACCGCCCATTTCTTTGGTTGCATCATCGGGTCTCCAAATGGGCATGTACCTATGCTTTCCATGTATACTTACTGCGCAAATTATGGGAATTTTTTGGTGTCGACCACATCGCAGTCCAAGTATATTAACCTTTCCATGCACCCTAGTAGGGTTGGCATGGCCTGCACTCACTCTGGAATGCATGGTAGCACAATTACTGCATTGGGATGCTTACACGGGGACCATGCGATAGGTTGTTTTCCCTTTCTTCTTACCAACACGGCAGAGATCCCAGACTCTGGCTCTCTCTCTTCCTCGCCCGACTCTAGATGCCCTGTAATATCTTCCACTTTTCCTTCCTCCTATTGCGCAGACCCTTCTCTAGGTTGTGGTCTCATTGCGTCAAACTCTATCCTCTCGCTGTCACCCCCATTTGTTCTGTGGGCTGCTTCAACCCTCGCTAGTTGTTGTGGGTTTCTTGTGGCGATGGGCTTGTGCCTTTGCGCATTGTCTTTTGAGTCAATATTAATCCCACTCATGATTGGGGCTTATTCTTCCTCTTCTGCCAATGTGGCGGTCATTGGTTCGATCTGTGGCGAGGGAATTGCGTCGACATCCACAATTCTCTCTCTCTGTGTTATTTCTTGCACCACCTTTGCAGTTTCTTATGGTGACCTAAGACTACTTCTGGTTATGCATGAATTTTGTCTTGGTGCACCAACCTTTGGGGGTGCCATCATGGGCACTTTTTGCTTTCTAGATTGAGCTTTAGCTGCTTCAAATCTCTATAATCGCATGTTCACCTCTCTTCTCTAGCTTCGCAGGTTTGCAATTTTACAATAAGTCTTGTTTGGTCTGTGTTTCTCCTTTATATAGAGGGCGTCATTATTTCTCTGAATCATCTTAGAGAAGTTTCTTTGGTTGTGATTAATGCGTTGAAGCTTGTCGAGTACGCTTCATTCAATTCCATAAATTCCCCAATTCGCACCTTTTTTCCCTAATGGTCATTTTATGCTTTTTCGACAGTTGACCCCTTTTCTAGTGCATTGTACTTCTCCTTAGTGCATCATGACTTTTCCTTAGTACACAATGTTTTACTTTCTACCAGCCATATGCTACGCGCGGTCACTTTTTCTTTATGTCACGTTGATTCCACGATTTCTGTGCACGATGTTTCCCAATATTTTTGTATTTTCTTCCTTTTCTATTTTTGTATTTCTTTTTCCCTTTTTTTCTACTTTTTATTTATTTGTCTCATTTTTCTATCAGAACTTCTACTATAGTACACTATATACATGCCTTTCCCACTACGTTGTAACTTTTAAGAGTTAGTAGGTCGACTCTCCCTGTATAGTTTTAGTCGACTATTGTTGACCATTCCTTTTAGTTATGTTCCTCCCAAATCCTTTAGTTGCACAGATCCTCCATATGTGACAGTCTTTACTTCATATGTCCCTAGCCAATGCATTCTAAATTTACCAAGATGCTGGAAAAAATTATTGTCATAGAGTACAACTAGGTCTCCCTCCTTAAATATCTTCTTCTTAATATGTATGTCATGCCAGGATTTGTCTCTTGCTTTCTTCACTTCCTGGTGAAATCTTGCCAGAATCATGTCCTCTTCCATTTCTATTAGTTTATTTAACCTTTCCTTTGTCATGCCTCTTTCTGTCATGTTGGTAATTGCTGCTACGTGCAAATTGGGTACCAAAAATTCTAATGGAATTATTATTTCCTATCCATACACCAATCTAAATGGTTTATGTCCTATCAACTTCTTAGATGTGGTCCTATATGCCCATAGTACTGCCAGTATTTTCAAGTCCCAATCATCCCTGTTGACATTGTAGATCTTTGTCAGAGCCTTCTCCAAGATCTTATTGAAGGCTTCTACTATTCCATCTGCTTGAGGATGGTATTGTGCACTCTTCTGGTGATAGACTTCAAACTCCTCGGTCATAGCCCTAGTGGTATTGTTGATCAAGTGAGTGCCTTTGTCACTCATCAAAATCCTTGGACATCCAAATATGGTGATCACTTGTTCAAAGAAGAAGTGTGTTGATGTATTTGCGCTACAGTCTTTTACTGGTGCTGCTTCTACCCATCTTGTTAAGTATTCAGTTGCAGTAATGATATACCTAGCTCCTGACCTTCTTGTTGGTGGATGGACTGGTCCAACAAAGTCTATTGATCATTTGTCAAATACCTGCAGATTCACTTATGGTCTCAGAGGCATCTCATCTCTTCTATTAGGTTTTCCAACCCTCTAAAAGACATCACATTTCTGGCAATATTCCTTGGCATCTCTATGGACTGTTGGCCACCATAATCCTGCGCGCAATACCTTCTTCGTGGTACCTTTTCCTACATAGTTTCCTCCAGCTATACCTTCATGAGATTCTTCCAAAGTTATGGGCCTTTCATGTTCTAGTACACATCTTCTCAAAATACTATATGAGCCCATCTTATATAAATGTCCTGCAATAAGTAGATAGTCTGCAGCTTTGAATACCAAATTTTTCTTCTGCGCAGTGCTAAACTCTTGTGGTGCAATCCCTGTACTTAAGTATTTAATAATATCGACAAAGTACTCATCAACTACTTGTACTGAAAACACCTACGCATCAGGGAAGTTGTCTTCCAAGTTGGTAGGTTCTTCTCCATTAGCTACCCTTGACAGGTGACCAGGTCCTGCATTCAGCTTTCCTAGTTTGACTATCACTTCAAAATCAAAATCTTGGAATAACAACAACCATATACAGATCCTCCCCCCCAACACTAGCTCGTTGACTAGATATTTGAGGGTAGAATGATCTGTGAACATCTTAAAGTGTTTACCCAGTAAATAGTTCCTAAACTTCTTAAGTGCATATACCATGGCTAGGCCTTCTCTTTCTGTAGTGTTGTAATTTTGCTCTGATTCTGACAATTTTATGCTTGCAAAGGCTATCGGATGGTCTAATTCTCATGCTCCTAGTTGTTGTTATAGCAAGATTTTCCTCACCCCATGCAATCTTTCACAAAGGGCCTTTTTCCATTTCCCTATGCAAACTTGAAGTCCCCTTTTTTGCAAATCCCAGAGATAAAGACAATATTTTTCCACATATACGTGCCTTGCATACTATACAATATGCGTATACGCAGGTTGCACCACTACAACCCGCGTACATCGAGAAATGTGCCCAAAATTGAAAAATGGTGTCAGGTTTCCATGTCATGTCACGAAATCAATGATGCTTGGCCTTCCATATACTGCAAACGTTCTAACTCGGCCCTTCGGTTCCACTTGAAGACTATAAAATGGGTCAAATCCAAGCTATGGAAAAGGGGGAAAGAATTCAACTTTGAGAGAAAAGTTATTATGGAGAAATTATTCACTTCACATTGAGTCTGCATCCCTTTGTCCTTTAAATCTGAACACATTGTTCAACCCTCAAGCTCTTCCCTTATTGATTGAGAAATCCATTGCCTCTCTTATATGAGCTTGCCTTTGGTGGAGGATTGAAGTGGTGGAGGCCCAGCTGGAAGGAAATTAGTTTCTCAGTTCTGAACCGCACCGACACGGAAGCTAGTAATTCATTCACTTTTGTTGATCATATCTTAACAGAAATACTCTTTTCTCATCCAATTAATATCTCAAAAATATTTGAATTATTATTCCATGGGCGTATTTGTTATGAATGTTGATGTATTATGTTATCAAATATGCTAACATTATATATTATCACCATATGCTTGCGTTGCTTGGTTGTTTAGGACTAGATGCAAGTATATTTCTTTGGGTCAAGTGCTCAACAGTGGACTTCATCGAACGTTTGGACGAGGTAGGCATATTATCTTTTCTTGTTAGCATAGTTGTTTATATAGAATACTTGAGATTAGAGTTGATTTCTGCAATCATTTCCGTCTGTTGTGGTTTACCCCTAGCCATAGAGAGATTTTCCTCGTAACAGAATTGGCGACCATATTGGGGATTGAATAATCTTTTTCAGGGTTTGGAGTGTTTTTCTCCTTAGATTTTTCTCGTTCATATTGAGTTTCTTGTCATTTGATTACTTGACAGCCTCAGTTCACTATGGGTCTAAGTCTTTTATCCTTCTCCTTAGCCTAGCTGTGTTTTGATACATATATGCGGGTTTTTGCTTGATAGTCGCATACATACACGTGTTGTACTTCTGCAAGTTGTGTACATACATGATTTTCCCTTGAACAGTCGTGTACATCAAACTTTGTTGCTTGATTGTTGGGTTTGGTGGTTGTTGGGTAGGTTTTGATGATTGTTGAGTCTTCTTGGGTCTCTGTGGTGACTGTTAAGTGTCTGTGGAATGACAGGAAACCTGTCTTTGGTTGAATTTTTGGGCGGTGCCTTTCTCATCATCTTTTCATTTTGATTGTCCTTACACCTTGGGCTGGGTATTGTGTTCCTTGATATCCTACTTGGGTTGTCTCTGTTTATACACAGTAGAGTCTTTATATCAAGTTGTTGTTCATTCCTTGCATTTTCATTTTTCTTATATTAAAAATACAAAAATACTAGTCATTTTACATTGATTGGCATTTTGATCTCTTTAATCTTTGTCATTTATCTTAGCGCATGTAAAGAAAGATTTCATTTTTATTTAGAATTGCGGAATTGAATTGAAAATTGCATTTTTAAGAAGCATATCATTTATTGGAAATTGAAGCTAGGACTTTGCATTGTATTCATATTTATTTATTTTTCTTGTTGAGTCATAACAACACTAGTTTCATGACCGCACCTTTTGAGTAAGCAAGGCCATTAAAATTAACGCTATAATTTAAAATTGATTAGTAACGATTTTATTTTCTAGGGTGCACAAACTAGTTTAGGATTTAGTGCCTTGGAATAGGATTTTGTGAGCAAACTTCTCCAAGGCTATTAAATCAACATATGTGTCTGATTAAGGGAGTGGAGAAATCCATTGTATAATCGGTAATATCAGGAGGCTCTGCTTACACTAGAGTTAAGCACGAGGTCACGTGAGGTCGGTTGAAGGGATATCCCCCCAATACCTTCTTAGCATCAGATATATTTCTGGGGATCTATTCATATATGGGGATCTTGCTAGTTCCCTTACCTCCGTGAGAGGTGGGGCTTTCAAGGTTTTGGGCTTTGCTACCCTGCCCGTACGGTGGACCTGACTTACGATTGTTTGCATGTGCATCATTATACTGTGGTTGCTTAGTTGCTTGACTTAAGTACCACATAGGTTAGTTGCAGGGGTTACTCTACAGGTACCCTAGGTCAAATAAGGATCGGATAACACACAACATTTATAGAGGATTACCTCTCTGGGGGAATATAACCGACTGGTTGTTAAGACCACGAGGGTCCTTAAAACTGATTATGTTTCCTCCAATATTTACCAGTGGATTTGTAGGCCCCTCTTGGGTGAGGCATACCTACTTTAGAGAGGGAAGTCCCTTTCAACCACTTTATCTTGTTTGTGTGCATATTGGTCGTTTGATTATTTTTGGTGTGCTCTTTGATTACTAGTTGGCATTAGGATTTGTTTCTTATATATTGAATCTTAATTCATCATGGAGTCGGACCATCTTCCCCACAGGTCTTGCCATTTGTTACAGTTACCACCACATTTTGAGTCTTTTCCTTCTAAAAGGTGTAGAGTTATTAAATGTGGTACACACACCTCCACTTATCAGACTTGTGATTCTACAAGGATGAGTACTGAACTGAGTCATCAAGATATTGGGAGCCCTTTGACTCCCATACCTACTATAGTTAATGGTACCCCTTCGACTCCTGCAACCACAATGGTTGTAGTGCTGGAGGCACCTATTATCATTGTTGCCCATCCTATAGTGAATACTCAATCTATTGCCATGAACCCATTTGGGTCTCTTGGTCACTCACCGGGCTATAATGTTCAACACATCCCGATGGCCTCTAGTCCTTTTTCCTATGGTATGCCACATTTTACATCGCATTTTTCAAACTCCATCCCAGCCGCTAGCCCTAATGCTAGCATTGGACTTGGGGGCATAGTTCCTCCTTATACTCCATTCTCATTTGGTGGCACTCAGGTCCTTCAAACGACTCCTATCGTGGGAGGCATTCCTTTTCTTGACCCTAGGTCTAATCTTGTTGCTTCTAGATGGAGTAACCAACCTAGTGGACAAGATTCTGCTCAAGTTATGTCCTTTACTCTTGCCTCCTCGGTTTCGATTTCGACCAACTTGTTTGGCATGAAGAATCCACCTTTATCCTCTAGATTCACACCTAGAGGAGGTCAGTTTCACACCTTGGGAAACCCCCAACTCGGAGCCACTCAGGTTGGGGGCAGTTTTTATAACCCTCATCATAACATTCCTACCGGAATGATGCCCAACCAACCCCTTATGAATCAACCTGGAGGAGGGTCTTACAATCCTGGACAGGGCCATGGTGCTTACCAGAACCCTGGATGGGCTGCAATTCCCTAACCACAATCTTTCCATGGAGCTTGGGGCCAGATGTTGCAACCTCGTCTTCCTTTTTTGTCCACTCTCAATCTGCCAGACTTGTCTAAGTTGATGAATGACCTTGTGTGTCATGATCCTACATGGCCCCCCGTTCCCACCAAGCTTCCTTCAAATATTCCAAAATTCGAAGGCAAGAATGGCGAGGATCTGGGTGATCATGTTACCACCTTTCACTTATGGTGCTCTCCAAATTCCCTTAACGACGATTCCATCTAGTTAAGATTGTTTCAATGCATCCTCACGGGGGTTTCCGCGAAATGGTATATCGAGCTACCTAGGGGGGCATACGAGACCTTTAGTTAGATGGTTTTACTCTTCCTTAACCACTTCCAATTGTCGGTTCATTACGATGTTGGCCTAGAAATTTTGTCAACCTTACACCAGGACAAATCTTCTCATATCTCGGATCACATCCAGGAGTGGCGTAGACAGAAGAGGTTGATAAAGACCTCCATACTCCCGGAATTCATATTAGAGTGGTTCCTTAAGTCTTTACAGCCTCCTATTTCAAAGGATATTGCGACATCTGAGGTTACATCCGAGGAAGAAGCAATATTCAAAGCCCAACACTTAGATATTATATATGCTCAGTCTGGGATGTTATACGAGATTCTTATGGATGCACCGAGGACAAATTATGACCCTAGACAAAAGTTTGGGCCTCATGTTGATGGCATTGTAGGATCCGCCAATGTGAAATCTGCAAACTCGGTGAAAATCCATTTGAAAGAGTTGTCTCTTAACCAGTCTGCAGGAGAACCATCTTTGTCTGTGTCTTCCAATCCCACTCAGTTGGTGGATGTACATTCCATGCAATCGTTGACCGACCCAAATGGTAACCAGCAACCAAGTGGGAATAAGAAGAAAGGACATAATAATAATTGTAAGTGTGGGAAGAATAATAATAAACCCAAGGAAAATGGTAATAATGAGAGGATGAATAATAATGTTGGTGAGGGCAAGAAAGAAAGGCATACGATGAAATTTCCTTGTAAGCTTTGTATAGACGATCATCTTACTCATTTTTGCCCCAAACTTGCGGAAGATGGGAGGCTCTTATCTCTATCGCCCATCATGCTGACGAATCCTTTCCCACATAATCAACACATGGCCTTGAGCTCCTCAAATGCCATAAATGTGGCCGGTGGGAGTCAAAACCCACCAACACAAGATGGTGATTGTTTGTGCATCAATGTGGTCAATTCTTAGGTTAATGTAGCCACTTGATCTCGAGATTACAATTCTCCACAAACTGTACCTGGTCTAGAATCTCCTCCTCCTCCAGAGATGCCCTTACAAATCAAAAAATGAGAGCCATCACCTCATATTCCGAAACGAGTACTCAAGCGCTCTATCCACAATCCTAATGCTAGAGCCACCCAAAATTACTCTATTGTTGAGGACCTGGGTCAAACCCCTTGTGCGATGTAGGCCCTGGAGGTACTCCAGACGTGTCCTTCACAAAGGAATGCCTTGATATCTTTGTTAGGAGCTCTAGATCCTAGTGGCTCAAAAGTTATCAAGTTTGACATCACAGATGTGAAGCCTCGCTTTCCTTACCATGTGGCATTCCAAATCCACGTGGGTTACTCGAAGTATACCATCAAGCGTGCGGTTGTTGATGAAGGTGTTGCAACATGTGTGATGTCCCTAGTCTGTTGGAAAGCTCTCGACTCTCTAACTCTCTCTCAGTTTCTGACCATGTTGACTACTTTTGATGGTCATTCCTTCCACCCTCACGGTATTCTTCCTACCTTTTCGATCCATTTAGGTGGGAAAATGGTAGAGGTGGATGTCGAGGTGGTTGATGTGCCCCTCGATTATAACTTGTTACTAGGATGCAATTGGACTTACGCTATAATTGTCATCGTATCATCTATCTTCTGCACTCTTTGTTTTCCTCCGGATGGGAAGATTGTGACGATCGACCAGTTGTCCTTTGCATATTATAACCCCATTGCATCTGTTGGAATTTCGATCCCCGTGGTTGAAAATTCTCATCCGACAACTGAGAATATCAGTGTCATAATGTATTCATCCCTTATGAGTACCTTCTACTTCATGGAACTGATTCACCATGTTTATGCCATGTCCAGTAGGCATGTTTCGTCAGAGAGGTTCGTTCCTTTCCACACTTCCTATTTTAATGATCCTTGGACCCTACCTTCCTCGACTGTGTCTTGTGAAGGTCATTTGCATGCTGGAATGGCCATGCCTCTATCGGCATCAGATATAGTGTATCAAGTTCTTCTTGACTCTTTCGCCAATCCCCATCCTATTACTTCGCAGATGGACGAGGAGGATCTTGTTCTTAAGCCCGTGTGGGCCACTTCGTCATCTTGCTCACATGACTGCATCGATGAGACTTTTCCCTCAAATGAAGCTATCATCGAGGCCATGAATGGTTCTACAAACCTTGGGATGATATGCATCATTGCTCTTATTTTCTCCCATAGCTTGCTAGAATCGAAGAAGATGACTTCTGATCTACTCTGAGCGAGATAGTCGGTCACGTCATAGTTCCGCTTGATATGCATGACATATATGTCGAAGGAAATATGGAAAGTATCTCTCCTACCATCACGATTGATATCTCTCATACCCCTGGAAAGATTGAAAATGTACACATCGGTGCGGATTGTTTGCGAGAAGAAATCTTGATCTATACCGAGCTCTTCAAGGAATTTTGAGATGTATTTGCTTGGTCATATGAAGAGATGCTAGGAATCGGCCCTTGAATTATTGAACATGATATTAAAACTTACCCAGATGCTAAGCATGTTCGACAGTGTCTTAGAGATGCCAATCCCCAGAAGGCCCCTACTATTAAGGTAGAGGTAGAGAAACTGCTTAATGTTGGATTTATCTACCCGATTCCCTAGACTAAATGGGTATCCAATCTCATTCCCATAAATAAGAAGCAAGGAACCATTCATGTATGCATGGATTTTTGTGACCTGAACAAAGCTTGTCCTAAAGACAACTTCCCGACACCTTTCATCGATCAGATTCTCAATGAGTGTGCGGGAAGCAAAGTTTTTTCTTCATGGATGGATTTTCAGGGTATAACCAAATTCAAATTAAGCTCGAGGATCAACATAAGACGACATTTATTTGTCCTTGGGGCACTTTCCCATACGAAAAGATGCCTTTCGGGCTTTAAAACACTGAAGAAACCTTCCAACATGCTATGACCTTCGCATTCCACGATCTTAAGCATATAGTCAAAGCTTATCTTGACGATCTTGCTGCTCACTCTCATAAGAGAGTGGATCAGCCTAAGCACCTTCGACTAGTTTTTGAAATATGTCGTCATTATAGAATTCAGTTGAACCCTCATAAATGCATATTTTACGTTAGGTTTGGACGTCTTCTAGGATTTTTAGTCTCTTAGACTGGGATCATGATAGATCCATTAAAGGTTGAGGCAATGCTTCGATTGCCTCCCTCGCGCACTATTCGACAACTTCAAGGTTTACAGGGGAAAGCTAAATTTTTACATCGGTTTATAGTAAACTATGCCAATATTACTAAGGGTTTCATGGGTCTTTTGAAGAAGGACACCCCTTTTATATGGGATGAGAGAGCCCGGGAATCCTTCTATGCTTTGAAGAAATCCTTGGTATCCGTGCCTCTGTTAAAGTCTCCGAACTACAGTTGAGATTACTTGCTTTATGTCGTCGCGTCCGAAGAGACGATTGGTATGGTTTTGGTTCAGGAGGATGATGAGCTCCTCGAGCACGTCATATACTATCTTAGTCGAAACTTAGTTGGTCCTAAGCTCAAATATTCTCACGTTGAAAAGATAGATTTGGTTGTCGTCCATGTAGTCCAACGATTATGCCATTATATATTGCTTTGCAAAACTACTATGGTTGTCGATGTCAATCTATTTCAATACGTCATTACCTGGCGTATCATAGAGGGAAAATACAATAAATGGAGTGTCATTTTACAAGAATTCGATCTCGATTTTGCTTCTGAGAACTCCAAGAAATCACTAGTCTTTGTAGAGTTAATATCCGACTTCCCACAATTGGACAAGGATGTTATTAATGTTGATTCATTTGTGGATGAACACATTTTCCTTGTCTCGTTGTCTGACCCATGGTATGGAGACATTGTTCTCTATCTTCAAACTTTGAAGTTCCCTCAGCATCTCTCGCGAGATGACTGACGACGTGTACGATACCAATACAAGAGTTACCTTATCGTCGGAAACACTCTGTATCATCAAGGAATAGACAATATCCTGCGTTGTTTTTTAACTCAGGAAGAAGCCGAGTCAGTTCTAAATGATTGCCACAATGGGGCTTGTGGTGGTCATCTATTTGGGCTTGCGACAACCCATAAAATTTTGCAAGCTGGTTATTTATGGTCGTTTATCTTTAAAGATTGTGTTGAAGCAATTAAGAAGTGTCACCCCTGCCAGGTGTTCACTCGGAAAATGTGCCCGCATCCGGCCCCTCTCCATCCAATCATTACCGTTGATCCCTTCACCAAGTGGGGGGTGGACTTTGTTAATTGCAACCCAACTTCGGCTGGGGGGAATCAACACATTATCGTGGTCTTCGACTACTTTACTAAGTGGGCCGAGGCCATGCCTACAGTTAAATCCGATAGGAAGACTGTTGCATTCTTCGTATTCAATCAAATTATCGCCAGATTCAAAATCTCGAGTGATATTGTCACTGATCATGGCAGTCACTTTCATAATGAAATGATGGTAGAGCTAGCATCCAAACTGGGGTTTAAGCATGGTCATTCTCCTCCTTACTACCCCCGGGAAAATGGACAGGTAGAGGCCGTAAACAAGTCTCTCAAGACCATTTTACAGAAAACCGTCATCCAGAACAAATATGACTGGCATATCATGCTATATCCCGCACTTTGGGCATACTAAACCTCGGTCAAGACTGCCACTGGATTTTCTACTTTCCAGTTAGTAAATGGTGTGGAGTCGATCATACCTATTGAATGTGAAATACCTTCACTTAGATTGGCAGTTGTGCTCCTACCTGACACTTTTGATCTCGAACGACGCCTTGTGCACCTAGAGAGCCTTGACGAGCAACGTTGAGACGCCTCTACGGATATCAAAGCGAATAAAAGATGTGTCAAGTTCCAATACGATAAGTCGGTATGTCCTCTATTGTATGTTGAGGGTGACTTGGTCCTTTTATATGATCAAGCCAAAGAACCACTGAGGGAAGGAAAGTTCAAACCCATGTGGCACGATCCCTATATTGTGCGACATGTCTTAGAAAAAGGAGCCTATGAATTAGAATATTATGAAGGGAACATGTTGGCTGAGCCCAGGAATGGGCTCTACTTGAAACGATATTACGCTTGAGCCCCAAGATTGGGCATAACTCTTTTTATACTAATGTAATTTAGTGTATATATCTTTTCCCTTTATTTTTTGTCTTCAGCTTGCTTATCAATTTTTCCCTTGGTTAGCATATGTCAACAAAGTCTTTGGTCTACTTAGGATTTGAAGATAGAGCCAATCATCATACACAAAACTTGGCTTCCACCACTTGGGTTGTTTACTCACTCGAGGGTCTATTGGTGTCTTCAGGTGGCATATTCCTAGGGCCATCCACGAATAATGTGGTCAAATATAGCGTTGTTATAGAACTTTTGCGTGATGCCATTTCACATGGTATTCGCTCTTTGGAGGTTTGCCTGGATTCCCAGTTAGTAGTATGTCAATTGAACGACAATGACCATGTGTGTGACCCTACATTACTCTGACAATTCCTATAGGTACGCCTTTTAGAACGACAAATTGATTTTATTACTTATCATCACATACCTAGGAGTTCTAATTATGTATCCGATGCTTATGTTAATTTCGTTTTAGATTGGCATTTGTCACATAACTAAAGCAAAGAAAACATTCTCATCAATGTACACATTGTAACATAAGTAAAGTCAAAGAACCATGTTTTTATATATATTTCAAAAAATATGATGTTTATACTACAAATTGGGGCCAACACCCTCAATACATATATACAGCCAATAATACAAAATCCATGACATCTACGCCTGTGGGGATGGATGTGTGTCACGATAAAAAACTACAACGTTTTCAAGACGCCTAAAGAGTCACACCCAAGCTCTGGGCATGCCAACCACCTATCGTTGCATAGCTTCTGGCAGATCCTCTACCCGAACCATCAAAATCCTTTGTGTCAAACGAGATAGGTTGCCCTGCACATTTTGAAGGACTCTCTCTGCTTCTCCTCCCGCCGCCTCATCTCCCCGGTGCCTCCGACGATATCATGGAAGCCTGTCTGGACATCGTGGACCTACGTCTACGTCACATACATGTCTAGTTAGTACATAAACATCATCCAAAAAAATATTTTTGTTTTCCTATACAAAAATACAAAAAAAATGAAATATTTTAAAAAACTTTGACATACCTATGTCCCCGTAGGTGGTCCTTGGTGGTAATGGCATGTCAGGGTCCCCACTGAATTTGATCCCTGCATAGGGATAGTCATCCAAAGCAATGACATATCATCTCCACCAGTAAAATAAATCATTGTTGTAGGGTGTGGGCACCCTACCTCCCCCCTGTTGTCTCATCACCTCGGTCCACAGTGCCATGGTTGGATCACGAGTTCCTTGAGGAATGATCTCAACTCTAGGTCCCAAACCTATAATCCGCTTGAAGAAAAAGATACACAAGATGGAAGCAAACTCAAAGTTCCTCTTATCACCCTGTTTTCATTCTATCAACTGGCTCTTCATGTTAGCCAATAGCGAGGTGCACCAATCGTACATCGTGGGTCTCAAACACTCTACGAAGTAGAACATAAGCGGCCTAGATGCCTGCTGCAATGAAGTCGATCCTGTCATCCAGGTAAACACAAGGACAACAATCTTGAGGCTTAGATTGTTTATCGCTTGGATGGGGAGTTGACTCTCGACCTTCTCGGTCCCTGCAATGCAGTGAGCATCTATGTGTTATTCTATCTTCATACCGCTCGTAACTCCCCGGGCTTTGAGGTTCACCACCTCACCCCGATGTGACAACCCTATCAAGAAATAAATATCCTCAAGTTCAATCCTTAATGATTTCCCATCAAGGTTGAAGCTCTCACTGTCTGAATCCCAATAATCCACGAGAAATTGTATCAACCTCACTTGGGCCCTCATCCCTTTGAGTGCCCAAAACTTATACAATCCACATCTTTTCAAGGCCATTTGAGCCCCTTGATCTCTTTCCACAACAACATCTACCTCCTCATGTTCCATTTCCCTCCACTCTAGCACCATCCTACAAGAGAAACATCACTTTTGAGTTAACAACCATCAAAAACATTGTTTACGGACATATACGCGGGCTGCAACATTCATAGTCTCATATAGGGCTGAGTATATGCTGGTTTTCTTTTAGATAGTCTCATATAATCACGCGTATACGTGACCCGATGAATGGTAACCAATGCACACCTAAACTTTTAATTTGAGCCCTAGATAACTTAAAAATTCAAACCTAAATACAAAATGTAATCCAATAGAAAGAAAGAAGAGGGGAAGAGGAATTACTTGGTCCAGACGGTCGATGATTCTGTCACTCGTAAGTCCTGCAATCACCAGTTGAAGATTGGAGGTAATTTGGTCCAAAATCCACTATTTGGGTTAAAAAGTCAAATGGTATAGTAAAATTTGGTTTTTGTTACTATTTATAGCAATTTTTACCCACTTTACATAGTTTCGAATAATATTTTCGCCGAATGGACTAATACAACAGTGGATTGAAGTGGTTTTTGTAGTTTTCGCCAAGGATTCTTGCGATTTTTAGCGTTATGTCGACCGTTCATAACTACAGACAAGTATTTTCTCTACCCAGCATATAGGATAGGTATCCATTCCATTATGCACACTTGCATTGTCCTATAATTTTCACTCATATGACTTAGGTACGAACCCATTTTTTAGCGACACGAAACTTTCTATCTACTACTAGAAGTGTCGTTATCAAAATGGTAGAGACTTACCAAACATGGGTACCCTAGTTAGATCCTCTACTTCATTTGGTGCCCATGCAGAGATTTTTTCCGTAGGACCGGGAGTCCCTTATAGATAATACATGACATGATGTGGAACCTCATTTTTCACTAATAAACATGCTAACCTATACCTAGAGGACTCCCAGGTGAGTTTGATTTAAGCTCTTTTCTGACTCATTTTCAAAAAGTGAAAAGACTGTCGAGTGAACTTGTCTCTTTCACACTTGTAAATTGGATTTGAAAGGACATCTATTTGGTACAAGTTTATCCCTTTTTCAAACCAAGTAGACTAAGATTATGAAAAAGGATAGCTTTTGGCGTTAAGTTATGATTGCATCTCATGCCCTTGCTTGCAGTATTGAGCCTATTGTCGGTCCTCTCTTTGCGTTATAAACGGTTTGACTCAGCAGTTTTGCATCATCAACCATGCAGAGCCTTGTTTATATCATTCGCAACTTGACACCCTATACCCAGGAGGGAACATTCCCCCGAGTGTCCATCTCCTGCATGCACCTCCTTGCATTGAGCATAGGTATGTTCCACTAATAGAACTAGTTTTGCTTACTTGCGACACTCTTTTCCTCCTCGGTATCATAGCATTCAATTGACTATGAAAAAAAACAAAAAAAGACGGGCAGGAAGGGAGTATTATCTTATATTGGTAGTAGTCGTGTTGCCTTTGAACAGAGCACAAAAATTTTTAGTCCACTTGTCATCATAATTTTGGGTTTAGCATGACCTTAGGAAGCTGAGCTTATTACAGAGAGTTTACTCTCCCGGCTGGTTACTCTTCCAGTCCCATATCCTCAGTTTGTCTCATAATCACATGAAGTTGTAGTCCTATTGCGCACCCTTGTCCTACTTTCCTCATTGGTAGGTAACCTTGAACCCAACAGTCGACATTTCATCATTAGTCATTGACTGGGTGGTCTACCTTGTGTTCGACGACAAGACATCTATTCACACATTGGGATTTGTGCAGTGTCTTGGATGCCATTAGCCTTATTGGTGGTTCTATCGCCTTTGTCAGTAGTTTTCCTCATTGGCTGCTATTCAGAGGGTCTTTTTCATGTACTGCTTGCACTTGGCACACACGAAAGACAAACAAGGTCGTTGGTTCGTGAACATGTTCTTCGTCCGATTTCCTCCAAATCATCAAGCTCCTTCTTTGTACCTCATGATGAATGATGAGAGATGCCTTAATGCTCTCCTTTCAATGGGTCTCCTTCCATCGAATTCAGCTCATCTATTATGGAGATGAGACATAGATTCCTATGAGTACCTAGAGGCTTGCAGTCATTAGTGGTAGGTTCTCTTGCCATCGACAGTTGGGAATACATCAATGTCTCTTGATCGATGGATTCTTCAAGTGTTCGACCCCGTCTCCTTTATTCACACTTGTAAGAATGTACTTGGTGCCTTGATACCTACTTCAATCATTGGTAGGTTGTCTCGTGTTTGTTAACGATATACCTAACTGATCGGTAATCAAATGAAGTCTCATTGTGTTTGACCTCAACTCCTTTATTCACATGATATAGACTTGTACCTTTGGCGGATTGTGTATAAGACTTGAAGACATCAGTTTGTAGCCGCAGCTTTTCTACGTTGTTGCTACCTTTTCATTGGACCAATACCTGTGTGACTTCAGTGATCATGGGAGATCAGATTGTACTCCATTGTATACAGACATCTTCAGATTGATTTTGAGACTAGTTTTACTGGGCCTTGTTTGTGACTATGATAGCCTTTGGCATGTAACCACATTTGTATTTGCCTATTCATGGCCATGGACAGTTGTTTGCTATATTTTCACATGGATCTGCAATGTAATTCAAATTGCTATCCATGTATGCAAAGTCAATACAGATTGTAATGAGCAACTAGTTCTTCCAACTGGGTCCCCATTACTCCACTTCTGAGTTTTTATAATGTATTTTGGCCATCACAGATACTCCTCTGACATCACACATTAGGGGGAATCTGTTAGAGCAATATTTACCCCACCCCATGCAATCTTTCACAAAGAGCCTTTTTCCATTTCCCTATGCAGACTTGAAGTCTCTTTTTTTGCAAATCCCAGAGCTAAAGACAATATTTTTCCACATATACGTGCCCTGCATACTATACAACATGCGTGTACACAAGTTGCACCACTACAGCCTGCATACATCGGGAAATGTGCCCAAAATTGAAAAATGGCATCAGGTTTCCATTTCACGTCACGAGATCAATGACCCTTGGCCTTCCATATACAGGAAACGTTTTGACTCGGCCCTTCAGTTCCACTTGAAGGCTATAAATGGGCCAAATCCGAGTTATGGAAAAGGGAGAAAGAATTCAACTTTGAGAGAAAAGTTACTCTGGAGAAATTATTCACTTAACATTGAGTCTGCATCCCTTTGTCCTTTAAGTCTGAACACATTGTTTAGCTCCCAAGATCTTCCCTTATTGATTGAGAACTTCATTGTCTCTCTTATATGAGCTTGTCTTTGGTGGAGGATTGAAGTGGTGGAGGTCCAGCTGGAAGGAACTTAGTTTCTCAGTTCCAAATCGTGTCGACACATAAGTTAGTAACTCATTCACTTATGCTTATCATATCTTAATAGAAATACTATTTTCTCATCTAGTTAATATCTCGCAAATATTTGAATTATTATTCCATGGGAATATTTGTTATGAATGTTGATGGATTATGTTATCAAATGTGCTAACATTATATATTATCACCATATGTTTGTGTTACTTGGTTGTTGAGGACTAGTTTCAGGTATATTTCTTTGGGTCAGGTGCTCAACAGTGGACTTCATCGAACGTCTGGACGAGGTAGGCCTCTTATCTTGTCTTGTTAGCATAGTTGTTTATATAGCATACTTGAGATTAGAGTTGATTTTTGCAGTCATTTCTGTCTGTTGTGGTTTACCCCTAGCCATAAAGAGATTTTCCTCGTAACAACTACACCAAAATTGCTCCAAGTGTTATGGTTGATGCATCTACATGCACATGAAATGTCTTTTCCCAAAATAGGAATACTAGGATAGATGTTGTAACCATCTTTTCTTTTAAGGTGCCCAACCCTTGTTGACAGTCTTCATTCCACTAAAATCTAGTATCCTTCTTTAACAGTTTTTCCATTGGTGCAGTAATTTGCGCATACCCCTTTATAAATTTCCTATAATAGCTTGTATGTCCTAGTGTTGCTCTCAACTGGCGCACTAACTTTTGTGGTGGTAAATTGACAATGATTGCATTCTTAGCGGGATCCACCAGTAAACCTTGTTTACATACTATATGTCCCAACAATATTCCAAAAGGTGTCCCAAAAATGCATTTCTTGATGTTTAATGATATTTGACAATGCTTGCATCTTTCCAACATTAGCCTTAATACTTCTACATGATCTTTTAACAGACTATAGACAATCTAATCATCCAAATATACTTCTAGAAACTAATGTATGAATTCCTTAAAAGAAACTATGACTACTCTTGAAAATATGGCTAGTGCATTCTTCAGCCCAAATGGCATGACTGTATATTGATAGGATCCCCATTCTGTAAAAAAATAGTCTTATACCTGTTCTCTGGACCTATTTTGATCTTATGGTAACCTAAGAATCCATCTGTAAATGAATATGCTTAATGGCCTCCCACATTCTCTGAGACCTCATCTGTGAAAGGGGTAGGAAAAGGGTCTTATAAGAAAGCATCATTAAGTTTCCTTAGATATACACAAATTTGTATCCCCCCTTGTTTCATTTCTTGGACTACCATAGGATCCATTCAGATTCCTCTACTGGTTCTATGATACTAGCTTCCAACATTCTGTCAATTTCTACTTTTAGTTTCTACTTATACATTGGATTTAGTCTGTAAGGTCTTTGTCTGACAGGTCTTTCCTCAAGTTTGAGAAGTATTTTCATCTCTCCTACCTCTCCTTCTATGCCTTTCATCTATGTAAAGTTCGTTGGGAACAGGTCAATTTATTTGCGCAGTAACTATGTTATTCTTTCTACTGTTTGTTCATCCCAATAGTCTCCAATACTTGCCATTTTAAGATTGTCAGTTTTCCCAATGTTGACTTTCTTAGCTTTGATTGGTGCAGCAAATACTTTTGACTCCAAAGATGGACCTTCCACCTCTCTTTCACCTTCAATTTTTGTAATTTGAATGTTGCACAGATCATCCTCATCTGGTGCTTCTTCTTCAACAATGTAGCATGAAAGTAGTTCTTTGACTGTCTGTCTATTTTGTTGTTGATATTCTGTCATGATTTCAACCTCTGGTTCATCAATAAATATCACTCCTCATATCTACTTCAGTGTTGAATCAATGTTGGGGTTCTCATGTTCAAATGAGAAAGCTACTACAAAGTTTTGTTGTAATGCAGTCCATTCTGTAGTGCCTCTATGCATCTCCTAGTCTACATACCAGTTATCTAGAATTCCTTCCAATGTATGAATAAAGTGATGAGGCCATTCTTCTGGTGGTGTCATCCTCCATTGTGTTCTACACTTCTCCAAATGTTTTGTTGGTGTTCCTTGCCCATTGTACCTCTGCATTTTATTGCTCACCTATTATGTTCCAAATCTAATGCACAGTAGTCGTTTGCACTGATACCAGTTCTGAATTGTTTCTTTGTGTGCACCCCACCATCTTGAAGGTGTATCCTTGAGTGTGATATTTAGGGATAAGAGCCTCTGATTTTCTAACACTTCCTCTTCATATTTTTTCATAAATTCCTCTAGGTCATTTACCCCATGAAAACTGGGAGGTTCTCTTATCTCTGTACCAACCCATCTTACTGTGTGGTTTATTCTGGTGCACCTTTTGGTAGAAACTCATGTAATCTCTGTTGCCAATTCTCCAAACCTATATCTGAGTCGGAAGCACATGATGTGATGCTTCTCCAGCTGAGTACCCCATTTGTAGTTGGGTTGACATAATCTCTTTCTTGCGCGATGGTTCTGTACAACTGGTTTATTTCCTCCGGATCTAAACAAGTGGGTTCTACAAACCTTTCTACTTCTGAAGGGTCTAATGGTGCAATGACTCTATATTCAACTGATTCAAACGTAATTTTCCTTGTCTTCAAATTGATTATAGCTTGGTTATCAAATGCCCAATCCAAACCAAGCAATGTTGGATAAGGTGTTGTGCCATCTACTATCTATATTACTTCAAAACATGCCATAGTGCACACTCCATCCAAATCTAATACCACACCTTTAAGTCTTCCTATTGGTAGCACTCTGTGTTGATTTGCTAATTTCAGCTAGACAGGTCAATATCCTAGTGTGGGTTTTCCCATACACTGCCATGTCTTCTTAAGTAAAACATTTACTTCAGAACCTAAGTCTAGAATAATATCACCCATATTGAAATATCCAATGTTAGCATTCAGTCTGAATTCTCTACTTGTCCTTATTCTTGAATGGAGATGATTGATTGTTTTCTACTCTAATTTCCCTTCTACCTCTCTGTTACATCTTTCTAGAATATTTGTAAGATATTAATAGACGATGGATCCTTTAATAACCTAACACAGGATTGCATAATTTTTTTTTATATTACTTACTTGCTCTAAAGGTTTAGCTTCACTGGTATGGTCCATTGAGGAAGGCATTTCATACAATGTTGAGTTCTGAGTTTGTTGTGCAGCTAATGTAGACACAACGTTTTGCTTCATAAACTCTTATCTTGCCTCCTTGAATGTTTCCTCTACTTTCTATGCATCAAACTTCTTTTGTGGTTCAATATTCTTCTTCACCCATTGATGTTGTGCTGGATCTTATCTTACTGTGTCAGTTCTTGTCTTAGCTCCTCCTCGCGTGACTATGTTGATGTTTCTTCCATCATTCCCGACATCTGCAGAAATCCACTAGAAATTTTGGTTGTTCTGGTTCCTTTTTTCTTAGATCTTCCCCAATAGTGTCGGACAATCTTTTGTATCATGGTCTGTTGCGCGACGATATTTACATGTCTCTGGTGGAAGTGGACACTCCCTTGCATAATGTCCTGGTTGTTGGCAGTTGTGGCACACCTCCTCTACCTCATCCTCCACCTTTGTATCCATCATGATCTCCTCGTGGTGCGTTGTACTGAGGTACCTGGTTATACTACACGGGGTTATATTGTGGTTGTGCATTATTGTATTGCGGCTACGCATTATTATTCTAAGGTGGTACCTGGTTGAACTTAGGTGCAACTTGTGCTGTCATAATTTCTTCTTGCACTCTATAAGTATGTGAAGTTCTTTATGTCATCATCTCCATCGTCCTACAATCTTTATCATCATGACCCACTAATTTTCAAAAATTGCAGTATGAACTTTTGGGTATTGTCTTATACTTTTGCATCATTGGACAATGATATGGATCATGCCCATGTGTTTTACAAATATCGCACGATGGTCCTCCTATTGGAAAAGGGTTTGGTACTTTTGTTGCCATGTATTGCGCGAAAGTTGGACATTCATTCTTACGGTGTCCTTCTGTCCTGCATGTGGTACACCAAACAACTTCTCTTTTCTCTTTTCCCTTATTCTGGTTAATTTTAAATGTTAGGTTTTTCAGATTCTCCTTCAGCTCCTCTATTGTTAGGTCTGTCTTTTGATAGTGGTTCTCTTCCAGTTGTAAGGCTTCCTGCAGAGCCTCTACCTGAGTTTGGAACTTTTGTTGTCTTAAGGGGTATTTCAAATGTGGTAACAATGAGTTCACAAATAAGTGCCTATGTCGCATGTCAGTGATGACATACTTCAACTTACCTTTGAGATGCTTAAACCTCTGCTCAATCTCCCAAACAAACTCACCTGGTTTTTGCCTGATTTCAATCATCTCATTCATGCACTGGTCCTCTGAGCTAAGTTTATGAAATTCATTTATCATTAGTTTTTTCACGTCTGCAATAGTCCTTGTTACTCCAGGTGGATTGTTTACATCTAGGCTCATGTACCAATCCAATGTGTAGTCTCTTAGTGTGATAGCTAATTGCGCAAGTTTTGTATCCTCATCTATGATCTGCTTTGCTTCCCAGATCTTCTCATAGATGAATAAGTGATTTTCAGGGTCCTCTAATGCCTCTCCCCGAAATTCCAATAACTCGATCGTGGGATCATGTCCTACCATTTTGAACTATGTTGAACTACTATCTTCGCGCGGTGTAGATATTGACTGTTACTTCCTGAACTAGCTCCTCTAGTTGTTGCTCCTTGTTTGGATGTGTTTCCTTTTGTCTTTCTTCCACTAAAATTCGGTTGTCTAAATGTTGATGTTATTTATGGTGTACTAGTCACACATGGGGTTATAGGTTCCACACTGACGTTGATCTGGATTGGAGTTCTATCTTTTGTTCATGCTCTTGCACCTCCTGTTTTCCTTTCATATGTTGTGTGCAGGATTTCCTCAATTTTCTCCATAGCCCAGAGATCCTATACCTCTTCTTCATCACTTTCCAAGCCCTCTCTATCAGTTATGGGTCTCTTCTTATTATTCATCTTATATTGGTGGGGTACTCCACTACGCATCTTTCCAGTTATTGCCATTATCTTCTTTATCTGGTCTTCTTCCATCATGATTGGGTCCATGGCCTCCTTCTTATTTCCCTTATCCATTTCTTCCTCCATCATGGTTGGTCCATGGCCTCCTTCTTCTTTTCCTTATCCATTTCTTCCTCCATTTGTCCACCTCTTGTCAGTGCTTCCCCCCTTCTCCCATGAATGTAGGGAAGTTTAGTTGTATGATTCCATGGTCATCACATCATTGTTATATAATAAAATCTTGATTGAAGTATACAATGATTTGATATACCTACCTCTAGGTCCTTTTAGAAAATCCTGCTCTGTTGCATTGTAAGACTTCGCCATATCTACTACAAATTCGGTGATAAACCTTGCAACAACATTGTCTAACCAGAAATCTATTGTGCGTGTAAATTTATTGTTAACTTGTTGTAACTGCGGGATCTCCACATGATTCCACTCTAGTTGTCTGGTTTGATTTTTTGGGTAGTTGTCTTTTAACCTTAATAGTAGCTCCTGCAACAAATGCGGGGAATCACAGAAAAATGTTTCATGCAAGTCACTAAACATGTATTTGTCCAGGTATTTGCACGGTGTTAAATTAGGGTTTATGTTTTCCTTCTACACAAACTCGAGTTCCTTTTTTTTCAACCATCTTTCAATCTCCGCCTTCGTTGGATTACATGGCCTGAACATTCCCTTCTATACTTTCATTCTCTGCATGATTCTTCCACAGATCTTGTCCACTCAATCCCATGTAGTTCCAGTCAGCAACATAACCATTTGTTGGGTTAAATATCTCTTTCACTTCTTGGTCTGGCCCAGGTTTAGATTTGATCAGGGTTCCAACAAAACCCTCTAAAACTATCGGTCCTCCTCATAAACCAAAAGGCAACACAATGCACATAATGCACTAAGTAGTCTCACCTGAGATAACTTTATGGGTGATTACAATGCTCAAGTGGTTGCAGTCTAGGAATGAGTGGGGATCAAGGGATGTAGTTTATCTTCTTCATATATTCATTGTGTTATTCATTCAACTATTCCTAGGTTTCATTCATATTTTAAGCCCATCCATCCATTCTAATATATATATCTTAACCATTTATTCATTCATTCATAAACTAATCATTGACAGAAGGTAAACATGCAAGAATCATCACATTGGACAAAAGTTTTACCATGGTTCACGCCCTCCTGGGCTACGTCCACAAAGATTTGACTTCTCTGCTATTTTATTTAGTCTGCTACAAAATCCAGCACTCCATGCATTACATCTCCAATCATACAAATACTATGAGGTTAAGGAACCTCTGTGAGGTGGACTAGATCACACCATGCTCCTTAGCATGTGACCTAACCCTCAAAATCTACAACTCAACAACTTTTCCCTTCACAAAAACCTGACAGAACCCCAACCTAGACCTCCTAGGTTCTTATTTATACTATTTTACAAGCTTATAGCCGTTACAACCCTTGTCAAAAACCTACCCTAACATGGTTAGGCTTGCATGCCTCCTTGCATGTTGTTTTTCCTTCTTGCATGTTGCTTCTCCTCATGCGTGTTGCTTTTTCTGCCAGTTTTTCTTCTCCAAAATTAGGTCTTTCCTTCCAAAAATAGGTCTTTCCTCAAAATAATCTTGCGCCCAACACTGGCTCTTCAATTTTCTAGCTCCAATTATGCTCTATCATGCTCTAGAATTCGCCCTCCATGGTTGCATCAACTTCAAGCTCTGTTTATTGCTCTCTCCTTACTCTCATGCACAAAACTTGACTAACTAAAACTATTCTCTCCACCCATACGAATTTCCTCTCTTTGGCTTTCCTTTCTTGACTCACACTCTTCCCCAAGCTGATTGTACTCAACCCCCATGTGCCCATTAACTTTGGGATGTGACCACTCACACCGACCCTCTTACATGTATTCAATGATTGGCTTTGGGAACACTCAATCATAAAATGGGAAGGTTTATATACAAATACCAAATTTAGGAAAATGGATTAAATCAATATACATGGGTAATTTCCCCCTTGGACCCCTCTTGGCCATTATCCTATACACTCCCCCCTCTTGTGGATTAATTCAACCCCCATCTCTTGTCCATGTACCCTTAGTAGATGGCATCACATTTTTATTAATAAAACAAGGAAATACAATTCACATATCACATCGCTTTGGTCGTAGCCACACATTATATCTACATAAGCATTAATTAAACAGGGTGATTATAGTGGGGATGTTACAATTGATATGTAAATATTGTACATTGAAGAATAATAATAAAAATACATCACGAGATGTAGACATAGAAGGACGAAAAACATGGGGGGGATATGATTCCATAAGAGAGGAAAGAAAGGGGGCTTAGGGGGCTCAAAAGGGGGGCCTAGGAAGATCAAAGGGGCCAAAGAAGATAACATTATTTTATTGTGAGCCTAGGAACTTATGCCTTAGCTTTATTGAGCCTTGATTTATGTTTATCATAAGTCATGTCAACCTTGTGATTAGTTGCCAAAAGATATATGTGGGTTTCTTAGGAAGACACATGGTTAATTATTAGCATGCAAGTATATTCCATAGCTTTAATGTGATGTTCCAATTAGAAATATTCATAGTAGAAATTACATATATTACTTAGATTTATTGCAAAAAGAATCATATTTGCAAACACAATAGACAAATAAGAACCAAATTATTATACTTTTATTTATGGAAGCTATGTTCACTTACCTCTTCGAACAAGCAACCTCTAATAGAGCAAAGCTTCGATTACAAATAACTTCACAAGACATATTTTACATTTCTTATACATCTGTATATAGTAATTTATACCTCCTAGGAACGTTCTAGAGAAGGAACTTTCTAGTAGGCTAAACCTTTTGGTAAGACTCGTTACATTTATTGCTTTCACACTACTACATGGGCCTTATTTACTAGTGATGACCTCCATTCATAGCAATACACAGTTGTAGATTTTAACCTTTAATTACTGCAAATGAATTCTTAATAAAAATAGAAAAGATACAATGGTACACACACACACACACACACACACACACACATTACACAGAGATTTTATCTTGGAAACCCAAACCAGGAAAACCAACAACCTATTTAGAGTCACACCTCTAATTCTTATTCACCATCCATCTTCATTGTTTACAATACAATATATATAGGATCCCATGGCATCCAAAACCCCTAATCCATTGATTGGGATTAGTATACAACCCTAATTCCTTAACCAGAATTAGAAAACCATGGGTGAAAACTGTGTGTTGAAAACTGCTAAAAATGAATGCAAAAAATCGGGGGCTCTGCCACCCCTCGCCCACCCGATGCAACACAATGCATGGGGTTGGTCGTGCAAATAATATAACACATACCCAACATTCTCCCACTTGTTGTTTTCTTTGCACATAGGGGGTCACAGTATTACATTTTCAACAATTCATGACAACAATGCCCATTGTTTCTATGCACCAAGAGAACTTCTTACTGGTCACAAACTTTGTCAATGAATCTACAACATTCTTCAAAGTATCCACCTTCATCAACAACACCTTCTTGTCTTCAAGCATGTCTCTCACAAATTTATATTGAACATCAATATGCTGTGTCTTTGAATGATAAGTTGGGTTCTTTTCCAAGAATATTGCACTCCAACTGTCACAATCTATCCTTACAGTTTGTTGTACCAACCAAATACCTAAAAAAATTCTTTGTAACAATACTACTTCCTTGCTTGCATGAGTGGTCGTCATCTATTCATATTTTGTAGTTGAGAGTGCCACTACAGACTATCTTCTGCTCATCCAACTGATTACTCCTCCAAATAGGTTAAACGCATGCCCACTTGTAGATCTTTTGCGATCCGGATCTCCAACCCAGTCTACATCAACAAAGTCATGTATGTCCAATATGTTGTCCAATCCTTGCCTTTCTTGGTAGCACAATCCATAATTAGTAGTGTCACGCAAATACCTGAAAACCCTCTTTATTGTTTCCCAATGCTCCTTCCCTAGTTTTGCCATATATCTACTCAAAACTCCCATTACATGTGCTTCAGGCCTTCGACCTTTGACTTGCTTCAAGCCTTTGTCTCTACCAGTCTGCAAAAGAAACCAAGTAGATACTGCAACAAGGAAGTTATCAAATTAAATTATAAATTCAATATGTAAATATAGATATGTAAAGCAAATTCAACATATAGGAAGTAGTTAAACATAATTGCACATAAATTGGAGGCAAAGATAACTCTTTTAATAATCAACATGAATAGGTGATTTACAACTTGATTATGATTAATGGCGTTGCCCTGAAACCAACCACCTGAGTTCCTCCATTGAAATCTTCAAGCATCAACTCAACAATGGAGTACTTCCTCACATGACTTAAAAGGGATAGGAACACACCCACCAATCATATAAGAGAGAGGAAGAGATACTAGAAAATAAATTTCCAGATCAAGGGATATTATTTAGAGATTCAGGGAATAAGGAAGCTTGCAAATTGAAAGCATGTTATTGCACCAAGGTTGTCTCCCCTCATCTACACTCTCATAGGTGCTTATATACCATTATAAAAAGGTTGAGATGGTTACATTCCATTGTGTACGGAAAATTGGAGGTTCAAGACTGTGAAAACCCTTAAACCCCACCCAAAGATACAAAATAATTTTTATTTTTCACAAAATTGGGGGTGTACGTGATTTGCACACTAGCAAATAGCGTATGTACATGAGTTGCACATTGATGAATAATGTACATCAATAAAGATAATGTTTTTTAAGATGATTTTAATGAAGGAGAGTGAGATTAAGGTTTGCAAGCTGAGGAATGGACTAGACCATCTTACAAATGCAATTTGGTATGACAATTTGTGTTATAACAATTGATAAAATAAAGTTTCGTACAAACAAAATTCAATATTCACAACACCTCAAAGCAATGGACGAAGAGTTCATCACTAATACCACCGATACCAATAGTTTTAAAATTAAAATTCTATACAATAATAATGATAATGATGACTAAGATATAATATATGTCAAAAACGTCAATGCATACGATAATTAAATTTCAAAATGTCCAAGTTGAAATGAAAACTTGGAAGGACTTATAATTGAGTTTGCACGTGCTTTTAAAAATACAAAAATTGTAAAAAACACATGCCATATTAGATTTGTTATTAAGTGTATAAGAATATTATTTTCTTATATCTAGTTCTTCAACATGCTAGTATATGATTTTCTTATATCTAGTTGTTTACCATTACAACTATTTTCAAATCAAAGGAACAATTTACGTATTGTATAATTTATTACTTGACTGACATAAAATATTTCATATAATTATTTACAAGTCAATGGAAAATATCCCCACCTTAGTTAGGAACATACTAATATGAACCTAACATATTGCCGTTATCATCATCCAACTTGCACGACATTACATTCTTAGATGGAGATCGTCTCCACATGGTTGGGGAGGGTGCTTGGCCTTTGTTGTAAGTTTTGGATAATTTGCTTATTTTCTTTGATGTAATGTTATAAATCTATTATATTGGTGGGGTAGAGTAATTGGTTAGTTAGTTTTGATGGAGTGCTTGTCAGTTGGAGACCTTGGTGTGATCTTCACTAGGTGCATCAATCCATCTCTTGGTGCTAATATTAATTGAGGTTGAGAATAGTTATAGTTTTGGTGACGAGAGTGGAAACCTTGATTTATAATGAGTTGGTGGATACTATGATATGTGGTTACCGAATCCCCTCTATAAAAAAAAGTCATCCACATAATACCTAAGTATTGTCTTCTTCACCCTTACGTGATATGGAGTACTATTTGAGGTGGTATGGTGCCTTTGTGTGAACATGTGGACCTTGTGTTTGAATTGTATGGTTAAATTCAACAATGGAGTGCAAAGATTTGACAATTTGATGAATTGTACAAGCACATAACTATTACTATATAAAAACACAATAAATCAAAACAACTCCACCTTTAAACTTAATAATTGTATCGAAAGTTGTAAGGTGCATTTCCAAACCAATATGATAAATGTTGGCACCCTAAGGTTTTGGCAAGACCGTGCATGCGCCACAAGTCAGTATTGTCGACATTGCACGTGCACTAAGAGTTTGCACCATGCAGCGCCAAGATTCAACGTCTGCACCAACCAGTTTTGTACTACACACAAAGACTTGTAAAGTTTGCATGCAAGCCAAATCTTCGAAGATCTTCAGTAATGATTGTAATCGTTTTTGTAACAAGACGATTGGTCATGGTCAAGGTTGTGGGTGAGTTGGCAAGGTTTTTATGATTGCCACGCTCTGGTGGACATAAGAGGAATGGATGTGGATATGTAAGGGTTGGGTTTTTGGTTAACTAGGAGTTCATTATTAACTAGGATTTCATTGTTATGTAGTAAAAATATTAGTTAGAGATTTAGTTAGGCATTGTATCAGTTCTTGTTATGTTTTGCTTCATTGTTTTTTCAGGAGAGGTGAGGTGAAGATGAGAGAGAAATTAAATCGAGATCTTGGTGTATTGCTTGTCTCTATTTTCACTTTGAATGCACTCTGATCCAACTTTGGCCTTTGTATATTGAAATGTATCTGAATGAATTTGACATTAATGAAGGAAGCATGAAACACATTTGTCTCTATATCTTGTGGGTTTTGGTCTGAATGTATGTCTGTTATGTATTATTTTGTGCAACACTCATATGGATGTTATGAATGAATGTGAAATGATTGCATGGGTCTAAGTCGGATGTCTCATGTATGTGTTATTCCTTCATGACTTGCACGAAACTTACGGTCTCTGTGATTCTCATGGTGTCTCAAGTGAGACCTGCTTCAACCCTTGAAGATTGAATATGTCGACGCCTATGGGGTATTTTTTGGTAAAGCCTTTCAAACCCTGGGTCTGAAACCTCGAGCCAATAATTGGTTTTATTGTTGGGACCTTATGGTTTTGTGCTACGTGTTGAAGGAGGGACGTGATGTGAAAACCTTTCAAGAAGGAGATAAAAGAATGGATCTTTGAGAAGGAGGACAATTTTGTGTGACGAGAGACCAAGAATCTTTAGATCCACCTCAAGCGATGGAAACAAAGTTACAAATATCCATATCTACATGAAATTTTCTTTGTTTTCCTTGTTTATTGCATGAGTGGATAAACAGATAGACAAAGATTAACTCTCTATGGAAAGCCCAAGTACCATTGGTTTGGGACCAATATGTGGTCAATAAGTTGATATATGTGGATAATAAGTGGGCTAGAGCCATTGAATTTGGGTTTGATCGTGTGAAAGAAGGGTATATTGTTGAGTTTGCTATTGAATGCAACGAATCTTTCAGTGGTGTTGAAATAAAGTTTGTAGTCGGCCCTAGAAGGAGACTGTTGGAGGAAATCTTTCTATGGATCAAGATGTTGTTCGTGGTGAAGGGGTTGATCGCATGGAGCCCAATAGGATGGCAAAGTAAACCCCCCCACGTGAGGAGGGGGAGGATGGAAAGATGGGAGAAGATGATGAGATGAGGTGAGAGAGAATGGATCTAGAAGAGTAGAGAAGAAGAAGAGCCAAGAGATACATAAGACGAGTCAAGCCTATGAGCCGAGTCAAGTAAAGAAGCAAAGAAAAGAAATAAAGGGACGAAGAACATGTGGAAATATCTACGAGGAAGAGAATAAAAATCGAACCAAAAGGGTGTGTGAGAGAAAGATTGGTGCCAAAGAAAAGTGCAGAAGAAGAGAGGTCGTTGAAGAGATGCAACATTAGGGATGATGTATCAAGAGAGGATATAGGAAATAGTGGGAGTAGGATTGAATAAAACAAGGTTGGATCCCCTTGGCTAGTGAGAGATGCAGTCACATCAAATGAAGATGGGGTGTAGAGTAGTAGCGTCGACACAACAAAAGATAGCGATGGAGCTCTCAAAGAAGGAGAAAATCTTGGTAATTATGAGGAGTCTTGCAGGACTGGAGATAGGGAGCTCTTTTTGATCCATCACCAAAGAAGATGAGAGAATGTGTGTGTGTGTGTGTGTGTGTGTGTGT
>JZKD02S1931726.1:6950-17799 GCA_000966675.3 Picea glauca
TACCTCCAAGTCAAAATCGGTTCTTATCCGTCCTCCGGCTCATCTTTTTGCCTAGTGCTCCCTTGTGTGGTCATCTTTGTTACGGCTCTTCGTGCGTTTCGTTACTGTCGTTCGTGCGTTTCGTTACGGCTCTTCGTGCGTTTGGTCACCCATCTTGCCAACTGTTCTTGCATTTCGTTTGGGCGCCCATCTTGCCAACTGGTCTTGCATTTCGTGAACCACATGTTTATATGATCACGCAATTTTTTGGGTGACCAAGGGAAAGGCAAGGCGAGTTGGAAAGAGGGGAACCCAAACGCAATGCAAGGCCAGGTGGCAAGATGGGTGCCCAAATGCACAAAGAGCCATAACGAAAAGCACGAATGACCATAACGAAATGCATGAAGAGCCGTAACGAAAATGACCACACAAGGGAGCATTGGGCGAAAAGACGAGCCGGAGGACGGATAAGAACCAATTTTGTCTTGGAGGTATATTTTTTAATACGGCCTCACCAAGGTCAGGCGCCCGAATGCAACGCAAGGCGAGTTCGCAAGATGGGCGCCCGAACGCAATGCAAGACGAGTTCGCAACATGGGCGTCCAAACGCACGAAGAGCTGTAACGAAACACACGCGGAGCCTGGCCAAGGTTGGGGACCAAGGGCAAGGCATGTCAAGTTGGCAAGAGTGGCACCCAGATGCAATGCAAGGCCAATTGGAAAGATGGCCACCCAAGCACACGATTATCCGTAACGAAACGCATGAACGGTTGTAACGAAATGCACGAAGAGTCGCAATGAAAACGACCACAAAAGGGAGCACTAGGAAAAAAGACAAGCCGGATGACGGATAAGAAGCAATTTTGGCTTGGAGGTATATTTTTTAATATGGCCTCACCAAGGTTGGGCACCCAAATGCAAGGCAAGGCGAGTTCGCAAGATGGGCGCCCAAACGCATGAAAAGCCGTAACAAAATGCACAAGGAGCCTGACCAAGGGCAAGGCAAGGCGAGTTGGCAAGAGGGGCACCCAAACGCAATGCAAGGCTAGTTGGCAAGATGGGTGCCCGAACGCATGAAGAGCCATAACGAAACGCACAAATGGCCATAACGAAAAGCACGAAGAGCCGTAACAAAAACAACCACGCAAGTGAGCACTAGGCAAAAAGACGAGACGAATGACGGATAAGAACCAATTTTGGCTTGGAGGTAGATGTTTTAATATGCCCTCACCAAGGTTGGGGGCCTGAACGCAACGTAAGGCGAGTTTGGAAGATGGGTGTCCCAACGCAACGCAAGGCGACTTCTCAACATGGGCACCCAGACGCACGAAGAGCCGTAACAAAATGCATGAGGAGACTGGCCAAGGTTGGGTGACCAAGGGCAAGGAAAGGCGAGTTGTCAAGAAGGGCACCCAAATGAAATGCAAGACCAGTTGGCAAGATGGGCGCCCAAACGCACGAAGAGTCGTAACAAAATGCATGAACGACAGTAACGAAACCCACGAAGAACCGTAACAAAAACGACCACACAAGGGAGCACTAGGCAAAAATACGAGCCGGAGGACGGATAAGAACCGATTTTGACTTGGAGGTAGAGTTTTTAATACGACCTCACCAAGGTTTGGGTGCCCATCTTGCTAACTGGCCTTGCATTGCATTTGGCTGCCCCTCTTGCCAAATCCCCTTGCCTTGCATTGCGTTTGGGCACCCATCTTGCGAACTCACCTTGCGTTGCATTCGGGCGCCCAACCTTGGTGAGGCCGTATTAAAAAATATACCTCCAAGTCAAAATCGGATCTTATCCGTCCTCTGGCTTGTCTTTTTTCCTAGTGCTCCCTTGTGTGGTCATTTTTGTTACGGCTCTCCATGCGTTTCATTACTATCGTTCGTGTGTTTCGTTACGGCTCTTCATACGTTTGGGCCCCGATCTTGCCAAATAGTGTTGCATTTAGTTTGGGCGCCCATCTTTCCAACTGGTCTTGCATTTCGTGAACCACATGTTTATATGATCAGGCGATTTTTTTGTTGGAACCTTTCCAACCACTCACTTCGATTTTTTTGGAATTTACGATGGAGAATTTTTTGGGTGACCAAGGGCAAGGCAAGGCGAGATGGAAAGAGGGGAACCCAAACGCAATGCAAGGCCAGGTGGCAAGATGGGTGCCCAAATGCACGAAGAGCCGTAATGAAACACATGAACGACCATAACGAAATGCACAAAGAGTCGTAACGAAAACGACCACGCAAGGGAGCACTGGGAAAAAAGACGAGTCGGAGGACGGATAAGAACCAATTTTGTCTTGGAGGTAGATTTTTTAATACGGCCTCACCAAGGTCGGGCGCCCGAACGCAACGCAAGGCGAGTTCGAAAGATGGGCGCCCGAACGCAATGCAAGGCGAGTTCTCAACATGGGCGCCCAAACGCACGAAGAGCCGTAACGAAACACACGAGGAGCCTGGCCAAGGTTGGGGACCAAGGGCAAGGCAAGCCAAGTTGGCAAGAGGGGCACCCAGATGTAATGCAAGGCCAATTGGCAAGATGGGTGCCCAAACACACGAATAGCCGTAACGAAACACATGAACGGCTGTAATGAAACCCACGAAGAGCCGCAACGAAAATGACCACAAAAGGGAGCACTAGGCAAAAAGACGAGCCAAATGACGGATAATAAGAAATTTTGGCTTGGAGGTAGATTTTTTAATACGACCTCACCAAGGTTGGGTGGCCAAATGCAAGGCAAGGCGAGTTCGCAAGATGGGCACCCAAACACACAAAAATCCATAACAAAACGCACGAGGAGCTTGACCAAGGGCAAGGCAAGGCGAGTTGGCAAGAGGGGCACCCAAACGTAATGCAAGGCTAGTTGGAAAGATGGGCGCCTGAATGCACAAAGAGCCGTAACAAAATGCACGAACGACCGTAACGAAAAGAATGAAGAGCCGTAATGAAAACGACCATGCAAGTGAGCACTAGGCAAAAAGACGAGACGGATGATGGATAAGAACCAATTTTGGCTTGGAGGTAGATTTTTTAATACGCCCTCACCAAGGTTGGGGGCCCGAACGTAACGTAAGGTGAGTTCGGAAGATGGGTGTCCCAATGCAACGCAAGGTGACTTCTCAACATGGGCACCCAGACGCACAAAGAGCCGTAATGAAATGCATGAGGAGACTGGCCAAGGTTGGGCGACCAAGGGCAAGGCAAGGCGAGTTGGCAAGAGGGGCACCCAAACGAAATGCAAGACCAATTGGCAAGATGGGCGCCCAAACGCACGAAGAGCCGTAACGAAATGCATGAACAACAGTAACGAAACCCATGAAGAGTCGTAACAAAAACAACCACACAAGGGAGCACTAGGCAAAAAGACGAGCCGAAGGACAGATAAGAACCAATTTTGACTTGGAGGTAGATTTTTTAATATGGCCTCACCAAGTTTTGGGCGCCCATCTTGCCAACTGGCCTTGCATTGCATTTGGGTGCCCCTCTTGCCAACTCCCCTTCCCTTGTGTTGCGTTTGGGCGCCCATCTTGCGAACTCGCCTTGCTTTGCGTTTGGGCGCCCAACTTTGGTGAGGCCGTATTAAAAAATCTACCTCCAAGTCAAAATCGGTTCTTATCTGTCCTTCGGCTCATCTTTTTTCCTAGTGCTCCCTTGTGTGGTCATTTTTGTTACGGCTCTTCGTGCATTTTGTTACTACCGTTCGTGCGTTTCGTTACGGATCTTCATGCGTTTGGGCGCCCATCTTGCCAACTGGTCTTGCATTTCGTTTGGGTGCCACTCTTGCCAACTCGCCTTGCCTTGCCCTTGGTCGCCCAACCTTGGCCAGTCTCCTCATGCGTTTTGTTACAGCTCTTCGTGCATCTGGGTGCTCATGTTGAGAAGTCACCTTGCATTGCGTTGGGACACCCATCTTCCGAACTTGCCTTACGTTGCATTTGGGCCCCCAACCTTGGTGAGGGCGTATTAAAAAATCTACCTCCAAGCCAAAAGTGGTTCTTATCCATCATCCGTCTCGTCTTTTTGCCTAGTGCTCCATTGTGTGGTCATTTTCGTTATGGCTCTTCGTGCTTTTCGTTACGGCCATTCGTGCGTTTCGTTATGGCTCTTCGTGTGTTCGGGCGCCCATCTTGCCAACTAGCCTTGCATTGCGTTTGGGTTCCCCTCTTGCCAACTTGCCTTGCCTTGCCCTTGGTCAGGCTCCTCGTGCGTTTCGTTACGGCTTTTCGTGCGTTTGGGCACCCATCTTGCAAACTCAGCTTGCCTTGCATTCAGGTGCCCAACCTTGGTGAGGCCGTATTAAAAAATCTACCTCCAAGCCAAAATTGCTTCTTATCCATCATCTGGCTCGTCTTTTTGCCTAGTTCTCCCTTTTGTGGTCGTTTCCGTTGCGACTCTTCATGTGTTTCGTTACGGCCGTTTGTGTGTTTCGTTACGGCTCTTCGTGTGTTTGGGCGCCCATCTTGCCAATTGGACTTGCATTGCGTCTGGGTGCCCCTCTTGCCAACTTGACTTGCCTTGCCCTTGGTCCCCAACCTTGGCCAAGCTCCTCGTATGTTTTGTTACGGCTCTTCGTGTGTTTGGGCGCCCATGTTGCGAAATATCCTTGTATTGCGTTCGAGCGCCCATCTTGCAAACTCGCCTTGCGTTGTGTTCGAGCGCCCGACCTTGGTGAGGCCTTATTAAAAAATCTACCTCCAAGACAAAATTGGTTCTTATCCGTCCTCCGGCTCGTCTTTTCACCCAGTGCTCCCTTGTGTGGTCGTTTTCGTTACGACTCTTCATGCGTTTCATTACGATCGTTTGTGCATTTCATTACGGCTCTTCGTGCATTTGGGAACCCATCTTGCCACCTGACCTTGCACTGCGTTTGGGTTCCCCTCTTTCCAACTCACCTTGCCTTTCCCTTGGTTGCACAAAATATTCTCCGTCGTAAATTCCAAAAAATTCGAAGTGAGTGTTTGGAAAGGTTCCAACGAAAAAATCGCGTGATCATATAGACATGTGGTTCACGAAATGAAAGACCAATTGGCAAGATGGGCACCCAAGCGAAATGAAAGACCAGTTGGCAAGATGGGCGCCCAAACGAAATGCAAGACCAGTTGGCAAGATGGGCGCCCAAATGCACGAAGAACCATAACGAAATGCACGAACGGCCGTAACGAAACGCACGAAGAGCCGTAACAAAAATGACCACACAAGGGAGCACTAGGCAAAAATACGAGCCAAAGGACGGATAAGAATCGATTTTGACTTGGAGGTATATTTTTTAATACGGCCTCACCAAGGTTGGGCACCCGAACGCAATGCAAGGTGAGTTCGCAAGATGGGCGCCCAAACTCAACGCAAGGCGACTTCGCAACATGGGCACCCAAACGAGGAGCCTGGCCAAGGTAGGGCAACCAAGGGCAAGGCAAGGTGAGTTGGAAAGAGGGGCACCAAAATGAAATGCAAGGCGGGTTGGTGAGATGGCCGACCAAACACACGAAGAGCCGTAACGAAACGCACGAATGGTCGTAACGAAACGCACGAAGAGCCGTAACAAAAACGACCACACAATGGGAGCACTAGGAAAAAAGACGAGCCGGAGGATGGATAAGAAACAATTTTGGCTTGGAGGTAGAGTTTTTAATACAGCCTCACCAAGGTTGGGCGCCCGAACGCAAGGCAAGGTGAGTTCACAAGAAGGGCGCCCAAACGCAATGCAAGGTAACGGGAGTTGGAAAGAGGGGCACCCAAATGCAATGCAAGGCTAGTTGGCAAGATGGGCACCCAAACGCATGAAGAGCCATAACGAAATGCACGAACGGCCGTAACAAATGCATGAAGAGCCGTAACGAAAATGACCACACAAGGGAGCACTGGGCGAAAAGACGAGCCGGAGGACGAATAAGAACCAATTTTGGCTTGGAGGTAGATTTTTTAATACGGCCTCACCAAGTTTGGGTGCCCGAACGCAACGCAAGGCGAGTTTGCAAGATGGGCACCTGAACGCAACGCAAGGTGAGTTCGCAACATGGGCACCCAAACGCACGAAGATCCGTAACGAAACACACGAGGAGCCTAGACAAGGTTGGGGACCAAGGGCAAGTCAAGTCAAGTTGGCAAGAGGGGCACCCAGATGCAATGCAAGGCCAATTGGAAACATGGGTGCCCAAACACATGATTAGCCGTAACGAAACGCATGAACGGCTGTAACGAAACGCACGAAGAGACGCAACGAAAACGACCACAAAAGGGAGCACTAGGAAAAAAGACGAGCTGGATGACGGATAAGAAGCAATTTTGGCTTGAAGGTAGATTTTTTAATATGGCCTCACCAAGGTTGGGCGCCCAAATGCAAGGCAAGGCGAGTTCTCAAGATGGGTGCCCAAATGCACGAAAAGTTGTAACGAAACGCACGAGGAGCCTGACCAAGGGCAAGGCAAGGTGAGTTGGCAAGAGGGGCACCCAAACGCAATGCAAGGCTAGTTGGCAAGATGGGTGCCCGAACGCACGAAGAGCCATAACGAAACACACGAACGGCCGTAATGAAGAGCACGAAGAGCCGTAACGAAAACAACCACGCAAGTGAGCACTAGGCAAAAAGACGAGACGAATGACGGATAAGAACCAATTTTGGCTTGGAGGTAGATTTTTTAATATGCCCTCACCAAGGTTGGGGGCCCGAACGCAATGTAAGGCGAGTTCGGAAGATGGGTGTCCCAACGCAATGCAAGTCGACTTCTCAACATGGGCACCCAGATGCAGGAAGAGCTGTAACAAAACGCATGAGGAGACTGGGCAAGGTTGGGCGACCAAGGGCAAGGGAAGGCGAGTTGGCAAGAGGGGCACCCAAACGAAATGCAAGACCAGTTGGCAAGATGGGCACCCAAACACACGAAGATTCGTAACGAAATGAATGAACGACAGTAACAAAACCCACGAAGAGTTGTAACAAAAACGACCACACAAGGGAGCACTAGGCAAAAAGACGAGCCGGAGGACGGATAAGAACCGATCTTGACTTGGAGGTAGATTTTTTAATACGGCCACACCAAGGTTTGGGCGCCCATCTTGCCAACTGGCCTTGCATTGCATTTGGCTACCCCTCTTGCCAGCTGCCCTTGCCTTGCGTTGCGTTTGGGCACCCATCTTGCGAACTCACTTTGCGTTGCGTTCGGGCGCCCAACCTTAGTGAGGCCATATTAAAAAATCTACCTCCAAGTCAAAATCGGATCTTATCCGTCCTCCGGCTCGTCTTTTTTCCTAGTGCTCCCTTGTGTGGTCGTTTTTGTTACGGCTCTTCGTGCGTTTCGTTACTGTCGTTCGTGCGTTTTTTTATGGCTCTTCATACGTTTGGGCCCCGATCTTGCCAACTAGTCTTGCATTTAGTTTGGGCACCCATCTTTCCAACTGGTCTTGCATTTCGTGAACCACATGTTTATATGATCACGCAATTTTTTTCGTTCGAACCTTTCCAACCACTCACTTCGATTTTTTTGGAATTTACGATGGAGAATTTTTTGGGTGACCAAGGGCAAGGCAAGGCAAGTTGGAAAGAGGGGAACCCAAACACAATGCAAGGCCAGGTGGCAAGATGGGTGCCCAAATGCACGAAGAGCCGTAATGAAACACACGAATGGCCATAATGAAATGCATGAAGATCCCTGACGAAAACGACCACACAAGGGAGCACTGGGCGAAAAGACGAGTCAGAGGACGGATAAGAACCAATTTTGTCTTGGAGGTAGATTTTTTAATATGGCCTCACCAAGGTTGGGCGCCCGAACGCAACGCAAGGCGAGTTCGAAAGATGAGCGCTCGAACGCAACGCAAGGCGAGTTCGAAAGATGGGCGCCCGAACGCAACGCAAGGCAAGTTCGCAACATGGGCGCCCAAACGCACGAAGAGTCGTAACGAAACACACGAGGAGCCTGGCCAAGGTTGGGGACCAAGGGCAAGGCAAGTCAAGTTGGCAAGAGGGCCACCCAGATGCAATGCAAGGCCAATTGGCAAGATGGGCGCGCAAACACACAAATAGCCGTAACGAAACACACGAATGGCTGTAACGAAACCCATGAAGAGTCGCAACGAAAACAACCACAAAAGGGAGCACTAGGAAAAAAGACGGGCCGAATGACAGATAAGAAGCGATTTTGGCTTGGAGGTAGATTTTTTAATATGGCCTCACCAAGGTTGGGCGTCCAAATGCAAGGCAAGGCGAGTTCGCAAGATGGGCGCCCAAATGCACAAAAAGCCATAACGAAACGCATGAGGAGCCTGACCAAGGGAAAGGCAAGGCGAGTTGGCAAGAGGGGCACCCAAATGCAATGCAAGGCTAGTTGGCAAGATGGGCGCCCGAGAGAACGAAGAGCTGTAACGAAACGCACGAACGGCCGTAACGAAAAGCACGAAGAGCCATAACGAAAATGACCATGCAAGTGAGCACTAGGCAAAAAGATGAGACGGATGACGAATAAGAACCAATTTTGGCTTGGAGGTAGATTTTTTAATACGCCCTCACCAAGGTTGGGGGCCCGAACGCAATGTAAGGCGAGTTTGGAAGATGGGTGCCCCAACACAACGCAAGGCGAATTCTCAACATGGGCACCCAGACGCACGAAGAGCCGTAACAAAATGCATGAGGAGACTGGCCAAGGTTGGGTGACCAAGGGCAAGGCAAGGCGAGTTGGCAAGAGGGGCACCCAAACGAAATGCAAGACCAGTTGGCAAGATGGGTGCCCAAACGCATGAAGAGTCGTAACGAAATGCATAAATGACAGTAACGAAACCCACGAAGAGCCGTAACAAAAACAACCACACAAGGGAGCACTAGGCAAAAAGACGAGCTGGAGGACGAATAAGAATCGATTTTGACTTGGAGGCAGATTTTTTAATACGGACTCACCAAGGTTTGGGCGCCCATCTTGCCAACTGGCCTTGCATTGCATTTGGGTACCCCTCTTGCCAACTCCCCTTGCCTTGTGTTGCGTTTGGGCGCCCATCTTGCGAACTCATCTTGCGTTGCGTTCAGGCGCCCAACCTTGGTGAGGCCGTATTAAAAAATGTACCTCCAAGTCAAAATCGGTTCTTATCCATCCTCCGACTCGTCTTTTTTCCTAGTGCTCCCTTGTGTGGTCGTTTTTGTTACGGCTCTTCGTGCATTTCGTTACTACCATTCATGCGTTTAATTATGACTCTTCATGCGTTTGGGTGCCCATCTTGCGAACTGGTATTGCATTTTGTTTGGGTGCCACTCTTGCCAACTCGCCTTGCCTTGCCCTTGGTCGCCCAACCTTGGTCAGTCTCCTCATGCATTTTGTTACGGCTCTTCGTGCGTCTGGGTGCTCATGTTGAGAAGTTGCTTTGTGTTGCGTTGGGACACCCATCTTCCGAACTCACTTTACGTTGCATTCGGCCCCCCAACCTTGGTGAGGGCGTATTAAAAAATCTACCTCCAAGCAAAAATTGGTTCTTATCCATCATCCGTCTCCTCTTTTTGCCTAGTGCTCCCTTGTGTGGTCATTTTCGTTACGACTCTTTGTGCTTTTCGTTACGGCCATTCGTGCATTTCGTTATGGCTCTTCGTGCATTCGGGTGCCCATCTTGCCAACTAGCCTTGCATTGCATTTGGGTGCCCCTCTTGCCAACTCGCCTTGCCTTGCCCTTGGTCAGGCTCTTCGTGCGTTTCGTTACGGCTTTTCGTGCGTTTGGGCACCCATCTTGCGAACTCGGCTTGCCTTGCGTTCGGGTGCCCAACCTTGGTGAGGCCGTATTAAAATATCTACCTCCAAGCCAAAATTTCTTCTTATCCGTCATCCGGCTCATATTTTTGCCTAGTTCTCCCTTTTTTGGTCGTTTCCGTTGCGACTCTTCGTGCGTTTCGTTACGGCCGTTTATGCGTTTCATTACGGCTCTTCGTGTGTTTGGGCGCCCATCTTGCCAATTGGCCTTGCATTGCATCTGGGTTCCCCTCTTTCCAGCTCGACTTGCCTTTCCCTTGGTCCCCAACCTTGGCCAAGCTCCTCGTGTGTTTTGTTACGGCTCTTCGAGTGTTTGGGCGCCCATGTTGCGAACTCGCCCTGCATTGCGTTCGGGCGCCCATATTGCGAACTGGCCTTGCATTGTGTTCGAGCGCCCGACCTTGGTGAGGCCGTATTAAAAAATCTACCTCCAAGACAAAATTGGTTCTTATCCGTCCTCCGGCTCGTCTTTTCGCCCAGTGCTCCCTTGTGTGGTCGTTTTCGTTACGACTCTTTGTGTGTTTCGTTACGGTCATTCGTGCATTTCATTACATGTCTTCGTGCATTTGGGCACCCATATTGCCACCTTGCCTTGCATTGCGTTTGGGTTCCCCTCTTTCCAACTCACCTTGCCTTGCCCTTGGTCACCCAAAAAATTCTCCGTCGTAAATTCCAAAAAATTCGAGGTGAGTGTTTGGAAAGGTTCCAACGAAAAAATTGCGTGATCATATAGACATGTGGTTCACAAAATGCAAGACCAATTGGCAAGATGGGCATCCAAACGAAATGAAAGACCATTTGGCAAGATGGGCGCCCAAACGAAATGCAAGACCAGTTGGCAAGATGGGCGCCCAAATGCACGAAGAACCGTAACGAAATGCACGAACGGCCGTAACGAAACGCACGAAGAGCCGTAACAAAAACGACCACACAAGGGAGCACTAGGAAAAAAGACGAGTCGGAGGACAGATAAGAACCGATTTTGACTTGGAGGTAGATTTTTTAATACGGCCTCACCAAGGTTGGGCACCTGAACGCAACGCAAGGTGAGTTCGCAAGATGGGCGCCCAAACGCAACGCAAGGTGACTTCACAACATGGGCACCCAAACGCACGAAGAGCCGTAACGAAACACACGAGGAGCCTGG
>JZKD02S1931726.1:46984-59675 GCA_000966675.3 Picea glauca
AGCGACCGAAGAAGCAGTTATAGATTTCTTATTTAAAGACATCTTCATCAAATTTGGAGTACCAAGAGAATTAGTTACAGATGGAGGACCTCCTTTCACTTCTCATGGGTTCAAATCCACCCTTCAGAAATATCATATTCAGCAGAGAATGACTACATCATACCACCCCCAAGGCAATGGATAGGTGGAAAGCACAAACAAAGTAATAGAAGCAATTCTCACAAAAAAAGTGAAGGAAAATAGAAAGGATTGGTCCTACAGGCTCCCCGAAGCATTATGGGCCTACAGAACTACCTGGAGAAATACTACGGGATTCTCTCCCTATGAATTAGTCTATGGAAAGAGTGTTGTCTTTCCTATGGAATTTGAAATAAAAACCTTAAGGACTGCCTTAGTTGTCAACCTTGATTTGACCGATGCACAGACAACCAGGTTGCAGCAGCTTAATGAATTGGAGGAGAAAAGACTAGATGCCATTTAGCAGACAACCATAATTCAACAGCAAAGATCAAAATGGCATGACAAAAATATCAAGAACAAGCAACTCCAAAAAGGTAATTGGGCCCTACTGTATGACTCTCGGTTCAAAGAATTTCAAGGAAAACTGCATACAAGATGGCTTGGACCTTATGAGGTAGACACTATTTTCCCCAATGGAACAGTAAGGCTCCTCACAATCAATGACTCCAAAAGAATGCTACTTGTAAATGGTCATCGACTCCGTCTGTACCAGCGCCCTATTTCCAAAGAATATTTTAAGGCTGCATGCATGGCAGACTCCCATTACCTCTTTTTAGAGGGGACTTCTACCCCTCATTGCAATTAATTCTTTTAAGTTAATCTCTTTAGTATTAGATTAGATTTTATTTACTAATAATCCCTGTCAAGAAATACCATGTTACAATCGATTTTTGAAGATTCCCGATCGAAGCACAGGCCACTAGGAATGGACGATCCTACTTCACAAAGAGACAAGCTTTCCCGATGCTAAAACACCACTGTTCAGCACTTTTGACTTTCTTCTGTTGCTGAAACACCACTGTTCAACACTTTTGACTTTTCCCGATGCTGAAACACCACTGTTCAACACTTTTGACTTTCCTCTGATGCTGAAACACCACTATTCAGCACTTTTGACTTTCCTTTGTTGCTGAAACACCACTGTCAGCAATTCGTTTCCTTTTCTTCATTACTAAATCACCACTAACCCCACACCTTTTTCCCCCATCATGGTTCAACAACCTTTTACCACTTTCCCCACTGCTGAAACACCACCGTTCAAACACTTTTTGACTTATTGAAACACTATTCACAACAACTTTTCGCCTTCTCCCTATTGCCAAAACACCACAATCCGGCAATTCTTCACTTCCTTCAGCGACGAAACAACACCGTCCAACAATTATTTCACCCTGTTTTTTCTGATTGCTGAAACACCATTGTTCAATATTTCTTTACATTTCCTCATAGACGAAACAACATCGTCCAACAATTGTTTTGACTTTCCTTTTCTGTTCCTGAAACACCATTGGCAACAACTTTTCACCATTTTCCCCATTGCTGAAACACCATTCACAACAACTTTTCGCCTTCTCCCTATGGCCAAAACACTACAGTCCGACAATTCTTCACTTCCTTTAGCGACGAAACAACACCGTCCAGCAATTGTTTTTCCCCCTTTCTCCTGTTGCTGAAACACCATTGTTCAGCAGTTCTTCAAATTTTCTCATCATCGAAACAACACCGTCTAGCAATTGTTTCGCCTCGTTCTTTTCTATTGCTGAAACACCAACTTTTCAACATCATCTGTCAACAAGATTTTATGCTCTCATACTATAGTTTGTCCTTCCAGTCAGAAAATCTTTGATACAATTCATCTAATAGATCAAAAGTCTCTGCCACGACTACTGCAGGACTACCATGGACATGCATGATATTTTGTTTGCAGAACGAATCAAAAGGTAAGGCGAGGTATGTAAATTTTATGTAATACAATTAAGCTATAATTAATGAGAAGATTCTAAATCATTATGACCACTCGAGTGCAATCATTATTAGCCGCACTTGACGGGAGGGGAGGACACATCAAACCTTATATACCATCATTTCACACGCATTCACCACCGCCATTCCTATTTCACCACCCTTTCATGTATTTTACCACCATTTTGCATACCGTCGCTCGAAAAACTCACTCTGTGCAGAAGATGTTACTCAAACTCTTTGATGGTGTATTCTACCGAGATGGTAGCTATGGGAGGCTCCGTTATACGAAACGAACCCACCATGACAGCACTGTTAGAACATTATCCAATAGCTTATCAAATCTTTCAGCAGGCAGGATGGCTCAGTTATTTTCAGAGACTACAGGGGTATGGTGAACAACAAGTCCTACAATTCGCTCAAAACCTTTAGGAAGACCATTCTGTTGTTCAAGGGGTCCGAATTTTAGTAACAGAAGAGGATATAGCACAGGTCTCAGGCCTCCCTACCAACGACATTCACATGTTTAGCCGTAAACATATCATTCAGAATACCCAACAGAACCTCTTCTTGCTAGAAGAATGAATTGAACTTAAAGGCAAAGGTGTTCAACTCAGCTCGTTGCCACCCCCATGGCCGGAAGTTGCAAGATTCATCAAACATTACCTAACTTGTGAAGGCTGATACCAGGTAGTTTATCAGCACGACTTTCTTCTGTTATCTCATTTACAGCATAATAGATGGGTGAATATTCCTTATTATTTGCTGGATTGTCTGAAAAATATGGCACACTACTGCAGAAAGGCTAAAGATCCCACCCTTTCACTCACCCATCACCGTCTTGTCCAACTGCTCATCCAAAGGGGTTTTTCCCAACAAAGCCTTCCACTAAACAACCCACCTATAAACCCCCAAAGAGCTGCTGAAATTCCTGAAAACCTCCAGGAGCAGCAACCGCAAAACCCCCCAGACTCCCCAGAAGTACCCAATAACCCGCCCACAGAACCAATCAATCCAATCAATCCCCCTACCATACCAAGCCTACCTCATACCTTACCAGAATCATCCACTCCCGCCCTTCATATTCTTAGCGATGACTCTGAGCTAGATAATTCCCCCTGCCCCATCATTGAGGAAAGACCCCCACGTAAACGAAAACAAATTCCCTTCTTTCCGCCCTTTTTACAAAAGAAGCGAACAAGGGCCTCAACAAGGCCAACCATTATTGCCACTACCCTAGACCCCCAACCCATCCGACTAATACCCCGTACACCTCGAACCTCCCAAATCTTGGGATCTTTTTCTATTCCACCCACGGGCACTGAAACACAAGAACCAGATGCCCAGGGTGTTGCAACATCATCTGTCTCAAATAAAGTAGCTGAAACAAAAGAACTAGCTACCCATTCCGTAGCTGAAACACAAGAACCAACTACCCATTCTGTAGCTGAAACACAAGAACCAGCTACTCATTCAGTGGCTGAAACACAAGAACCAACTACTCATTCAGTGGCTGAAACACAAGAACCAGCCATAGTTGCCACAGAAGAACCAGCTACGGCTGAAACACAAGAACCAGCTGCTGATATTGACATTGAGATATAGGAATCAGAGGTCCAGGGTGCTGCAACACTACTCTCCTTACATCAAGAAGCTGAAACACAAGAAGCATCTGCCATTCCTGTAGCTGCTCCACAAGAACGAGCCAATGCGACTATGACTGCTACACAAGAACCAGTCACCTCTCAACCAGAACCAACAATGGCCTCTATCTTAGAAGAAATTGAGTTTTAAAGTCTGAACTGGAAGCATACAAGCAAGAACTAGCCAAGGCAAAGGAAGCATATGAGAAGGAACTAATTTTGTATACCCTAGCTCGCACAACAACCATGTCAGAGGGGACTACAGAGAGCCTGTGTAAAGAATATATGTGTTGTTAATGTGGGGATATTTACTATCAAGCAAGGTATAAGGTAATTCAAGTCCCAGTGTCAGGAGCTCCCCCTACTCCTTCAACTTTTGTAGTCAAAAAGGAAGAACCTGTTGTTACACAAGAACCAGCTATAGCTGTCACACAAGAACTAGCTACAACTGAAACACAAGAACCAGCAGGACCTACCAAGATTAAGACTGAGCACTGCATTGCAACAAATGAAGCTCCTACTTTTGTCAACAAAGCTGTACAGACAATGCCTATGGAGGAATTTACACCTCCCAGCCAGATCAATCTCCACACTTTTGTGGAACAATCTACTCAGACCTTACCTCACCCCACTACTTGCAATGCTGAAACACAGACTTAGCCATGGGATGAGCAGGAAGTAATACAAAAATGGAAGAAAGAGTATGCTACAACATAGGCCAAGAGCCTGCAAGAGCATAGACAAATCTGGATAAATCATACCTACTCAAATTGGGAAGCTTTAGAGCAGACACGTTAGGAAGCTTGAGCTCTGAAGAAACAGAACAAAGAGTTGAAAGGCAGATTGGCCCTGGTATTTGACCTGACACAAAAGCTATTGGATACAAGGAAACCATCTAGCAACTACTCCTTGTTCCTTAAGGAACGACTCACATGGTTTCAGATCAAATCAATCACAGAAGGCAGACCCCATGCAGTACTACACCCAACAAATTTTGTCAAAACCTTTACAGAAGCATCTGCTAGGGATCAGCACCTCCTCTGTGAGGCATATTTTCATAACAAGGCCATCCCCGAGAACAGACAGCTGAACCTTAATCCTCTTTTTGGGGACATCCAGATTCGGGCATTTACTTCCTTTCTCCACAATCAGATTATTTGGCAAGACGACTTCATGGATGCCAAGCACAATGAAGACAACCGCCTTCTCTGGATAAGACCAGAATCACAGAATGCAGCCACCTTTGTCACAGAATATTATCAGTTCTTAAAGAAACCAGGGATGACTGAACATGTCCAGTAGCTACAAACAACAGTGCTTCAGGATTGTCATCACTTCATCAGATCCATAGAGATTGCTTCCCTCTAGGCAAATAACTTTTTTTGGCAGCAATCCACTGAGAAAATATAGGAATACAATCCTTTCAGCCCTACTAACCTTGAGGTAGCAATCTCCAAGGTACCTAACTACATCCAGTGTGTTCAACAATGTGCTGAAAGTTGGATAGGGTACTGGTTTTATTTTCCTATCCTCTGGTTGCCAATAGAAAGATATCAAATTCATTATAAGCTGCCTAAGAAGACAGAAGCAACAGCTTGGAAAAGGTTACAACAGGTCCAAGGGTTCAGAGCACCAACGGGCAGTACCTTCCACAATTAATGCTTGAGTAACTTACACACTCATAGTCGATATTCAGACTCTGATTCAGAGTGAAGTTTCCTGAGGACATGCAACACCTTGAGTTGGGGGGGATGTTAGGACCACGCAATGTACCTTTTTGCCCATACTTTTTTCCACTATTACACTCTTGATCACCCACATTTAAACTCATATTATCACTTTATCTTATCATCCCAAAGGTATACAACGTTCCTTCTCATTACTATACGTTTAATCTGTTTTGCATATAATTTTACATCACTCTCGTACTTAACCATTGATTAGAAATGTATAAGTGTTGAAACAGTTCAAACTGCAGATTAGCATTCGAGGCCTGTTGCTGAAACAACAATTCATAGAAGTTGTTACACAGTCCATGGTCGACGATGTTGAAACACAGAAGCTGTTACACAGTCTTTGGTCAACGATGCTGAAACACAGAAGCTGTTACATAGTCTTGGGTCGACGATGCTGAAACACATAAGTTGTTACATAGTCCTTGGTCGACAATGCTGAAGAAGCTGTTACACAGTCCATGGTCAACAATGATGAAACACAAAAGCTGTTACACAGTTCACGGTCACGATGCTAAAACACAGAGGAAGTCGTTACACAGCCCAGGACCGACGATGCTGAAACACAAAGGAAGCCGTTACACAGTCTGCGGTCAACAACAACTCACACAGATTGACTACAACAGTTGCACCATGAGTCAAGCACCAACCATCGCTGCTACATGAGAATGCTGAAACAGTCAAGAGAGCAAATCCTGTGGCTGAAACAACCCACGATTTGCGGTGCCGAAACAGCATGCAGTAGCAACAAGAAATTGTCACTCCAGCCGTAACAGCAACACCTCATTCAGCACTCGTAATAGCATTCTGTTGTGGGAGACTAGGATGTCCTATTCCAGTTTAGAAAGTCGATCCGACTAAGAATATGACCCAAATATACACCTATAATTTGTTGATCAATTGTAGCGAAGGGATTCTCCTCTTTAAATAAGAGGAAATCACCATTCGAAAGGATCCAGTTTTCGTACTAAGAAATTTTCACTGAGAAGGATGTACTTCATTTCTAGATTGTAATGTGATACATTGATAGATGAATAAAAGACGGTTTTGAGCATCCTTCTCTAGCCTCTTTGTCTCAGGGAAATCTTGTGAGAAGGGAGGGCCCACCTTCTTCACAAGATTCACCCATTAGTTTTATAGTGTGTTAGTGTGATTTTTGTTTATGCCTTGATTAATTTTTGCTTTGTTGAAACACTATTGAACTCTGTCTTGTTAAGAATTCTGTTTTATTGAATGTTACATTGTTTTCATGAAGTTCATGCTTGGTTAATTGTTAATCATTTTAATTAGCAATCTTGTGTGATGTATTTATGAAGTGTGCTAATCAGAGACTGGTACTAAAGGTTTTTACTTAAAGGAAGGAATTAAAGGGTCCTGTTATCTATTAGAAGTAGTCATCTTTCAATTATTTTCATAAGTGTGCTAATCAGAGACTGGTACTAAAGGTTCCTGCTTAAAGGAAGAAATTAAAGGGTTCTGTTCTCTGTTAGAAGTAGTCAACTTTCAATTATTTTCATAAGTGTGCTAATCAGAGACTGGTACTAAAGGTTCCTGCTTAAAGGAAGGAATTAAAGGGTCCTGTTCTCTGTTAGAAGTAGCCAGCTTTCAATTATTTTCATAAGTGTGCTAATCATAGATTGTTACTAAAGGTTCCTGCTTAAAGGAAGGAATTAAAGAGTCATGTTCTCTGTTAGAAGTAGTCATCTTTCAATTATTTTCATAAGTGTGCTAATCAGAGACTGGTACTAAAGGTTCCTGCTTAAAGGAAATAATTAAAGGGTCATGTTCTCTGTTAGAAGTAGTTAGCTTTCAATCATTTTCATGAGTGTGCTAATCAGAGACTCGTACTAAAGGTTCCTACTTAAAGGAAGGAATTAAAGGGTCTTGTTCTTTGTTAGAATAGTTAAGCCTTCAATGCATTAATGAGTTCATGAAAGTGTGTCCATCAGAAACAAAGTGCTGAAGTTCCTGCTTGGGAATAGGGTCCCGTTCTCTGGTTACAGAATAGTTGTCTTTCCTGTTGTAGTTGTTATTTCAATATAATCTAGGATTCTTTAGATTAATCATCTCTTCAAGCTCTGCAATAAGTAGTTTGTTTTTCTATAATTCAAGCTAGAACTTCAGTTCATTCAAGGCAAGTGTGATTAATATAGTTTCATTTACTACAACTCTAAGTTGCTTTTGGAATTGAGCATATATAGTGCGTGGTTACCTTTGAAATAAACAGGCTTCCCTGGGTTGACAATTTATGTAGCACTTGATTGTTTGAAGCAATTAAGCAATTATAGTGACCAACATCAATATTTATGATTTAGTGATAAATAGGACCTTCATAGATTCTATGAAATTATTAGGATGTAGAGATATCATATCAGGTGAAATATGTTTAAATTAGTCACATGTGTACTCTCTCATATATATAGTCCTTCACCTTTTATATTTCGTTGTGTATCATCATTCAATTTTATAGGTGTCTTCATTCTTTGTGGTTTCAAACAAGTTTAGTAGGTACAATTCAATGACATTGACAAAGGCGAGGACTATAAAAAAACATCATTTGATATTGAAAAATATACATTTAAAAAAATCTCGAATGAATTCAAAGAGGCCCAAAGAATTGTTCAAGATAAGAAAGCACAAGGAGTAAACTTTGAGATACCATAGCAAAAATCAACAAAAGTAATAAAAAATATATGCTTGTAGATATTTATTTTGATATATTTTTAACTTCTTATCTTTATTTGATGTAATATTTAGTATGATTGACATACCTTTGTGGTAATTTGTTGGACATTATTGAGATTAAATGATTTTATATATTTTTATGTACGAGCATGAATAAATGCAAATAAATTAACTATTGCACATTATTTGGGTCAACACATGAGATCTACAATTGGAGGGTGCCTTATAAGTTTATCAATATAATCTAATTTATTATGCTAATATACCAAATTAATATATTTTATTATTAAATATGGTTTTCTCTTATTTCATGTGGTTTAACAACTATAGTCATCAACCCACTAATGACTAGCTAAAATATTTCCTGAGAAAGGGTTACAAAAGAATAACAGAAGATATGCAACCCATGCCCAATGTAATTAATAGTTAATTATGTGTTTATGGGTTGTGCACAAAGTGTGAACATTGGGTGAAACCCTAAAACCTGCATAGAGAACCTAGCTAGATAAATTCACACAAAGCTTGCAAAAGAAACATAAAGAGAGAGAAGCACGAATGAGATAAATGAATAAATGAATTGTATTACATTAGTGAGTCATAAATACATGAATAATCCCTAATAATAGGTGAGTAGTCCATAGATAGCTACATGGCTAAGAGAATGTTCCATAGTCAGTGATCTAGAGTGATGTAGACACTCACTGATAGAAACTCAAGTTATTTTCCACCTAGTCTAAGTCAACTATCAATGCAAACCTCTATGTATGCATATATTAAATTTATTTTATTGGAAAGAAGAAGACAAAAATATCATACCATGCGAATTTTCAGTGAATCTTTGCAAATCACATGGTCGTTTCCGGAAAACCCTGAAAATTTGTTGATTTTAAAATGTTGATAATTTCACTTCCCTAACTCCATTTCGGATGATTTATTTTTTGAAATTGGGTATTTTTCTGAGAGTAATTCAAATATCCAATTTGTTTCTGCAAATTCTACTATGGAATTTTCATAACTAAATCTGAAGTGTGCCACTCCTTTTTTCCCTTGAAAAATAAGCAAAAAGACAAAAAAATTCTTCCTTTCTTTGGCCAAAGAAAGATATATGATTTGATCTTATTTGGAGGATACACCATCTAGAATGTATGGAACAAGAGGATGTGTAGAAGTATATTCATGTGGATCCTAAGATGCATGAATGGGATTATTTTCATGTGGTTGTTGGGATGTATGCATGGCACATGCAAAATTCTCTTCAAAATGAGAAGCTCGTTCTTCCGATGGATTTTCTGCTAGATTTGTCTTGTTAATCTCCTCCATGCATTCTTCTAAATATTCTTTTATCCTAAATAGAACCTCCAATATTCTCCATACTTCGTCTAGAATTTATATTGACAAGTCCTCTACATGAGGCACCCCACCCCTCAAAGTAAAATGCATAAAAAATGAATAAGGAAATAAATACAACTACTAAGAAACCATGTCCTTCACTCCAAGGAGACCTTGCAAATGTGCAAGTTTATGCTTGGTGAATATTTTGTTGAAGATGTAGACGTTTGTACATATACTATGAAGTAAATGGACCAACGATATGTTTTCATATATCCACTTTGTCTTATTGTAAAGAAGAATATAAAAATCCCATTCCATGTGAAGTTTGATTGAAACTTTGCAAATCACACGGCTATTTCCGGGAAAACCCTAAAAATTTGTCGATTTTAAAATGTGGATTTAACTTCACTTCCTTGACTCCATTTCAAACGATTTTTGTTTTTAAATTGGGTATCTTTCCTAGAGGAATTAAAATAACCATTTTATTTCTGCAAATTATACTCATAAATTTTCATAATTAAATCTGAAGTGCGCCACCCCTTTTTTCCTTTGAAAAATATGCAAAAACACCAAAAAACTATTCCTTTATTTGGCCAAAGAAAGAGATCTTATCTTATCTAATTTAGAAGAGACATCATCTTGAATGTATGGAAAAAGAGGATGAGTATAAGTCTGTACACTTAGATCTTAATTTTCATGCATCTGAGTCTCTGCATGTGACTCATGGGATGCATGCATGGTGCATGCAGAAGTCTCCTCAAAATGAGAAGCTCGTTCTTACAATGGATTTTTTGTTGGCTTTGTCTTGTTAATATCATTCATGCATTCTTCAAAATATTATTTTATACTAAATAGAACCTCCAATTTGGTCCATACTTCATCTAGATTTGAGATTGATAAGTCCTCTACAAAATATTGAATTTCAGGAGAAACAAATATACAGATAAGTTCAAAAGCCATATCTTGTGTGTTGAGAAAATAATTTTTCTCATCGATAGAATCAAGATCTATTTTTGTTGCTATGGTTATTCAGTATAAGCCTATATATTCGAGAAGAAATAAAATATGTGGCTTCCACTTGAAATAATTGTGTTGTGCAAGAAGTGCTAACGATGCAAATTCCATTTTTTTTACTGTTGCAATCTTCTGTACCTACAAATAAGTTCTTATCCGCATTTCTCCTAGCAACCAACAACTTTGATACCATGTGAATTTTAGGTGAAACCCTGAAACCTGTAGAGAGAACCTACTGAGAGAAATTCACAAAAAGCTTACAAAAGAAGCAGAGAGAGAGAGAGAAACAATAATGAGAGAAAATAATAAATGAATCGTATTACATTAGTGAGTAATAAATACATGAATAATCCCTAATCATAGGTGAAAGTGCCATAGATATATACATGGATAAGATAATGAACCATAGTCATTTATCTAAAGTGATTTAGACACTCACTAAAAAAAACTAGACTTATTTTCGACCTAGTCTAAGTTAATTGTCAATGCAAACCTCAGTTAACTGAGTCAAATGTGTGGAGGAGAAAGAAAATAATGAATTCACATGATATGTTCCCTCCTAGACTCATGCATGATATATGCTCCTTGTTGGTGAGAAAATAAACTTTTTCATGTATGAGTTGTCCTCCACTAGTTAAATGAACTCCTAATTGAAGTCAAATTGAAGAGGAAAAACACCCCTATTTTTTAGGAGGCACTGTATTCTTTAGGAAAAAAATATTTAAAATAGGAGACCCTCGCAGTGACTAGAAAACTTAGGAAAACATAGTTAATAATCACTAAGTGAATGAGGTGAGTGTGTAATATATCCAACACAAAGGTGATGGCAAAAATGGCAATAGGGTGAGCATGAACGTGCTCACACAAGAACACATGCATATTATTAAGAACGTGCATGCATCTCTGATGTGAAAATCTCGACAAACCTTGAACCGTCACCCGGGGTGCGACATCGGCTCCTCTATAGGAATGCATACATGTTCTTGAGGACATGCACTTGCTCTAGGAATGTGTGTGTGTTCCTATTAGTCCTGATTAAAAGGGCCCACAACCCTTTCTTACCCATTCCTCTAGTTGGGTGATACGTTTGAGAGGTCACTGAGTGAATTGAAGCCTTGGGATTTTCTAACAATGTGTCCAAACAATCCTAATGCCATCTACGAGGTATTCCAAATATTTTTTCGCATGCAATTTCGTGTTTTTTAAATTTCCTAAATTATTTAATTTCATGTTTTTTGTAATTTGATAAGTTAATTTAAAAACCAAACCTAATTTATATGAATTCCAATATTAAATTGCAACACAATAATTAACATGAAACCTAGAGAAAACCAAATCCTGACACAACCTCGAGAAGGCATACCAAATCCCAACCCACAACCAACTAATGTAAACACACAAATTGATGAAGGGTTGGGGTGTCTTAGATCAATTGTCAAAGACTTACGAAGTACTAGAGAGCCCACCAAATTGTCATTGGATACTTCGTTGGACACCATTGTATCATCCATTGCAAGTGCCCAAGGGTAATTAACCAATATTTCTTATCACATGGATATGATGTTTGAATATTGGAGGATTGTCATAGACAAAAACCAATTGAGAGAATTTTAACATTACAAAACAAGAATTGATATCATCATTCATTGATCCTAGAACTGGACTACAACCACCAGTCACAAAGGGATGAATTTGTATGGATTGGTGCACCCACTAATAATGTAAGTATAATTGGATGAACATGTGGTTTATAGTGTTTGAAATTTTTTTGTATAGTAATAGGGAGGTGCCTCTATATTTTCTTAGGAAATTATGGGAAGAGTTTATGTTTGGTCACCATGTCAACTAATTTAATATTGGTGAATTCTAGGAGGTGGGTCATGGGTCCACATAGGACATATAAAATTCTAGGATTGATCCAGTGCTAGGTCCTCATCATCCTTGGTGAAGGACTAATCCCCCTGCTCAACATCCTCCCATCTCAAAAGGCGTCACCTAGACACAGTTATCCATAACATCCTTGTCTCGAAGACTGATGCAATATGGTAGTTTTGTAGCACTATCTCTACATGAAGTATGTGTAGGTGACATTGAGAGAGGGATTGGACCTTCAAGCCCTGCAGGAGATTGCAGCCAGGAGAGGGAACATGGACAAATTAGGCATTCATGTGACCCTCATAAATGCTGGAGTTGTGAGCATATTTTTTATGGGCCAATGGAGGCCAATTGACATGAGAGTTTCATGGAGGAGGTTAGTATCTTCACCATCTCTATGTTCTTCATTGATTATATATATATATA
>JZKD02S1931737.1:14426-35213 GCA_000966675.3 Picea glauca
ATATCAATAAGGCCTTTCAATAAAATAGAATAAGGCGGATGTAATAAGACCTAATAGAAGCTTCTGCTTCTAGAAGGTTCTTCCTCTAGATGCTTCTCTTAATAGACATATTTAATATAAATAAGTGGCGAGGGTATGTGAACCCTAGCTTGGATATTATTGTAATAGAGCTCTGCTCGACTGGAGGTTTCCCCCTCGAAGAGGCCTGTGAACATTGCTTTCTGAATCAAAGTGATTTTCTATTTCTATTTCGTATATCATTTCTGTGTATTGTGAAGATTATGCTAGATATTTTACTGTTATTCTGCCATTTCTAGCATTTTATTTCTGTTCTGCATATTTTATATACCTGGTATCTTTCATCTTCACCCACTTCATTTCGTTGGTTTGAATCCCACTTCTCCATCCCTGTGAGCATCACCCGATGAAATGAGTGCTAAGTGGACTATTCAAATCATGAGAATTATTGGTCAGTTGTGACTAATACTCATGGATATGGGTCATAGATGAATGAATTACACTACACAGTTAATCCCAAAAATAATATATACTATGTAATTTGTTTCATGAATGATTATAATAGACAGAATTGTCCCAATTCCTTGGACTATGTCCATTTGTTGTGTGATTGAATGAATGTTACATTCTGTGTGTTTGATTTAGTTCATTTTGTTCATGTATGATTGTTCAAGAGTTGATCATATGAGTTTTTTACGAAACTAGATAAGTTTCAATTGTTTCTCTTTTGAAACTCGTATGCAAGGTGTGCATCGCATAGCTAAGGAGTGCGTCGACAGAGTCTCGGATTGACTCAGAGTATTTTATAAGGAGAAAAGGGAACTTAGACTAGGTGTAAGGAGTGCACAACGTCAAAGAGCAACCAAGCATCGAAGAACTAGAACAGAGGAACACAAGGAGTGCAGAATTTATTTTCAGGAAATTCTTCAATTTGAGTTTAACGAGATCCCTGGAATGCAAGGAATGCGTGGGAGATCGAAATATTCAAGGAGATAAAGCTCAGAAGGGATAGAAATTTTCATAAGTGTATATGGAGTCCAAAAGGTCAGACTCACTAGAGGAGCAAAGGCCGAAGCCTTTGAATACTGAAAAAATCTTCTAAGTCAGAGGAAGTCAGAAGCTCAAGAGGAAGAGCGACGACAACCATTGAATCACAGTGTAGAGGTTCGATAATCGTCTGATCAAAGGAAAGGTGAATGAGCCTAAAAACTTTGTGTACGCAGGAGAGTGTACTTTCTAAAGTCTTGAAGTCCCGAATTGATTGGGGACCATCCATCATTTAGAAGGACGCGTGGTGGAAGTCCATCGGTTTCGGGTGAAGGCACTCTGGGAGAAACGGGCACGTAGAAGCTTGAAACTTCTGAAGCATGAAGAGACAAAGAGACAAAGGGAATATGGACCATCATATCCATAGGTACATGCATAAGTGGGTTGTGAGACCCAGGGGAAGACGAAGGTGGAATGTTGAAACACCCGATCCCCAAATAGCCAAATCACCGAGAGTCATCAATCTGCGAGAGGACACTTGTCGTCAGATCATGGATTTCAGGTAGAATTATCTAGGAGAAATAGAGCATGGATAAGTCCATACTTACGAAGGCTAGAGTCCCAAATAGGATAAGGGCGATTGATTCAAGGAGGACACACGTCAACAAATTGTGTACATTGGGTAGAAGTAATTCAGGGGGAAGTGAGAGTGAAGGTTTGAACTTTCTGAAGACCAAAGACTCGAAGGGAAGCAAAGTCATTTTTTTCCAACGACAGGTGTCAGGAGATCTTCCATTTCGGAAGATAGTCATTTCATAGGCAGCGAGAGTTTGAGAATCGAGTTTTCCGAAGTCTGAAGACCCGAAGGGATCGCAGTTGTCGATCTACAGAAGATACACGTCAATGGATTACTAGCTTCGGATAAAAGAAATTGGGGGAATACGAGAGTTGAGAGTTAAGATTTTTGAAGTCTAAAATCCCAAAATGATCAGTGTCATCAATTGAAGAGGACACGTGGCAGGATATCTGTCATTGCGGGAGAAAGCAAGGTTTGAGAGTTGAAAACTCTGAAACCCAAATCGTGAAACAAATCACGTATGTTGATTTGAAAGGGTTAGATTTGATCTGCAGGTTTGAAAGGGACGGATCGGAGTTGTTTGTCCATAAGAACCACCAAGATTGTGAGATCAACGGTCACGTCGCATTGCAGGGACAGAAGGTTCACGAACTTTAAAAAGTTGAGGGTGTGTCATAATTGAGACCACAGTATTGAGAAAGGGACACGTGGTGGCTTGTGGTGAATTATGGGGAAAAAAGCAGTTTGGTTTCAAACCACTCTTGGTCATGCCCACAATCACGTGTTTATGTGAGTTCATCGCCCAAGGTCACATCTAAGAAGGGGCCAAATGAAAAGGAGATAATGCCCGAACTCTGAGATTATGTGAGTATGCAGGAAGAGATCAAGGGTATCATAGGACCTACACCTAAGCTGAAAGGGCCTGTGTTTAGATACAAAACGAGACCATCAAGGTTTTCAGAGAGTCGTTTGACTCAAGAATCGGAGATCCTTGACCGGGAGGTTGTGTACCCTTACAGGGGAGTAGGGGGGTTGCATCATAATATCTATTTCAACTCCCTTGGAGGGTTCCTATATTCATGAGGATAATTTCACCTTGGGTGATGGTTATGTGAATTTTACAATAACTGTCTCTCACACCTTCGCTATCTTGGTATTTGGGGATTTCATCACCGTGCAATTTTTGTTTTTAGAAGGCCCATTTGACTATCAATTGCTTGTTTGTTGGAGCTTGTATATTTTCTAGGGTGTGTTTTGTGGTTGTGTCTAGTTGGCCTAGTATTATTTTTATTTTATTTCTCATTCATATTTCACTGTAGTTTACTAGCCTCTTCACCGCTCTCATAGGCAATAAGGATTTCCTCCTGAGATCAAGGAATCACTAGCCATAAGGCGATGAATATCTTCACCATACGACACAAACACAGTTATTGAGACTCACACATCAGATTCAAAGGAGTTTTAACATATAGAGATTGAATTTATTGATGAAAATATTCCTTTTCATTTTAATCCCCCTTTAATAGATCCTTTGGACCCTTTACTTGTTTCATTGAGTGGATTCCATGTTGGTGACCCTTTTTCATTTCTAAGTAGTTTTCACATGATGTCAGACATCAATGGATTATCCATTGTGGGAGGACCTATTGTTACTTCACCCAATGTGCCTAAAGGAGCCACAATTGATTCTTTCATTCCACAAGTTAGTGTGATTGTCACTCCCATTTCTATGCCTCAATCGTTGGATGTTCCTTTATGGGGAATACCACCTATCACATCTCTTATTTCCACTAATTTACCTATATTTAGTACCCCCCTATGACTCCATAGGTTTCAATTTCCAGTTTCATTTTTGGTGGGGGACAAAGCCTTGGTTTCAGTGTTAGTAGTAGGTTTCCTTTTATTTTCGGTATAGCCATGAGAAGTTTTCCTACACCTAATGCGGGTTTTCATTTTGGTTGGAACCTTAATTATCCTAGGTTTGGCCCAACAAATATCTTTCCTACTATCACTGGGAAGTAATTATCTTGGGATAGTGGGGTGGGGGGATCTATGACTTCATCAGGACCTCAAGGTCTATTAATTATCCATCAAAATACGTTTTCCAACCCCCGGCTACCATTCTTGGCTACCTTTAAATTATTTTATTTATCTCGGTTGACAAATGATCCCATTCAACATCAACCACTTTGGTTGGTTTTTCCTACAAAATTACCATCACACATACCCAAGTTTGACGAAAATCATGGAGAAGATCCTTCTACCCACGTTATGACCTTTCACCAATAGTGTTCTTCGAACTCCTTTGTGGATGGTAGTATTAGATTGTGTCTTTTCTAGTGAACCCTAATATGGAGCACCATGAAATGGTACATTGAGTTAATAGGTTCCTATTATCATGATTTTTTATCCCTCGCAATGTCCTTCTTGACCCATTTCCAACTTTTGATTCATTATGTAACCAAAACCAAACTTTTGACATCTTTACATCAAAATACAACTACTCATATCTCTGATCATACCCATGAGTGGAGATGGTGATGTAGGATCATCATAGCTATAATTATAGATGAACTTATCGCAAATTGGTTTATTAAGTATTTATTTCCTAATATCACGAAATATGTAACTATGTTAGTAGCTTTAACCAAAGATAAAGGTATACTACACACTCAACATCTAGACTTGATTTATTCTTAGTGTCGCACATTGTATGAGTTGATACCTCATGATCCTTGACTATCAACAAAACCTTCAAGACCTACCTTGAGACCACATGTCGATGGTGTGACTGGTTTTGTTTCCTATACTTCTGTTGGCCAGTTGTAAAGTCAAATGGATAAGATAACAATATATTCTAGCATGCCTACAACTGCACCATCATCACAAAATGCCTTGGTCCCTACCCAAACCTCTGAAGTTCATTTAGTACAATAAAATAGGAGTAATTATTAGCAGCTGGGAGGAAAAAGGAAGAATGAGAAGAAAAATTATACTCCTATGAAATGAAATACCCCTAATCAAGATGTTAATGGGGAGGCACTGGTGAGCCAAAGAAAATGAAATTTCCTTGCACAATATTCATTGGAGATCATCATACTCACAAGTGTCCTCATATGGATGATATTCATCAATAATTAACCTAGTGAAATTCCCAACAACATCATGTTGTCCTAACGAATCCTTTCCCCCCATAGCATCAACAAATGGTTTTGACTCGCCATGCACCTCCGCAAAGGGGAAATACCACAAATATGAACATCCACATGTGTGACCATGAAGTTAATATTCAAACTAGATATTGTAATTATGATATTATTGAGAGTGGTCCTATTAATAAGGATCTATATTCATCTCATCTAGGTGGCTCTGTACAAACAAAGAATCCATCCAATGATATGGTACTTCACCCCCCCAAAGGTGTCTTAAAAATGTCTACGCACAACCCCAATTCCCAAGTCTGTCACAATTACAATATTGTTAAGGATTTGGGTCAAGCACCTTGTGTTATATCTACCCTAGAGGTCCTTCAAATATTCCCTATGCAATGCAAAGTATTTTTTATCGCAATTGGTGGATTTTATCACTCGAACACTCGTCTAATTACATTTGACATTGGCCAAGGCTTCCTCACCTTATTGTTTTCCAGATCCAAGTATCGTCATGTGGGACAAACATATTTAACTATATGTGTTGTTGATGAAGGAGCCTCCACTTGCATTATGTATTTGTCTTATTGGAGAGCTTCAGGTTCTCCAGAGCTTATCCAGTTGAACATCATATCAAAGGAATTTGATGGTCATACCTTTAAGCCTCATGGAGTCATTCCTACCTTTTTTTTATGTTAGGTGGAAAGACTATTTCAATTGAAGTTGAAGTTGTCGACACTCTAACTATAATATTTTGTTAGGGAATAGTTGGTTTTATGCGATGACGAGAGTTGTGTATTTAGTATTTAGAGTTATTATCTTTCATCATGAATGAAAAGTTGTTACCATAGATCAATTGGAGTATTGTATGCTTTAATCATGAACTAACACTAGTGTGAATGTTCCATTAATCAGTGATTCCAAGAGTAATTTTGATAGTAATGGTGTTGGGATGTTCAAAGATTCATCTCTATTGAGAACTTTTCCCTTCCCCCCACCTATCATTTCTATCAAATTAACTCCTATCTACATTATTTCATCGGGTATAGTTGAATCACAAGGTTTGTCCTCAACGTCTACTTCTATTGTAGATCATGTGGTTCAACACTCAATTTTTTCCAACATAGTCTCTATTAATCGAGACCCTTGGGTAGTACCTCATCCATATGTAAATGGGACATTAGAGTTGATTATGTCATTAAGTCTAGTTGATATTTCCTCTCAGGCTATCCAATCAATGACCATTGAAGATGATTAGAAACTCCATCCTTACATGGAATATGATCAGCTCACTTTTCTCATCTTAGCCATCATCCCTCCCAGTACATACAATTTCTTGGACGTTCAACTACCTTCTGATGAGGTTATCCTTGAAGCCATGACCGATCACAAATGCCCATGGGAAGATATGCATCATCGATCATTATTTCTGCATGAATTAGTGATTTTGGAGGTTGGCTAACAAAACCTTTTTTCATGTAGGGATGTTGAGTAGTACCAAGACCTCACCCTAGCACATGATGTGTATAAAACCTTTCGAATGATATACCTCTTGAAATATTTTTGAAACTTGTCCCTTTTGATCATACCTTGATCATAGTAGATTTTTCATTTGAAATATTTAAACTTTATATAAATCCTTACAAATACTTTCAGGATGCATTTTCTTGGGAATCAAGTGAAAGGTTAAGCCAAAACTTGATTGTGTCTAGGATTCCTTTTTCATAACCTACCACCAAATTTTCCATTCCAATCCATACTGAAGTAACATGTATTGTATCCTTACCATGTCTTGGTGTTCATCGTTAAGGAGATATGATATCTAGCGAGATTTGTAAACAACACATTAGTGTTAGTCCTCGTGCTTGGTTTGAAAATAACTCAATTCTAGTTCATTCCCAATACTATGATATGTTAGGAGCATGGAAATTTGAACCTATATGGCATGGCCCTTTCATGGTGATATGGAGAATGTTTCTTATAGGGGCTTATGAGTTCATTAATTATGAACAGGGACCTTGTCTCGAGCCTTGCAAATCACTCTCCCTGATGAAGTACTATTCATAAGAAACAATGTTGCATGGTTCTTTGTACCATATCACATTTTTAAGATTTTTTTTTTTCAGAGTTTTGTATTACAGAGCACTAGTGGTTATTGGAGGTTTATACTGTATTTATTAACTTTTGGACTAATGTTGTTGATAATGTATACATGACTTTTGAGACATTTTATTTCGTACTTTTAGGAAAACTTTAGTGAACTTTGAGGTATGTGTTTCAATATGACATATAGTAATAGATTTTTCCATGCATTTCAATATTACATTATTAACCATCATTCATCTTGACATTATGCCTTAGGTTTGAACCCATTAGGTTGTGAAATTATCCTCTCTTATCTTTTGTGGATCGCCACTTGTGTGATAGTACTTACCCTTCATGGGCTGCTCTAGCCATCATTCTCTTGACATTCAACACACATGTTGCATGATTCTTATAGGCATGGGAACTCGTGTTTAGCCCTGCCATCACTTAAAAGTTGAGACCTCATACTTCTCTCTTAATCATTTTGTGTCCATGTCCCAAAGGGGTTCCCATTATTTTTATTTCTTCACAGTTGCACTTTCTTATTGTCTCTTGTGTCTTGGTGAATACTGTTATGCTTCCATTTGTTTCATCTTGCTTATTTCCTTTGTAGTTAATATTTCCCTTAGATATTTTCATATATTTCCTTTTCTTGTAACCTTATACCCTAGGAGAAGACATTCATGGGTGGACATAACTTTCCCAACACCTTTTTTTCATTTTCTTTGCATAGGTCTATTCAATGCACTTAGAATGTAGTTTCATTCCTTTGAGCCACTTGTTTTCTCCATTGTAGCACATTTTTATCTCTCTTTTCATGCTTTCCAGAACATGAAAAATACACTAAAAATAAAAAATCATAAAAAAAGAAAAGGGGGGGAGGGGTGGGGGGAGAATTTAGATCTATGTTTGATTTAGTTTGAGTGGTAGCCACCAGTTTTTGTCACCCTTGAACATAGAACCCATTTGTATCATTCTCTTGTAGTTGGGATTTAGTATTGTCTTAGGATTTGTACTATGATTTTGATCTTGTACTCCTCTGATTGGTTATTCTTACAGTCGCTATGGAGAAAGTTTCAATGATTCTTACATTGTTTATTTATATATTGGTCATACAAGTTTCAGTGCTTCTCAATTCATCATTGTTTCGTGTTATGTTTAAGGGAATTTTTTAGCCTGATTTATCCATTTTATAGTATGATTTACCTTTCATGTTGTCCATCTATGTGTCAGTTTGTACTTGGTGGTTTCCTTGTTTCAAAACAACTTCTTGGTTATTGTTTCATGTCGATGGATGAGCGATATTTTATTTACCTCCTTTCAATAGATCTCTTCATATCAACAATAAATCCTTATCTAGGAAGTGGGTCTAGAAACCTTAGTAGTGTTAGAATGTGCTTGTTTTACCATAGACAATATCACCATTGTCACCCAACCATAGGCCGAAGCCACCCTCCGATAACCTTGACCTTGATAGAGAGAAGAATCCTAGTAGCAATCCAATAGCCAAGCAAGGCTAATGCACCAAGCAAGAAGTAACCAAAGATGATCAGAGAGCCCAAACCAAAAGATAGAAGCAATAGGCTTCAAAACTGGCGGCAACACCTTCTCCAGAACTTGCGCACAAGACTGCCAGACTGCAATGTGCACAAGTGACTCTCTGTAATTCTGAGAGCTGTGTGTAAAATCAGAACTGGCGCCCTATATTTATACTGGCTCTGGAAGGCTACCTGAGCCAACTTCTCATTCTGGGTACTGATTAATTCATATTAATTATCTCTCTCAATCGACATCTCTTCTAAAGTTACATTCACTTCTTTTATTGCTTTCGGAATATTCTAATCTCATCAAAGGGTCACAATGGAGGTTGATACCTCCCGAAGCTACCATAATATCAGCACTCCCTCCTAGATAGGGAGGCATAACTAATAGTCTTGAGAACAAACAAACCATTCAACTGGTAGCATCACGAGCATCATCATTATTATCCAACTAGATAATATCCATGACAACTAGCACAATGTCAACTAACAGAACATAACTGTGTTTATCCATAGTAGTACACAACTACTCAATCTGTGATGCACAGTCACAAATAGTGGAACATATCCACCATAGTAGTATATCTCTACTATCTGGAGACATTCAGTCTCCATCATATCAACTGATATCAACCTGCACAAAAACAATGTTATGATATAAACTAAGTCACCTGGGCCATTCTTCCACTCACATCTATGAGATCTAGAAGAGAATTTTCTCTTAGATTAGAACATCAATGATGGGCTATCTGGACTATTCTTCTCAATCAAGGAATAATAACTTTCCCGATTTCTGAGCCTGGACCATTCCCTATCCTAGGGCATTCCTCTGACACTAAACAAAGTCCAACCTGGAGCGAATGAGTTTGTCCTAGGGAATCTCTATGCCTGATTGTTGAACCTGGACCATTCACCTATATGGGCCATTCCTCTGGCACTAAAAAAAGTGAAACCTAGAGAGAATGAATATTTCCTAGGGAATGACTGTCCTGCACCAACCTCCAAAATGGACAATTCTTCAAAACTGCTCACAACTGTGAGCTTTGAAAGAATGATTATCTGGCGAGGCAACCCAATCTTTTTGAGTAACCCTCAAGAAGAGAGATTTTCCTAGACCATTCCCCCATGTTAACCACAATGGGAAATCACTGTCTATAGTACATCAACAATCCATTGAACCATTTTCATTACGAAAATGATTGTTCGATCTACACCATTTTCCGAACTAGAAAATGTTTGTCCGTCAGAAATCTTAACCACTTTTCGAACTGGAAAGAAACTTCCCAAGATGGACCATTTTTATAACTTCAAAATGATTTTCTTAAATTCAATGATATGTCAGTGCTCCCTCCCAACCTGGAGAATCATTTCTTCCCTTTCAGCTAAGGGAGTTATTTCCACGATCCCCAATTTGTCTTAGAAATATGCAAACTTTATTCTGGACAGACGCTTTGTCAGGATATCGATTGTCTGCTCATCTGTGGGGATACACTGTATCTTTACTTCTCCTTCCTGGAATTTATATCGAATAAAGTAGTATTTGATATCAATGTGTTTCGACCATTCATGAAACACTAGGTGTTCTGATAGCTTTATACAAATTTGATTGTCACAGTGTATTATGGTCGAATATGGAACCTGATCAAATAAATCAAAAATCACATTTCTCATCCATATTGCTTCTGTACATGCCTCACATGTTGTGATATATTCTTCTTGTGTTGTGTTGAGTGCGATAGAATTTTGTTTCCTGCTACCCCAATATATCATAGCGGAGCCCAAGCTGAAACACATCCCTGAAGTACTCTGTCTATCTTATGCACTTCCTTCCCAATCTGAATCTGTGAATCAATGAAGTTGTATATCGTTGGATGTTGTATATCTTAAGCCGTAGTTTAGCATTCCCTTTTTCACTGGATGATGAGAGACTCTTCACCTGTTAGGAATAGATCGTTGACATATAGTAGTAGAATCATAGGTGCAGTGTTCATGAATTTTAGTAAAGATTTGGATCTACATTACTTTTGGAGAAACTAAGTCTCATTATATAGCTGTCTATTTTGGCATACCAAGCTCTTGAATATTGCTTAAGTCCATATAATCCTTTCTTTAGTCTGCAAACATGAGTTTCTCTGGAATGTACTTCAAACCCTTGAGGTTGTTCAATATAAAATTCTTCTTCGATTTATCCATTGAGGAAAGTTATCTTTACATCCATTTGATGTAAACTCCATCCCATGGAAGTGGCAAGAGACATGATAGCTCTAATGGAAGTGTATATGGAAACCAGATCAAATGTTTCATCATAGTCTTTTCCCTCCTTCTAGGAGAACCCTCTAGCTACGAACCTTGCTTTATATGTATCCACGCTTCCGTCTACTACATGTTTGATATTATATACCCATTTTAAAGTTACTACTGATTTCTCTTTAGGTCTAGGCACAATTTCCCATACATAATTTTTCATGATGGATTGGTCTTCTTCTGTCATAGCTTCTTTCCATTGTTTCTTCTGAACTGCCTCTTCAAATGTGGTAGGTTCTTCATCTATATTCTTTGTCATACATGTTGCATATCTAGAGAATATTTTGGGCTTCTTACTTTTTCTGAAGGTTTCATCTGGGGCCTTGAGTCTTTTTGCTTCTTGTAAGGTAGCTTCAAGCCAAGCTGGTTGTTTCTTGGTCCTTGGTACAATGTCTAAATCAATGGCTTCACATGGTTGCATCAGATGATTAAGTTGTTCCTTTTCGTCATTCTAGTTTTCTGGAAGACATGTGATTTCTTCAATAGGCTCTTCATACTCTTATTCTTCTGTAGTTTCTTCTATGGATTTCTTGAAAGCCATATTTTCATTGAAGGTCACATCTATGTTAACTTCAATATTATATTGATCCGGGATATATATTATATAGTCTTTGGATGATTAATTATATACCACGAATATGCCCTTCTTTCCTGAGGGTTCTGATTTATTCCTTTTGTCCTTGGGAATGTGAGAGTAAACATGCCATCCAAATATTCTTAGGTTTTCCACATTAGGTTTCTTACCTGAGAAGGCTTATTCTAGAGTCATATCCTTCAATATGTGGTGAGGACTTATGTTCTAAACATATATTGTTGTCATGGGTGCTTCTCCCCATAAGAACATAGATAAACCTTGATCGTTTAGTAGTGCCTTCATGGTTTCTTCAATAGATCTATTCTTCGTTTCTGCTGCACCATTTTGTTGAGGATCATGAGGAACATTCAGATCCCTCCTAATCTATGCTGATTTGAAAAAGGAAACAAATTACTTTGATGTGTATACTCCTCCATTATCTGTTCTCAAGGTCTTGATTTTCTTGTTTGTGAGGTTCTCTATTTTTTCTTTGAATTCTTGAAACATGCTGAATATTTCGTCCTTTGTTTTCAGGAGATATAACCAAGTCTTTCTTTAGTAATAATTTATGAAGATTATGTAGTAAAGAGAACCTCCTAGATATTTGACTGGCATCGAACCGCAAACATCTGAGTGTATTATATCTATAATCTCCTTAGATCTATTGTTGTTTCTAGGGAATGGTTTCTTGATATTCTTTCCAAGAGCACTTCCTTTGCAAATTCCTTCATGTGTAGACTGCAATTTTGGTATTCCTTCAACCATMTTTTTGAGAAAAGGTAATGCTTGATAGTTAATATGAGCATACCTTCTGTGCCAAAGTTCATTGGGATTGACTTCAYCATGTACAAGAGCTTCTTCATTTTGTTCTAGTAGTCTATRTAGGTTTCCTTCATGGGTTCCAATAACCCTAGAATTMTCTATGTTGGAGTCTTTATGCCAAGATAATAGTTTTCCATCTACGAAAGCTATTTTTTTCCTTTGTCTTATAAGAAAGATATGGATACAAGATTCTTTTCTAAAATAGGTACATATAAGACATTTCTCAAATGAACATTGTTACTTGTTTTCAACTTGACAGAGGCTTGTCCAAATCCATCGACTGGGTAAGTGCTTTTGTCTCCAAGATCTACCTTGTACGATGTCTTCTTCTCATTTAGATTTGAGATTATGGCTTGATCTCCCATCATATTCCTAGAATCTCCACTATCAAGTATCCACATGTCATCTTCAATCATTCGTGTGAGTGTTGAGTAGTGTAGATGACTAGTCTTTTCACTCATGTCTTTGGTTGACTGGTGACTGGTCATGCCTTGATCCAAAACTTCAACTTTGACATTTCTTCCTTCTGAGAGTGCCAAGAGGTGTGCTTGACTAAGGCACACTTGAATACCTTCTTCTTGAACGAGATTTTCCATCACAAGGTGTTGGATTGGGGTTTTAGGGTTTCTACAACCGCTCCTGCTAGTAACCCTAGCGACAATGTCTTGGAAGTTTCTCCTACTAGTAAAACCTAATGGCAGTTCTTCAGCAAGATTAGTATCCTAATGGCTATGCTTCCTTCTAGTGGTTAGAATGAATGGAGGTGTGGGACCATAACTTGTTAGAATGTGATCATTTTACCATAGACAATATCACTATTGTCTCCCAACCATAGGCCGAAGCCACCCTCTGAGTACCTTGACCTTGATAGAGAGAAGAATCATGGTAGCAATCCAATAGCCAAGAAAGGCTAATGCACCAAGCAAGAAGTAACCAAAAATTATCAGAGAGTCCAAACCAAGAGATAGAATCAATAGGCTTCAAAACTGGTGGCAACACCTTCTCCAGAATTTGCGCACAAGACTGCCAGACTGCAGTGCGCACAAATGACTCTCTGTAATTCTGAGAGTTGTGTGTAAAATGAGAACTTGTGCCCTGTATTTATACTGGCTCTGGTAGGCTACTTGGTCCAAAATAGATAATGATTTCATAGAGCATTAGGAGCTTGGAGCGAGGAAGATCCTTCAATTAGGAACTCAAGGTAAAAACATGATTGATGTAATGGTTATACATTTTGTAATATAGATCTATATGGTTTTCCTCTCTATTATCTATTGTATTAAATTATATATACAAGTTAATTCCAAATCTATTCTTTCTTGAGTAGATCAGATTAGTTATAGGTGTTTTTTTATGTTCCTATTGTTTAAAGAACCTCGAGACTAGTATTTGTTGTCTTATTGTGTGTAGCAATAAGGTGCTAGGAGTTGGAGCTATATCTCTAAAGCTACAACAACTAGGATTATGCAAGGAAAACCGTCGGGAAAAGGTAAGATCCATTCCTCCTCATTGCATGTATTAGGATTAATCACACTAGATCTAATGGAAAATCATATTGTTTTCTATCACTAACTGAGATAAGGTCGGTGAGATATCTCACTTATCCATTGGTGAGATCCTCTTTAACACTAGATTCTGTATGAATTCATCAGATAATCCTTACCAATTTATCATGGGTGGACATAACTTTCCCAACACCTCTTTTGAATTTTATTTGCATGGGTCTATTCAATGCACTTAGAATGTAGTTGCATTCCTTTGAGCCACTTGTTTTATCCATTGTAGCATATTTTTATCTCTCTTTTCATGCTTTCCAGAACATGAAAAATACACTAAAAATAAAAAATCATAAAAAAATAAAAGAGGGGGAGGGGGGGGGGTGGAGAATTTAGATCTATGTTTGATTTAGTTTGAGTGGTATCCATTAGTTGTTGTCACCCCTGAACATAGCACCCATTTGTATCATTCTCTTGTAGTTAGGATTTAGTATTGTCTTAGGAGTTGTACTATGATTTTGATCTTGTACTCCTTCGATTGGTTATTCTTACAGTCACTATGGAGAGAGTTTCAATGATTCCTACATTGTTTCTTTCTGTCTTGTTCCTACAAGTGTCAGTGCTTCCCAATTCATCATTGTTTCGTGTTATGTTTAAGGGAATTTTTTAGCCTGATTTATCCATTCTTTAGTTTGATTTACATTTCATGTTGTCCATCTATGTGTCGGTTTGTACTTGGTGGTTTCCTTGTTTCAAAAAAACTTCTTGGTTATTGTTTCATGTCGATTGATGAGGGAAACTTTATTTCCCTCCTTTCAATAGGTCTCTTCCTATCAACGTTAAATCCTTATCTAGGAAGTGGTTCTAGAAACCTTAGTAGTGATAGAATGTGCTCGTTTTACCATGGACAATATCACCATTGTCACCCAACCATAGGTCGAAGCCACCCTCTGAGAACCTTAACCTTGGAAAAGAGAAGAATCCTGGTAGAAATCCAATAGCCAAGCAAGGCTCATGCACCAAGAAAGAGGTAACCAAAGCTAATCATTGATCCCAAACCAAAAGATAGAAGCAATAGGCTTCAGAACTGCCAGTAACACCTTTTCCAGAACTTGCACACAAGACTGCCAGACTACAGTGCACACAAGTGACTCTCTGTAATTCTGAGAGTTGTGTGTAAAATGAGAACTAGCACCCTGTATTTATACTGGATCTGGCAGGCTACCTGGGTCGACTTCTCATTCTAGGTACTAATTAATTCATATTAATTATCTCTCTCGGCTGACATCTCTTCTATGGTTACATTCATTTATTTTCTTTCTTTTGGAATATTCTAATCTCGTCAAAGGGTCACAATGGAGGTTGATACCTCCCGAAGCTACCATAATATCAACACTCCCTCCTAGCTAGGGAGGTATAATTGATAATGGTCTTGAGAAAAAACAGACCATTCAACTGGTAGCATCACAAGCACAATGATTATTATCCAACTGGATAATATCCATGACAACTGGCACAATTTCAACTGACAGAAAACAACTATGTTTATCCATAGTAGTATACAACTATTGAATCTATGATGCATAGTCTCAAACAGTGGAACATATCCACCACAGAAGTATATCTCTAGAATCTATATCCCGGAACAACATAAGATTGAAGTCAGCAGAGATGTGACCTTCAATGAAAAGATGACTTTCAAGAAATCCATAGAAGAAACTACAGAAGAAGAAGAGTATGAAGAGCCTATTGAAGAAATCACATGTCTTCTAGAAAACCAAAATCAGGAAAAGGAACAACTTGATAATCTAATGCAACCATGCGAGACCATTGATTTAGACACTGTACCAAAGACCAAAAACAACCATCTTGGATTGAAGCTACCTTACAAGAAGAAAAAAGACTCAAGGCCCCAGATGGGACCTTCAGAAAAAGTAATACGCCCAAAAGATTCTCCAGATATGCAACATGTATGAAGAAACATGACATCCAAAGATTCTTAGGTTTTCCACATTAGGTTTCTTACTCGAGAAGGATTCTTCTGGAGTCATATCCTTCAATATGCAGTGAGGACTACTATTCTAAACATATATTGATGACATGGCTCCTTCTCCCCATAAGAACATAGATAAACCTTGATCGTTTAGTAGTTCCTTCACGGTTTATTCAGTATATTTGTTCTTCCTTTCTGCTACACCATTTTTTTGAGGATCATGAAGAACAGTCAACTCCCTCCTAATCCCTGTCGATTTGCAAAAGGCAACAAATTCCTTTGATGTGTATTCTCCTCCATTATCTGTTCTCAAGGTCTTGATTTTCTTGTTTGTGAGGTTCTCTATTTCTTCTTTGAATTCTTGAAACTTGTTGAATACTTTGTCCTTTGTTTTCAGGAGATATAACCAAGTCTTTCTTGAGTAATAATCTATGAAGATTACGTAGTAAAGAGAACCTCCTAGAGATTTGACTGGCATCAGAATGCAAACATATGAGTGTATTAGATCTAGAATCTCCTTAGATCTATTGTTGCTTCTTGGGAATGGTTTCTTGATATTCATTCCAAGAGAACATCCTTTGCAAATTCCTTCATGTGTAGACTGCAATTTTGGTATTCCTTCAACCATAGTTTTGAGAAAAGGTAAATATTGATAGTTAATATGAGTATACCTTCTATGCCAAAGTTCATTGGGATTGACTTCATCATGTACAAGAGCTTCTTCATTTTGTTCTAGTAGTCGATATAGGTTTCCTTCACGGGTTCCAAATAACCCTAGCATTCTCTATGTTGGAGTCTTTATGCCAAGATAAGACTTTTCCATATACGAAAGATATTATGTTTCCTTTGTCTTCTAGGAAAGATATGGATACAAGATTATTTTCTAAACTAGGTACATATAAGACATTGCTCAAATGAACATTGTTACATGTTTTCAACTTGATGGAGGCTTGTCCAAATCCCTCGACTGGCTAAGTGCTTTTGTCTCCAAGATCTACCTTGTACGATGTCTTCTTCTCATTTAGATTTGAGAGTCTAGATTGATCTCCCATCATATGCCTAGAAGCTCCACTATCAATTATCCACATGTCATCTTCAATCGTTCCTGTGAATGTTGAGTAGTGTAGATGACTAGTCTTTTCACTCATGTCTTCGGTTGATTGGTGACTAGTCATGCCTTGATCCAAAACTTCAACTTTGATGTTTCTTCCTTCTAAGAGTGCCAAGAGGCACGTTGGAATAAGGCTCACTTGAATACCTTCTTCTTGAACGAGATGTTCCACCACAAGGTGTTGGATCGGGGTTTTAGGGTTTCTACAACTACTCCCGCTAGTAACCCTAGTGGAAGTGTCTTGGAAGTTGCTTCTGCTAGTAAACCCTAGTGGAAGTTATTTAGAGAGCTTAGTATCCTAATGGATATGCTTCCTTCCAGTGATTAGACTGAATAAAGGAGGTGTGGGACCATAACCTTTTATAATGTGCTTGTTTTACCATAGACAATATCACTATTGTCACCCAACCATAGGCCGAAGCCACCCTCCAAGCACCTTGACCTTGATAGAGAGAAGAATCATTATAGAAATCCTATAATATCCCTCAGATGAACCCAATTGTAAAGGTAATGTAAGTGTACTTAAGCTGGTGAGTTGTTTTGACATCATTTTGTAATGCACCTTCCATGGCATAGTGCACGCATGAACTGCACAGTAAAATGATGTAGCGTTCACATTCTCGGATACTGCCCACAGTAACTAAAGTGTGCACAATATGGAGGTCAGTGGACCTTGTGTATATGATTTGTGCTATAGGCTGGTGAGCCAGTTATTATAAGCTGGAATGATTATGTTTTGGAATTAGGACAGAGCGCCTAAATGTTAAAGGCCAGTGCGCCTATTTTGTATATGCCTCATGATTAATATAAAATACATCATTACGAACAGGCCAACCATGATAAAAGATATGGGGGACAAAACTTCACCAATTAGGGAAAGGGAGGGCCAAAAGTTAAGGGAAAGGGCTAAGCTAGAGAGCTTAAGCCAAAAAGGAATATTATATTAATATTTCTTAAAACCTAAAGTATGGATAATTATTTTATCCTAAGTTCTAAATTTGGGGACAAGTGGACCAAAGTAGCTTCCAACATGACAAGTGTTAAGTGGGGCACATGCATTCATATCGTGGATACTTAGCTCATTTGGTCACTTTTTGCAGGATCATTCTCACCATCATCCTAATGATCTTTCCCACTATCATACTTCACGATTAGTTTTCACGATGATTCCTTCCATCACTCAGTTATCCAGTCAATAATTCCATGAACATTTCATTCACGTAGTCCGTTATCATTCAGACATTCATTTCACTGTATATGAGCCTGTTTCCATAACCTTCTCTGCTTGGTGTACCTGGTTATCTTGGGAGAAGGATTGAAGAAGCGAGTTGTCAAGCCCATGGGAAATTGAAGAGGTGAGTTGCCAGGCCCGTGAGCATATCTCCGAGTGAGAGAATTGCTAAGGATTGATTCCTGAAGGTGCTAAAATGCAGCTACAATTCTCTGAGACTTCCTGTTCAGCCTGTTGTTGAAGCCCTGGAAGAGAAGTGGGGCAACCGAGGAATTGTTGAGCAGAGAAGGGGCACACTACCTTGGGTGGGATAGGCATGTGGGGAATGAGAGGAAGTACACTGTTAGTTGAGAGAGAACCTGAGACGATGTCTTTCCTATTGTCTATGAACCCTAACCTAGTTAGGAACCCATTTACCCAAGGGGAGTTCATTCCCAGCTCGGGGGTGACTCACTATTGAGAGTGATGAATAGTGTATTCTAAGGTTGGGAGGTTCATGGACGGTCTGTACGCAATTGGTGATAATATTTCTAAGATAAGTACCAATCGTATGATAAAATTATATGTTGTATTGTTATTTACATGCTTATGTTATGGTTTATCATATATGTGATTATAATTGCCCGTATGTTTACGGGTATTTCCTTGTATATGTTGCATATCTGTGTTTACAGTTATTTTGGAAAGAAATCGTATATTACAGAATGTAATTGTTTGTTTATGTTATATGTAAAGATTTTGCAAGAGTGTTGTATGTATATGTTTAAGTTGCATGCAGTTTGAAGAGAAAATTTATGCGGCATAGCTCAATTGAATACTGGGTATGTTACCATATTTTCTGTAGTAAGAGAACAAAAGTGTTCCCTAGAGTAGCATGGCCTGGCCTGTTTAAGGATGGGGATGTTACCAACTGGTATTAGAGCATGAGAGATTTCTCTAAAGTGGCATTCCCTGGCCTGTGGTTGGCCAGGGGATGTTACAATTTGGTATTAGAGGTTCAGTTTCAATACTGAGCCTGGATGGGCCAGAAAGGTTCAAGTGAAGCGAATATTCACAAAAGATTAATTTCGAAGTGACCAAATTTCAGAATATTGGCGTGCAGGCACGCGCGATAAATTTTGGCACCATGCGAAAAACGTTGGCTTGCAAGTGTGCATGGTAAATTGTGGCAACATGCGGAAGAACATTGTGTGCGAGTGCATGCACTAAATTTAGCCTTGCGCGGTGAGCACGCACATAGTAATGTGCACATGGGGTGTGCAAGCATTGCATAACACAAAGGAGTTTTGTTGGTACGCGCATAGTATGAGTATAAGTTGTCTCGCGACAATGTATTCAATGGTGTGCATAGATTATTGTGTGAGATGGAAGATATTGAACTTTGACATGGTGCAATCCATAGGGATAAATGCATGTGGAGTATTAGTGCACGATACCAAAACTGTGCACAGTGGATATTGGCGTACAATGCAAAAGTAGTGCGTGCAAGTTGTCGGCGCGACGAAGAAGAAATGCATAGTGAATATAGGTGTGTGGAAACACGTTTTACCTTGTGATGTTGTTATGCATGATAAATATGGATGTAAAGGTTGAAGTTTAGCGTGCACAAATTTGTTTGAAAGGAAAATTGAGTCTGAGTTTAATTTGTATAATATTAGAAGAAAAAGAAACACACAACCACATTGGAGCATTAATTAAAAATAATTCCTAGTTTTATATTCCTTCGATTCAGACAGATGGAAGTGAAATATAAGCTTACAAGAAAAACATGCTATAAAATAAAACAAGACTCATAACACCACCAGATAGAATTTTGTAATAAACAGTCCAAAATCCGCTTCTGTATTTATATAATCGTATTAATCCCAAAATTACAAAAAGGGAATGATAAAAATTATCCTGTTGTAAAAGGGTCATTTAGGAACATGCCTATCATCTCTGGTGCTCCTTACCTCTGCTACTAGCTGCTCAAAATTCATTGAAACATACTTAAATTTAGTTGAAGACTCACTTCATCTTAGCGATCTCCTCCTTTAAAGAATCTAACTAGACTGGTTGATTCTCTCCAACACTTTCGACCGTTTCAGCCATGGATTCCTCCTTCTTTTGTTTCTTGCTCCTTCTCTTCTTAGTAGTAGGACTGTTGATGACTAAATCCTTCATAGTGGGATTTAGCCTGACTTCCAACTGTGAGTCTATATCCGGCTCTGTGTGGAATTTAGTCGCTAGAATGTGTGCAAGTACCCTTTCCTCCTTATTCACAGAAAAGTCTAGCATGTTGCCCGAATAACCAGTCTCACTAGATTTAGCCTTGTCCATGTATATTAGTTTGTGGATACCAATTTTTTTTTACAGAGAACAGAAAGTCAAGCAATTTGGAGATCACTTCGTTTATGGATAAGCAGATACCTTCATACTTGAGGATTGGTAGTTATAGAATTCCAATTATGAAGCGCAAACGAACTACGTACAAGAGCGTTGGGTTTCCATGCTCGGATAATACATTTCAAATGATTAAATTGTGATTTCATTACATGGTGACATTCATCTGATGTCACATGGATGCAAATTATCGAATGAGTGAAACAGGGTGATCTGACTAGCTGTCGTCCGCTCCACGTGTGGTGGATTTGACATATTGAAACATGTGATACCGTGTCATGGAGAAAGTGGTTTTGACAAACCACCTTATTGTCTAGATGTATATTTGAAGGCGTCGCACATATATGTTTTCAAGACTTGGGTCTTATATAGTTTTTTCATGGTGATAACACCAAGAAATCAGGAGATATAATTCTGATGTATATATTGAACCAAAATGGCTCATATTTTTCATGAATTGTTGAATTGTTAACCTGATAAGTTTCGATGGCTGCACATTTTGCAGAACTAACAAAAA
>JZKD02S1931737.1:43675-77419 GCA_000966675.3 Picea glauca
GAACCGAAAAACTGCAAAAAATAATAAGTTGCCAAAAAACTGTTTTGAGCCAACTGGACAAGGTGGATGGCCACCGAGATCCTCCTTGGATCATGAAATATAAATATGGTCCCATGTCCATCAAGAATGATACAAGGAAAAAGAACCATTTACATAGATTGGTTGATTGAGTTGCCCCTATCCCATATGGTATTACTTTGTAAACATTGTCTCTCGTAGGTATGAGCTCCCACGATATCATCAAATAATCGGCCCTCTCGACCAATTGGTGGATGACCTGATGATCACTACCTCAGAACATGCAACCAATGCATTAATATAATCAAAATATCATCATCTCATTGAAAATAATCCACATTCTAACTCTTGCCTATCATCATGAGAACACGAAATCATTGTCATTATGACATATTGAATAGTAATACACCACATGCTCACACAAACCATCATTAAACATCTCACCATAAACTTCAGGCCATTGCATCATGAAATACCATTATAATATTATATCCTCAACATAACATTACATCAACATAATAAATGGAACCACAAATTAACATAACATCATTAATATGTTAATCATCTCAACACATCTCACATATAGAGTAATAAAAATAGCATAAGTCTTCTCATCATGATTCATCAAAAAATCAATTTTTTTAGTATGCATAAATAAACAATGAACACCAACATTTATATCTAATGCATGAAATATCATCAACTCATCCATCTTACATGGATATACTTGGTTAAATTTGTTATCCCATGCTAACCATGCAAAGGATTATCAATACTACGAGTACCACTTGATCATATAGAAAGCAATCTTTTTTTTATTATCATATCTCTTCTTTCTACAAGAAAGTTGAAAATTTATAGGGTATGTACAATCACCCTATCCATTTGATAAAGTTTTAATATATTTTCCTCATCTATATACCAACACATTAATCTAATGTCATATATTTTCATATATTCTCCTTATCTAAGTACATATAGTTATAACCTTCGACCAAAGTCATAATCTCTAGTCATGCATTCTTTCCTGCCTAGGGAAATTCAATGAAATTTAGCACTAAGTTATTATTGGCCTCACTAACATGCCATAATTCACCAATATTTGAATTCTCACTTTTGTATATCTTTTGGTCATTGCCGAAGGTTTTTACATAAGTTTACACCTCTGGCCTCTTCATTCAAGGTCTATTATATGCAATAGCATGTAAAGTCTAGGTCATCATTATTTAAGTTAATATCATTCTCTTTTGGAAAGATTGGTTCGTCTAATCCAAATACATAACTCGTCATAGGCATACCAAATTCTTACTCATTATGCTAGGTTTTTTATCAATCTCTAAGACTCAATCTATCACATGATCTCTTTCCTTTGTCTTTGAAGATCTAGAACCAAGAAGTGGGTACTTGTTATACTTTGAACATTCACAACTCTTAAGTTTGTCACTTGTCATCCCTCATTAGTGGAGGGTGATTTAGTTAATTAGCTATGAACTGCCCGCTTATATGGCTTGAGTTAGCTTTTATGATTTCCAACCTCATAAATCATAAAAGCTATTAAGAAATGCGACTAAACATACAATTCTTTCCGTTCAAATTCATAATTTGAACTCATGATTGTATAAGGTGAAGAGTCCAAGATATCAATCAATAGTTGAAATTTTTCAAGGCAATATTTTATTTTTAAGATTTTTATTTGAGAAGGTCTATAGGTTCGAAGGGTAGAATCTATGCTCTGATACCATATGTAATAACTCAAAATAAATTCTCTTGAAAAGAAATTCTTCCTTCACTTCTTGCATTCCTCTGTTCTGGTTCTTCGATGCTTGGTCGCTCCTTGACGATGTGCACTCCTTGCACCTATTCTAAGTTCCCTTTGTTCCTTCTAAACTCCTCTCAGTCAATCCGAGACTCCGTCAACACACTCCTTGCATACAAGATGTCATATCTTTCCCTCCACGCTTGCGTATTTGAATTTGAAGGTGATGCTCCTGCATCATATTATACGTCTCCCTCAAGTACCACAAGCATTTCTCTATTGCAGTCAATTGTGTGATTCACTAGGAAAATTCATTATGTCTACCACTTCACAATCGACAATCGGGAGGAAAAATCGTTGGCCGGGATCACATGTATGGGTAGGGAAACAAAACTTGAATCTTCTGAGAAGTGATTTCACCTAGAGGACATGCCACTTCCAGAAACCCCCATACTTGTAATAATCCAACAAACTCCAAAAACAAGAAAAGAGGGGATAGCACTCCACTTACACTTAGTGTGACCGTGTTCTTAACATGTGTTAGAGGTGCTTCCCAGCAAGTGCTCCTTGCTACTAATGTATTTTCACACTCATTAATCAATTCCTAGTTTGGTTATGTGGCCATGGAGAATCAACCCTCCAACCATACACTAAGGCCCTAGAACCTAGACTAAAGCGTGTTTGCTATAAAAAAAACATCTAGTTCTTTTTAAATTAACATTGCTTGTAGGTCTATTGTTTACTCAAGGTATGGAATGAACTTCAATGATTTTCTTGAATCCTTCAATTAAGTGAATTCATTAAAGTGAAAAAATGCAAAAGAATGCAATTTTTATTTTAGTTCGATGAACACTATGTAACTGGAAGAGAGTAAGAGGTTTATTTTTTCGATTTTCAAATAAAAATCTAGCAATCAATCATAGATAAAACTACCAAAATTTGTATTTTTCAAGAATTTTCAGATCTCTAAAATCACATCAACTCTAACACACAACGTTTCCCTAAAAAAACACTAAATTCCTAAAAAATAATATGCAAAAATATATTGCAATTCCTTTTAACCCTTTCACGATTAGAAAGAGCTAAGGGCACAAATACCTAGGATGATAAGAAAATGTAATGTAATTTTTTTTTTTTAAATTAATTTTCAATTTAAACAAGAAAAATAAATTAAATACCTAAATTTTTCATGCCACTCAATGATCATCACCAACTTTTCAAAAGCAGAGAAACACTCAATCAAATAAGTAGAAGTTGATAAAACCAAAAAACATTAAATTAACAGTACCAAAACGAGGAAAACTTATAAAATAAAAGTTGTATATATATAATATACCTTTCCAATAGTATAAGGAACAACCCAAACGAAATTCATAATAAAAATTTATTTCACAAATACCAACAGGCTAATTTTTCTACAGAGGCGATCGAGCGTAGAAGCTAAGAAAAACCCAAAAATACGAAATGAAAAGCTCCAAAACAAGTAAACATTATAACATAAAAGTTTTATATCTCGAAAATAAATTTACAATGGTATAAGGCATGACCCAAATGGAGTTTGGTATTAAACTTTATCATGAAAATACTAAAATGGTAATTTTCTTCATGTGCTACCACACATTGCAAGAGGAGCGACCACATAAAAAGGAAATAAAAAATCATAGATCTAGCCCATATATAATAGATTTAGGGATTTTTGACACACTTAACTTGATTAAGTAGGAATCCAAACACTTAGGATTTAATTTCACACACTACAGAGTCAACAAAATCTTTCTAAACTAAAAAGGAACAAGAACCCACCCAAAAAAAAATAAGGAAAGAATTGTAAGTTATTTCCCCATTGGAGTCACCAATTCCGTTAAAGAGAATCTCACCTATGAATAAGTAATATATCTCACTAACCTTATATTAGTTGATTACAATAACAATATGTTTTCTACTAGATCTAGTGTGATTGATCCTAATACACACAATGAGGAGGAATGGCTCTTACCTTTGCCCAACGGTTTTCCTTGCATAATTCTGAGTGATGTAGCTCTAAAGATCTAGATCTATCTCCTAGAACCTACTTCTTGCACACAATAAGACAAAAAATAATAATCTCAATCCTATTTAAGCAATAGGACTTAAAAAAAACTAATTCTAATTTGATCTACTTAAGAAAGAATAGATCCAGCGTTAACTTGTGCATAGAATTCAATACAACAAATAATGGAGGGAAAAATAATATAGATGTATACTAAGAAACATAGAACCATTACATCGATCAAGTTTTTACCTTGAGTTCCTAATTGAAGGCTCTTCCTAGCTCCAAGCTCCCAATGCTCCTCCTTAGCCACTCCTACATCCCTCTCTATTTCACTCGCGTAATGACTCTTTCCAAATCCTTAGATTTTCCTCCCATACTTATAAATTATTGAGGATCTAACAATAGGTTGCATTGCATGCAAAAATTGAAGATAAGATGTAATGACCCAACTAGCCATTAATTCTCTAAATCATAAAGACAATTTCATGGATATAAAATCAACAATGCATAACCATAAAACTGATAATAATTGATTTCGTATGATCATAAAATGCACGATATATAAGAACGACGAGGAGCATAGCTGAGAATGAAGACCCCAAATTACTTACAATTCAATGTTTCTTAAACTTTTGATCTCTGAGCTTGATCTAGCATGTTGCAATAACAATGTTAGGGACAATTCTCCACCCAACCTATGCCTTAGTCTATGGAACTGAGAGCCCCCAAGCCCTCAATCAACTATATATGCCAATGTTGAATTCTTACTTCCCGAGAATTCCTCAAAGCCTAAAAACCAGAGACACATTCCACCATTTTCCTCTTATATTAAATACAAATCCTTAGTCCATCCATGCAAAAGAAACCTCATGCACAGGTTCCACTTGTCATCATGCAAACTTTCCTTTTCTTATCTTAACTTGACTTATCTTCTCTTATTTTATCCTTTTTATTTAATAATAGAGTAATTATTTATATTTATTTATATTTTATTCTTTTCTAACTTCTATTTTTCTTCCTTCTGTTTATCCATTTATTTATTATATTTATTACTATTATTTACTATTCAATTAGTATTATGTAGTATTATAATTATTTACTATATTTTTTATTAATATTATTTACTCTAATATTTATTATGAGGCACTTCGTCAATGATCCATATTTATGAGAGGAATGAAATGAAACCACGTATTTAAGAAATTAATACAGAGACACAGTGAAAAATAGTAGAGATACAATAAAACATGACTTATATTAAATCAAAAATATGTTGAAAACTATAAAATGGAGACTGAAAACCAACTTGCTAGAATGGTGACAACTTATCTATGAGAAGAGATGTGATGGATACACTCATTTTCAAGAAGATGAGTACAATGAGGCTCTAAAGTCATTTTTTGCAGTAAAGATGAATTCCAAAACCCTATATATCCACAAACCTAACCCTAGGCGATGAAACGCCAAAAGTCATGTGGGCTACGTTGGGGTAAGTTCGTACAATAACTTCCTGGGGTCTTAAATTTTGCATACAATTTCTGTTTAGGGCACATGATAGCTCATTTGAAAGGTATTTATGAGGAGATACATTTAGGGGGATTAATATTAACCATTTTTTATCATTGAGGTGTCTGACCATGAAAAAAATTTGTTTAGGCCCTTAAAATGGCCCCAAAAGTTTGGGAACCGAAAACCTGCTAAAAATAGTAAGTTTCCAAAAAACTGTTTTGACCTAGTTGGATAAGGTGGATAGCCACCGAGATCCTCCTAGATCATTCCTCCATAATTAGGAAGAAATGGTGCCTATTGTGTTGAGTGCCCCCATCAGATGAGGAAATTTTTGTTGAATTTGGTCTCGGGTGAGCCACTTGCATTGGTGCAGGATCTACCCTGCTTTGACAACCCGATAAAGATAGATCATTTGCTAGCGATTGCCCTTGAACTGTTTTTTCACAATCTGATCAGTGGATTCTTGTTCATGCAGTCAGGGTTGATCTCAGTTGGTGTCAATTGTTCTTCTACCTCCGAGGTGTCCAGTAATGTTGGAAAATAAGGCCAAAGGAGATCCACATTGAACATTGGGTGCAAGCCAAGGAAGTGGGGTAGGTTGAGCTCAAAATCAATGTCACCCACAACCTTGGTGATGGTTTAAGGTCCATAACAAAGTGTGAAACTTCCGATGAGTCCCGCTAAGGAGTTATTTTTGCAAGTGCAACCAAAATTTGTCTCCCACTTGAAACTGGTGTGGAACCTGGTGTTGATCATGGCGCTGCTTGTACTTGGAATTGGACTTCTGCAAAATATCCTAAAACTGTAGGTGGATGTGTTGGATCCTCTCAATGAACTGGGTATATTTTTCATCTCTAGTTGGATCCTGCAACTATTCTTCATGGGTCGTCGCAAGGGGTAGTGCAACATCCATAGGACGCAATGGTTGAAATCCCAACCCCACTTGAGTGGGGCTATGGATGGTTGAGTTATGCATGGCTCTATTGTATCTATGTTGAACATAGGGAAGAATCTCATCCCAAGTGCAGGGTTGCTTGGAATTGTACATATGCTATGTGTGCACGATCATCCGGTTGATGACCTCAATTTGGCCATTCGTCTGGGGGTGGAAGGCAATGGACTTGGTGAGCTTGGTGTCCAAAAGTGACCAAAGGCTCAACCAAAATGTGTTGAGGAACTGACTGTCTCGATATGAGATAATGGTTTTTTGGGATCCAAAAGTGTACCCACACTTGTTCAAAGAATAGATTGCAAGTGGCCTTCGTTGTGATTATTTTCTTCCAGGTGGCTAGAATCCTCATCTTGGAAAAATGATCAACAACAAAAAAAAAAGTCATTTACTCGCTTGGTGGAGGGAATGCCCGACATGTCTTTCATTTAAATGGATTCCTAGGGCCTGTCAGGAGTAGGAAGAGGAGTGTACATGCCTTATTTCTTAGTGGTTTGTTTGGCAATAGCGTGGGCAGGGTAGGACCAAATATACATGCTTATATCCTGTCGAAGTTTCGGCTAGTAGAAATGTTGCTACATCACTGTCACTATCGTTTCCACGCCGAAGTGTCCTGTCACCCGACTGTAGTGGGATTCCCAAATCAAATTTTCTCGCTTTCTTGATGGAATGCAAAGATGGCCCAGATGGCACAACAACCCGTCCTGAATATGGAAATTAGTGACAGTTGTGTTTGCGCCCAACATCCGGTAGGTGTTGGCAAAGTCAGGATGTATCTCATAGAGGTTGGGCCATCCAAAGGTCTCATGGCCGCAAGAGTATAGAATTGTGGTGAGTGTCGTGACTAGAGGTCGACTGAGGAAATCATCAACTCGATTGGTACTTCCTGTTTTATACTTGATGTTGAGGTGAAATTGTTGCAAATATGTACTGCAATGACTTATGATCATTGTGGATGTCTGTCTCCTTCTAGAGAATGTAATGCATCCACTAGCGCCATGCTTTCACAATGGAGTACATTTTTTTTCATAAGTAGGGTACTTACGAATGACATCCGATAGTGTCTCACTATGATAGGCCACAGGGTGGCTTTGTTGAGTGATGACTACACCCACAACATAGTCTAAAGAATTTGTCTAGATCTCAAAGGGTTGTTGAAGGTTAGATAATGAAAGCACTAGGGCTAAGCATAAGCGTTGCTTTAGATCATCGAACACTTTGTGTTGGGACAAGCCCCATACAAATTTTTCCTTACCACCGCTCCTGGTTATTTGACTGAGGGACTATGCAATATGGGATAATACCAACACGAACCTGCAATAGAAATTGGAAAGGCCTAAGAAGATTTGAAGATCAGTGAGCGTGGTTGGGGCTGGCCAGTCACGAATGACTTGGATCTTGGCTGGGTCAAAATGCACACCATGCACATCAATAATGTAGCCTAGGTACTGGACCCTATCCATGTCAAAGGATAATTTTTCCAAGTTTTCATATAGCTTGTGTTGCCGCAGAATGTGTAGAACCTATTGAATATGCTGCAATTGTTCTGCCTGATTCTTGTTGTATATGAGGATGTCATCCAGATACACCACCACAAAATAATTGGTGAAAGGCTACAAGATATCGTCCATAATCCTCATGAAAGTTGCTGGGGAATTTGTCAAACCAAAGGGCATGACCAACCATTCAAAAAGACCTTATTTTGACTTGAAGGAAGTTTTCCATACATTTTTTTATTTTATTGGGACCCGCTGATAGCCATACTTCAGATCAATCTTACTGAATTATTTGGCCCCCTTCAGCTAATCATGGAGATCATCGATTCAAGGAATTGGGTACCGGTTCCTGACTGGGATTTTATTTAGGGCTTGATAATCAATGCAGAGTCGCCAGGTCTTATCCTTCTTTTGCAACAACACGATTGGGCTTCCACAAGGTGATGAACTGGGTCATATGTGCTCCTTGTGGAGAATTTATTGGATTTGGTGCTTGATATCCTCATTTTCTAGCAGAGAGTGGCGATAGACTAGCTCGTTGGGTAGTGGTGCACTGGGGATCAAATCGATGGGATGCTTGACCTAATAGTGCAGAGGTACATGAGTAGGTGATGAGAATATGTCTTTGTATTCTTCTACAACCTTATCCACTTACTTATGCTGCGTGGAGAGGTCGTCTGCCGAGGCCATGGATGTAGCTGCAACCTTTTTCTCACTCTAAGAGAGAATCATGAAGAAGAAAAAATTATCGGTCTGAGAAATGACCTTCCTGCATTGCTTAGCATAGATCAAGGAAATAACACTAGATGGGACTACCTCGGGTATCATGTACAATTTCTTGTTCAAAGTAATAATAACACTATGAGGCCTAGACTCATACACAACATGACATTTCCATAAATAAGGTTGGCCCAAAATAACATGACAAACTTCAAGGGGAGAAACATCACACAATACCTCATCTTTGAATGGCTTGATGTTGTACGACAAGCGACATTGTTGGCTGACGTGAATATCACTTCCTTGACGGAGCCATCCAATGGTGTAGGGTTGTGGGTGCAGTGTTGTCGACAAGGCTAGTAGTTTGACAACCTCTGCTAAGATGAGGTTATTCTATCTATTGCTATCAACGATGAAGTGCAGCGGAGTGCCTTTCACCCACATCTGTGAATGAAAGAGGCTCTCTCCTTCCTCTGGATCATCAAGGTCATTGGGATGGATCTTAGTGTTAGCAACGATGGCACTGGGTTCCGCGTCAATGATCAGTCTCCCATTTTCTGGTTCTGATTTAGAGTCGGAACCTACATCTGATTCAGAGGCTTTTACCTCAACCACCAATGACTTATTTGAGCGGCAATTAGTAGTGTTATGCTAGGGGATGTTATGGAAGTTGCACGACTTTCTGATATCTTTCTTCATCTTCCCATTGTCCTTCTTTTCTTGTAGCTTGGAATGGTTTTCTAGAGATTTCCCTTCTTTTCTTTGTCCTTTGTTCTGCGGGTTGGGGATGCCCTTTCCTTGCTTGTGTTGTGAGGGGTTCCTAGACCCAAACTTCCACTTCTTTTCTTTAATATTTTTCTCAATTTTGACGGCATATCAAGAGGCTGCACCCAAGGACGAGATGTCCAAAAACTCCATTTCTGTCACCAAAAATATTTGATACCTATCTTGGTGCATAAGGTACATAACACATTGGTGAAATCTGGCATGATTTGGTCTCTTCTCTACCGGAGTGTGGTCCATCTTGTATACAAGTCGTCATAACTTCCAATAGGGTAGTATTTTTCCTTAATAACATCCTTGAAGGAACCCCAAGTCGTTGAAACTACAAATAATGTGGAACCCTCTATTTCCTTTTGCTCATAGAAGGTCTCCCATCAATCTTTGACATGGGGGATGGACTTGAGGAGTGCAATTGTAATCTTTTCTCTATCGAAAAATTTGTGGGCAGAAAAATACCCTTCTAGAAGGTTTAACCATTTATCTACGACATCCACATCTACTTGAACTTAAAATATAGGAATATCAAAATTGATATGTTCTTTGAATGGGGTGGCACCTCTGTTTGAGGTGGAAGCATCGCTTGTCAGCAGTCATTGAAGGATTTGTGCAAAGTTGTCCATCATCTCGTTCCTTTATCACTTAAGGGCTTCCTCGAGAAACATTTTGAAAGGATATGTTGTACCGTCATATTTATTTTCTCCCTCCATGGAAATTTTCTTGGGCGTGCGAGAGATTTTTTTCTCAAGAGAAACAAGCTCGAGACCCAACTCCCTATACCCTAACCGCGTCAGGGACATGCATTAAAAAAATGACAAGGAGAAAACTGCTCTGATACGATTGATCCAGATTTATGAGAGGAAAAAAATGAAACCATAGATTTATTAAGTTAACATAAAGACACAGTGAACAATAACATAGATACAGTAAAAATTGACTTCCATTAAATAAGAAATATGCCAAAAACTATAAAATGCAGACTCAAAACCAGCTTGCTAGAATGGTGGTATCTTATCTATGAGAAGAGATGTGATGGCTAAGCTCATTCGTAATAAGATGAGTAAAATGAGGCTATGAAGGACCTTTTTACAATAAATATGAATGCCAAAACCATAGAAATCCACAAACCTAACTCTAGGATATGAAGCGCCAAAAGTCATGTGGGCCTCGTTGGGGTAAGTTAGTACATTAACTTCCCAGGGTTGTAACATTTGCATATGATCTTTGTTTAGAGCGCACAAAAGCTTGTTGGAAAGGTATTGACAAGGAGATTCATTTAGGGGGCTCAATCAGAGCCTTTGACTATCATTGAGGTGTCCAATCATGAAAAAAGTGTCATTTAGGCCCTCAAAATGGCTCCAAAAGTTTGGGAACAGAAAAACTGCTAAAAATAATAAGTTGCCAAAAAACTATTTTGAGCCAATTGGACAAGGTGGATGGCCACTGAAATCCTCCTTGGATCAGGAAATCTCAAGATGGTCCCATGTCCATCAAGAGTCATACAAGGAAAAATAACCATTTGCATAGATTGGTTGATTGAGTTGTCCCTAACCCATATGGTATTACTTTGTAAACATTCTCTCTCATAGGTATGGGCTCCCATGAGATCATCAAATAAATCGGCCCTCTCGGCCAATTAGTGGATTACCTGACAATCACTACCTTAGAACATGCAACCAATGCATTAATATAATCAAAATATCATCATCTCATTGAAAATAATCCACATTCTGACTCTTGCATGTCATCATGAGAACACGACATCATTGTCATTATGACATATTGAATAGTAATACAGCGCATGCTCACACAAACCATCATTAAACATCTCACCATAAACTTCAGGCCATTGCATCATGAAATTCCATTATAATATTATATCCTCAACATAACATTACATCAACATAATAAATGGAACCACAAATTAACATAACATCATTAATATGTTAATCATCTCAACACATCTCACATGTAGAGTAATAAAAGTAGCATAAGTGTTCTCATCATGATTCATCAAAAAAATCATTTTTTTTAGTATGCATAAATAAACAATGAACACCAACATTTATATCTAATGCATGAAATATCATCAACTCATCCATCTTACATGGATCTACTTGGTTAAATTTGTTATCCCATGCTAACCATGCAAAGGATTATCAATACTATGAGTACCACTTGATCATATAGAAAGCAATCTTTTTTTTACTATCATATCTCTTCTTTCAACAAGAAAGTTGAAAATTTATAGGGTATGTACAATCACCCTATCCATTTGCTAAATTTTTCATATATTTTCCTCATCTATATAGAAACACATTAATCTAATGTCAGAGATTTTCATATATTCTCCTTATTTGAGTACATATAGTTATAACCTTTGACCAAAGTCATAATCTCTAGTCATGCATTCTTTCCTACCTAGGGAAATTCAATGAAATTTAGCACTAAGTTATTATTGGCCTCACTAACATGCCATAATTCACCAATATTTGAATTCTCACTTTTGTATATCTTTCGGTCATTGCCGAAGGTTCTTACATCACTTCACACCTCTGACCTGTTCAATCAAGGACTGCTATATGCAATAGCATGTAAAGTCTAGGTCATCATTATTTAAGTTAATATCGTTCTCTTTTGGAAAGATTGGCTCGTCTAATCCAAATATATAACTCGTCATAGGCATACCAAATTCTTACTCATTATGCTAGGTTTTTTATCAATCTCTCAGATTCAATCTATCACATGATCTCTTTCCTTTGTCTTTGAAGATCTAGAACCAAGAAGTGGGTACTTGTTATACTTTGAACATTCACAACTCTTAATTTTGTCACTTGTCATCCCTCATTAGTGGAGAGTGATTTAGTTCATAACTTCTTATCTTGACCCCTTTAAAATTATATAGGTCATCACTATGACCCTTACCATACATCCTTCCAGGGTAGATGCATACACTATGCTTCCAATTTGAATTCCTTTGATATGTACTGACATGGAATTGTATTGTTTTTCTCTCTAATTGATCGAGTTCTTTACCATTCTTCCCCTCTTTAAGAGGTGATGTTCTCGGAGCAAATGTCAACCCAATAATTACCATGAAACCATCTTATAAAGATTTCAATCCCTCACTCCTCTTTAACCCATTACATCACCTCATTGTTACTAGGTTGTCATTTCATTAACTTTGACTTCTCATAATTGTCTAAATAATCAAATATAATCTCAATTCTTGCATCAAATTTTCAATTATAAGTATCATTATGTAAAAACAAGCCTTATAACTCAAAAATATTTCAAGCTATCATTGATAGCCAAAACGTTTTATCAATCATTTCTATACTAATAAAACAATTTTACTTACCATTCAATAATTCTTTTACTATAAGTTATAAATACCAAAAATGACCAAGAACATATACAAATATAATATTATATTTATGATTATCCTAAAATAAAATATTTCATAATTTAATTACCAATAAACATTTATTAAAACATGAGTATACATATCAAATAACTAATAAATAAATTGAGATAAAACATAATAAACACTTAAAAATTATTAATTATTCATAATGAAAAGCTTTATATATATATATATATATATATATATATATATTCATTCTCCCCAATCTCTTAAAGCTCCGAGGGGAGTTGCCAGCACTTGTTTGAAATGGGCCTGTGACCTCATCTTTTGCGGTTGTCACGGGGATTACCTTGATTTTATCATTATGAAAAAGTAAAATGCATAGTTCAGGTGGCTCAGGCATCAAGGGTTTGCCAACTTGCATCAAGGGTTTAAAAATATATTGGTTTCATGCTTCAGTAGTAAGCAACATTCCGAAAACCAAAAGTAATGAATCTTACAAAATTTCAATTGCACTCTTGCTATGAACTGCCCGCTTATATGTCTTGAGTTAGCTTTTATGATCTCCAACATCATAAATCATAAAAGCTATTAAAAAATGCGACTAAACATAAAATTCTTTCCGTTCAAATTCATAATTTGAACACATTATTGTATAAGGTGAAGAGGCCAAGATATCAATCAATTGTTGAAATTTTTCAAGGCAATATTTTATTTTTGAGACTTTTATTTGAAAAGGTATATAGGTTTTAAGGGTAGAGCCTATGCTCTGATACTATATGTAATAACTCAACTATTCATTAATACTTTAAATCATAAAGACAATTTTATGGATATAAAATCAACAACGTATAACCATAAAATTGATAATCATTGAGTGCATATAATCATAAAATGCATGAGATAACTGATAACCATTGAGTGCATATAATCATAAAATGCATGAGATAACTGATAACCATTGAGTGCATATAATCATAAAATGCATGAGATATAAAAACAATGAGGAACGTACCTGAGAATGAAGATCCTGACTTATTTGCAATTCTATGTTTTTTGAACTGTTGAGCTCTGAGCTTGATCCAACATACCTCAACAACAATGTGGGGGATGAATCTCCACCCAACCAACCCCTCAATCTATGCAACTGAGAGCCCCCGAGCCTTTAATCAACTATACATGCAAATGTTGAATTCTTACTTCTCAGTAATTTCTCAAAGCCTGAAAACAAGAGATACCTTCCACCATTTTCCTCTTCTATTAAATAGAAGTCCTTAATCCATCCATACAAAAAAAACCTCGTGCATAAGTTCCACTTGTCATCATGCAAACTTTCATTTTCTTAGACTTATCTTCTCTTATTTTATTCTTTTTATTAATAATAGAGTAATTCTTTTTATTTATTTATATTTTATTCTTTTCTTCCTTCTATTTTTCTTCCTTTTGTATATCTATTTATTTACTATGATATTTGTTGCTATTATTTACTCTTAAATTACTATTATAATTATTTACTATATTATTTATTACAATTCTTTACTAGAATATTTATTATTATTGATAAATGGGGCATTACATAAGATTCATTGATGACCTTCTGCAAACCTTTTGGTTTTCATAAACTAAATGTTTTCATAAATTAATTATTTACTATATTATTTATTACAATTATTTATTAGAATATTTATTATTATTGATAAATGGGGCATTACATAAGATTCATTGATGACCTTCCTGCAAACCTTTTGGCTTTCATAAATCAATCAATTATACCACTAATTGATTGATGACCTTCTTGCAAACCTAATTGATTGATTGATTCGTAAGGTACGATTTTAAGTCGATAAGGACAATTCAGATATCAATCAATTATAATTTATGGGAATCGCTATCTTAACACATATATCGCTTACTAACAATTATAATTTATGGAATCGCTATCAACAAAAATCTTGTTGTCGATTAATAACTATTACTGTTTCTATAGATAATCGCTGTCAGCAACCATATCGTTGTCGATTAATCACTATTGTTGTATCTAATGTTAAAATGAAGTAGTAATGCTAATCGCAGTGAACAGATATATTAAGCATAGTATCTATAACTACTACTGTATCTATTGGTAAAATGCAGTAGCAATGCTAATCGCAATGGGGTGAAATCACGGAGGTGGGTAACACTTTCATGACAATCGGATCTCCAAAATTCCGAAAAACGTGTTTTGGGCCGAACTAATATTATTTTTCGGCCGAAAGATATTTGTTTCGGCCAAACTAGTTTTCGGCTGAAAAGTGGAACATCAAATCGAACAATATAGTGACGACACCCTCGATATGCATGTAAAAATTTAGTGGGATGGATTTTTTCCATCCAGCAATTTGTTTTTGGCCGAAAGATATTCCGGCTAAAACAATTTTTTGGCCGAACAATCTTTCGCCCGAAAAAATGTTTCGGCCGAAATATCTTTCGACCGAAAGAATGTTTATATATCAAGTACACATCAATATTTGAATGTTTTTTAACTTTGTTGGTGTTTGTGTGCGTCTGTTAGTGTTTGTGAGCGTATGTGAGGTATGTGAGCGTTTGTGAGGTCTGTGAGTGTTTGGGCGGTCTGTGAGCATTTGTGAGGTTTGGGCATAGAGGTCGTGAGCGTTTGTGAGGTCTGTGAGCATTTGGGCACAAAGGTCTGTGAGTGTTTGGGCGTAGAGGTCTGTGAGCGTTTAGGCGCAGAGGTTTGTGAGTGTTTGGGCACAGATGTCATGTTAGTGCAGAGGTCGTGTTGGCAGACGTAGGGGTGGTGCAAAGGTCGTGTTGGCAAGCGGTCGACGAGTTTCATGTATTTCTCCAAGTTTTAGTTTTAGTTTTTAATTTTTAATTTTAATTTGTATTTTAGTTTTAGTTTTAGTTTTTAATTTTAATTTTAGTTTTAGTTTTAGTTGTATTTTAATTTTAATTTTAGTTTTAGTTTTAGTTTTAGTTTTTATTTTTTGAGAAATTTAATTTATTTTTTTAAATTAAAATTTATTTAATTAGGTGGCCGAACAGGGAAATTTCGTGGGCACGCCAATTGCTTGGCCATAGGGCTAGGCCCTCGCGGCCAAGTCACAGTCCATTGGAATGTGACTTGGCCGCGTGGGCCCAGCCCCATGGCCAAGCCATTGGCGTGCCCACTACATTACCCTGTTCAACTTAGGCCCATATAATTAGAAGTAAGAAATTTTAATTTTTTTTTTCAAAAAGAAAAATATCTTATATTAGTTAATATAATAAATCTGTGAGCATAGAGGACATTAAAACTTAAATTAGTCTGTCTTCATTTCATGAATGTTGTAGCATCCATCTCTCGTGCACTAAGCGAACTTATTCCTTGAGGGCACTTGCTCGCAAGTGATCCAGATTATTATACTATTAAACATTTGATTTTGATTATGAGGCGTTATGGGTTGATGACATGTTGTTTTACTGCATTGACATAGATAGGTGCTATTGACTTGGTTTTACTGAGTGTGTAGGATTTTGGACCTCGAGGATGCAGAGGCATCGATGAAACCCCTTGGAATCTGGATCGAGTCAGGGAGTGTACCATTGGGGTTTGATTGTTTTATATGTGATATTAGTGCATTTGATTAGATGATATGATATTGATATATTCTAACATGATCCGTTGATGATGTAGGATGATGATAACTTTCCGACCAGACTCACATGTGGAGTAAAGGGGTCAGGAACAACTACTAGAGAGGTTGAGGGAGAGGTGTGGAAAGCAGCCCTGCCACAGCCTACTAGCACTCCTGTCGTGGCTCGAACTGTAGGTTAATGTTTACCTAGTTCGAGAGGACCCACGATGCCATGAGGGCAGACTGTGACAGTCGCTCATGATGATTCTAAGGGGCGTGCAATAAGGTGGGGGCCTTATTCCTTAGGGGCCCTCGGTCTCCCACAAGTTCACCTAGCAGAGTATTAACTCCAGGTTTTTTTTATGTCTACCAAGTCAGTCAAGAGGCAAGTGGCACCCTTGGAGCATGTGGTGCATCCTGAATGGCACGTCGCGCAAGAAAAATGGAAAGAGGCGAGTGGCACCCTTGGAGCACCTAGTGCATCCTGAAGGGCATGTCGCATTGTTAATGATAAATGAATGAACCTAGATGGCCTTAGGATGAATAACGTGATAAGAAATTTTTAAAACAATTTTCCCTAATAAAATGTCACCCGGCATGAAAATTAAAGTCTAGGTCTAAATTATACCAGTGGCATAATTTTTTCTATCCATTTAATATATATATATATATATATATATATATATATATATATATATATATATATATATTTAAAAAAATAAAAATAAAATAAATAATGATGATAATCCTCATTAATATTGTAACAAGAAGGGAGTAAGAAATTTAATTGATTCATAAAAWTCTRTTGGGATAAWWGTTTTTWWAAAWARGGGGAAATAATTGTTTTATTATATTATGATAATTTAAMATTTATTAATTAAAAAGGRAAAAGGGAAAASGTTAATTTCTACACCTGCTAATTTGAGTTCTAAATGAAAAGGGGAAAGAGGGAAATCTAGAATAATTAGGAAACTAGGAAAAGAGGGAAACATAAAAAGAAAAGGGAAACACAAGGGAAAAAGTAGAAAGTCAAACTTAGTAAGGTATCTACCATTTAAGAACTTTCAAATTTTAAACTGAACTAGCAAATTAATAATGGGGAAAGTCATTAAAACCTGTAAGAGAATTTGGGGACACCTAGGAGCGATTCTAGGAGTGGCTCTAGGTGGGTGAGGGAAATAAGGGTAATTAATTAATTAAATAAATTAATTTATGGAGGAAATAAGGGGATGGGTGAAACATGTACGGGGAGGAATTTTTATGAATTAATTTGTTAAACTTTAAATAAAATGGGATTTGGGAAAGTAAGGGACTTTGAAACTCTATATATTGAAGGGAGGAGAATGATGAAGGATCTCTTCTATTTGCGTAATGTTACACTGCAGAAATCTCTACTTGATTGACTTAGTTTGTGGGAGTTGGGATACCCAGCTCGATGAGGAGTGGTAGCTCGACCTTGCGAGGCGAGCTAGGAGCTAGCTGATTCTATGGTTAGTGTGCATAGCCCCTTTGCGGATCGGGGGGCTATGGGGGAAGAAGAGTACCCCTAGCATTGGCTGGGAGGTACCGGTGAAGTCTCGTCGGTCGGCAAGCAGGTGTTGCATGGAGCGAGCGGGACATCAACTTAGAGTGGGTGATCAGGCAACGATATGCTTTCTTCATTTTGTATGGTATATTGCAGTAGTAATATGCTTCAGATCTGCATGTTTAGTGGGTAAGTAAATTGATTGACTAGCGTTCTAATTGTTGATTGAATTTTCCTTAGCCTAGCTCGATGATTGATTGGCTCCCATGGACTTCGATTCCCGGCATGTCTTGATGGACTTGGGTGTATTGATTTGTGAAGTTTGTGGTTGTTTTTCCCTTCGTCCCTATCTCATCAGTCCTTGCCTAAACAATTGGCTAGGAGCCTAATCTACGGTCATCGCTTTGGCATTAATAGACCTATGGATCTCAATGCCCTTCTTTTATGTGCGTGGATGATGAGCGAAGGACATTCCTGTCAGTCGTCTACCTCCATTATTGTCCTTGGATGATTGTTGTTTTCACCATCTGGAAAATACCTTTGTGTATGGATTATCTTGTGTCCTGGTTGTTTTTTTGTCTGTGCCTTGATTGATAACATCCCTACGATCATTTCCATGACTTCTCCCAATGGATCCTTTCGTTTCTCTTACTGTTGTATGCGTTGTATTGGAATTAAGGCAATGGAAAAATGAATTGATTCCCTGTCTGCCTTTTATATTTGGTGTTCTGGCAATGGAAAAATGAAATGACTTCATGCCTACATTTTTGTATTGGGTATTCTGGCAATGGAAAAATGAAATGATTTCATGTCTACATTTTTTTTTATATATTTGGTATTCTGGCAATGGAAAAATGAAACGACTCCATGCCTGCATTTTTATATTGGGTATTCTGGCAATGCAAAAACGAAATGATTTCATGTCTACATTTTTTATATTTGGTATTCTGGCAATGGAAAAACGAAATGACTTCATGCCTACATTTTTATATTTGGTATTCTGGAAATGGAAAAACGAAATGATTTCATGTCTGCTTTTTATTATTTGGTATTTTGGCAATGGAAAAAAACAAAATGACTTCATGCCTGCACTTTTACATTTGGCATTCCGACAATGGAAAAACAATTAAATTTCTAAGTCAGCATCTTGCACTTAAGAATTTTTGTTTTTTTATTACCTCTTGCATGGAAATTAGCCCCTCTCTGGACTGCATTTTGTTTTACTGCTGGGGCAATTTTTTCCCTTGATGAAGACTGAGTTTTGCATTTACAATTTATTGTGATTTGATTCTTGTTAATGCCCATGATTTGCAAGTAATTCATGCCACATTTTTTCCCTTGAAGGTTGACTGAAACATTGTTTAATGCCCATGGTTTTGCAGTTAAAATCGTGACTGTGTTTTTCTGTTATTGACCACGTTTCTGCCCTTTGAAAGTTAACTGGAACCCTGTTTAAAACACCCCCGAAATTGCTCTAATAGATAGACTGAGTTGCTGTTTAAAAACACCCATGAATTTGGTCTAATCAATTGGATGAGCTTGTTGTTATTGCCTACGAATTGGCCTTTAAATGTTGAATGACTTTGCTGGAAAGGGGCATGAGATTGCCTTATTATTTTCCAGAACAATTGCTACGGTTGAATGCCTGGATCAATTGAAATATTAAATGCTATTTTATTTGCCTTATTATTGCCAGAATAATTGCTACAACACTGGGAATGGTCAACAGATTCCTTCTTATTGATTAAATGGCCACTAGTTTCCTAAATTGCTGACTACACCTTTTAACCTGTAAATGACTTCAGTCTAGGTAGCCAACTAATGCTTCGGCGTTTATGCCAGGGTTTTTACCTTTACCTGGCAGTGACTCTTATTGAAGGCGTGTGGTAGTAAATCTAATTAGTTGCATGGCCTTGGTATCTCATTGATTGTATATGGCGTTATGGCATTTACACTTCTTAGACGATTTCTTTAATGTTGTAGGCAACTGCCATTTTGGTACAATGAGTAAAGATAGACACATGTGGAATTTGTTGAGTTAATAAGTGCATAGTTGTAGTTTTCTACCTTGATGTAGTTAATGTTGTTTTTGCTATATCAATTGTTGGGTTAATTGTCATGTTAGATGCCTTGTTATTGTGGTGATTTATTGAGTTAATAAATGCTTAGTTGTTGCTTTCTGCCTTGATGTAGTAATGTTGTTATTTCTATATTAATTGTCAGGTTAATTGTCATGTTAGAGGCCTTGTTATTTTCTATATTATTTGTATTAATGGTATCATTCTACATCAAGATTGTTACTATTGTTATTTAGTTAATGGTTAGATGGATGGAGATTTTGGATCAATATAGAATTGACCATTTAGGTTGTGTTAATAATTAAAATTGATTGGTGAGTAAGGACTGGATTGCAAATTTTAGATTCTCTGAATTGAATTATAATTGAGGTTAGAGGGAATTTATAATTATAGTTTTAGTATTGACTACTTATATTTGCAAAATTAATTGTATTAACATTTATTTAGCGGGCGCATTATTGACTTTGTAACTTGATGTGCCCCATTAGAATGGAATCCATGATAAGATAGAATGTAATCATGGACCAGTTAGATTGGGTGATTGGTGGGGTCGAGGACGATGTCGTGTGGGCTGACATCACCCCTTTTCTTCATCCTCTTCTGTCTCATCAACCTTTTGTATGGGGGTAGGTATAGTATCCCAATCACTATTCGGTTCCTAGCACGTCGGAGTTTTCTAGAGTCCTTGGTCCGGAAATATTATGTTTGCGCCAAGGTTATTGACACGTCTATCACCTGGGAACAACATGATTCCTGATGAGGGAATCATGGTGGGCCCTATTAGATAGCAGCAAACGAGAACTTGGATGGAGTCGGTACATGTTGGGTGAGTATTGATGAGCATTGTATGTTGCCTTGGGTGCATGGGTGGAACACCTTCATGCGTTTGGTTAGCGCGCCTGGAGGATCTAGTCTGGTTCATCAAGGTCAATGTGTCGTGAGGGGTAAATGGTCCCTTAGCTTGTAGGCGTGTCATGTCACGTCAGGAGGGTAGTCATTCCTCCTCGTTGTCCTATGCATGTGTCGTCTAGTTTCCCTTGTGCCAGTGTGTGGATTCTTAGCTATTGTTTCCTGTTCTATGGGCGTGGTGCTTGCCGTCAGCTCTGTCGTCTAGCTATAATTGTCATTGTTATCCTGTTTTGCCAAAAACAAAACTGCACGGTTGTTTCTCTTGTAGACATAACTATGGGGATGTTACATATGGTATCAGAGCGGGTTCAACCCTACGACTGTGGATCTCCATGTTTTCCACTGCAGTAAACTCATGAGTATTAACCCTTGTGTTAATAAAAAAACTTAATGTGTCCTTGTGGTTATCTCATTTGGAGGACGCTTCATAGGCTCACAACGTGGTGCCGTGGAAGGAGGTGTGATGCCTCTAAAAGTTCCTGCACCCTCGGGTTCGAAATCCCTAGGGGAGGAGCAAGTTCTTGGGCTACATTTGCTTGTTGTAAGGGATGATGATGATCTGACAAGGCCCTTCCAGGTATTGTCAAAGGGCCTTGATTCATCATCGGTACTGAGATGAGGTCAGGGCACCTATACCCCTGAGGGTCCACAGGGCGCCCTAGCTAGTACCATTAGCATCCACCAAGAACTCGAGAGAGTTTAGTTCTCGAGCCCATGAGTTTCACCGACGGATTTTCTGTCGAGGCACGGTTGTAGAGAAAGGTGTTGTACTTCACTCTTCGTGATTATGACCTCCAGCATGAAGGTCTGCATGGTGGTATTTTGACTAAAAGGGAGCGCTCTTTTATGGCGGAAGGCATTCCTACCACTTTTGAATGTGGTATTAGATGATGTGTCATGGGAAATGTTCGAGGGACGATTCCAGGAGAGGTATTTTTCTAAGGAATTCATTGAGCATCAACTCAAGGAGTTTGACGCCATGCGACGAGGTAGCTGCACAATGCTCGAGTACGAGGCCCATTTTGGAGCTACTTCGGTATGCTCCACACCAATTTACCTAGAAACTTAAGGTCAAGAAGTTCGAGTTTGGCCTTATTGTTAGAATTCATCTTCTACTTCAGGTACCAGGATTACTGGACCAAATAAAGTGTGTTGGATTGTGGGGTCCCACATTACCAACATTCCTGCCTAGAGGAAAGGGTCGACGCATCTGGATCAACCAGACCCACTACCATGCAAGTTTGGGCAAGGCCCATCAGATTCATGTAGCGATGAATAACCGCCAGGAAGAGCACCAGTCAACTGTGCTCGAGACGTTAGGTACTGTCACTGACCAGACCCTTAGTATTTTGATAGATCCCGGGGCTACCGAGAGTTTCATTTTTCATGCAGTGCTAAAAATGATTAAGGTAAAGGTAGACGAATAGGATGAGTTTAGCTTTGAAGAGAGGGCTTCGAGAGCCAAACAAAAGGTTGGAGGAAGGGTTACAGGCTATACCCTTAACTTGGGAGTGTTTATCACCAGGGCCAACCTGTACGTCACAATCTTAGGATCTTATGATGTCGTGATTGGTATGGACTGGTTGGAATCGCATGAGGCGATACTCAAGTGTAAGACGAAACGATTGATCTTGGTCGATGACGAGGGACAGAGACGTGTGATCGTAGGTCAGAACTAGGGAGCTTCCCTGAGGTTCATCTCTTCCTTGCAGCTATGGAAGAGCATGCGCAAGGGGTGCAAGATTTATGCGATCCTTGTGTTAAATGAGAAGGGAGTAGGGGAAGGTCTAGAACACCTTCTGGTGGTGAGAGAGTTTGCAGACGTCTTTTCGGAGGAGTTACCTCAGATGTCGTCGGAAAGAGAATTGGAGTTTACTATAGACCTAAAACTAGGGACTGAACCGATAGCTAGAATGTCGTATCAGATGTCGACCCCTGAGTTACATGAGTTGAGAATGCAACTGAAAGAATTGTTGAACCTTGGACTGATACATCCAAGTGTGTCACCGTGGGGTGAACCTTTTATTTTCATACAAAAGAAGGATGGTTCGTGGAGGCTCTGCATTAAATATCATCATTTGAACAAGGCAATGATCAAGAATCAATATCCGTTGCCAAGTATTGATGATCTGTTCGATTAATTTAAGGGTGCGACGGTGTTATAAAAAATCGATTTGAGATCATGGTATCACCAGTTATGGATCAAGGAGGATGAAGTCCCTAAGACTGCCTTTAAGACAAGGTTTGGACATTACAATTTTACTATTTTACCATTTGAACTGACAAACGCCCCAAGGGTTTTTATGAGTTTTATGTATGGGGTGTTCCACGAGTACTTGGACAAGTTCATCCAAGTATTCATTGGTGATATTTTGATTTACTCTCGAACAAAAGAGGAGCATGATGAGCACTTGTGCTTGGCACTACAGTGTCTGTGAGAGAACAAATTGTAAGGGAAGTTGTTCAAATGCTCTTTTTATCAATCAAAGATTCACTACTTAGGGCATGTCATATCCGGCAAAGGTATCATCATGGTCCAGTGAAGGTCAAGGATATTATGGAATGACCTGTGTTGACGAACCTCCTAGAAGTATGTAGCTTCATGGGTTTAATAGGATATTATTGACGGTTCTTCAAGGGATTTTCGAAGATAGAAAATCTGATCACGGAATTGTGGAAGAAGAATAAGAAGTCTGTTTGGACCGAGAAATGTGTGGTAGAATTTCGAAGGCTCAAGGAGCTATTGACAACAACACCGATACTAAATATCCCTGACAGGGATGCAGACTTCTTGGTATGCATTGACACATCCAAGGAAGGCTTAGGCTGAGTCTTGATGCAAGACGGTCGAGTGATCTCCTACATCTCGAGGAAAATGAGAAGGCATGAGGCAAACTATGCGACAAACGATTTGGAGTTGTTATCCATTGAATGGGCCTTGAAGGTTGGGAGACAATACCTTGTTGGACAAAAATTTGAACAAAAGACGGACCATTGTGGACTACACAACATCTGTACACAAGCGACCTGCACGCGCGAAAATGGCATTGGTCGGAATTGCTTAGCGAGTATGACTTCAAGATTACTTACATAAAAGGAACAATGAACCGAGTGGCAAATGCATTGATTCAGAGACCACACATCTTTTTGGTGTTTCCTCTTCAGATGAATATACGTGATAAGATTCTAACTTTATAGCGTGACGATGACTGGTACAAAGAGGTCGAGGGTTTTATCGGACAAAACACAATGATGGTACCAAAATTTGAAGGATTTACGTTTGATGACTATGGATTATTGAGGTTTAAAAATCAGATTTACGTACCACCGAACGACGAGTTGAGGATGTTGATCCTAAGCGAGGCTCATAGAGACATATACATGGCTCACCCGGGACTCGCGAAGATGAGGGCAGACCTTAAACCCTTATTCTTCTAGAAGGGAATGAAGGCAGACGTAGTCAACTATGTGGCCAGATGTCTAGAATGTCAGTAGGTAAAGGCTGAACATAGACATCCAACAAGATTACTACAACCACACGCTATTTTGGAATTGAAATGGGAGGTTATTTCGATGGACTTTATTGTTGGATTTCCATTGATGGCAAGGAGACATGACTCGATTTCCGTAGTAGTAGACACTCTGATGAAGAGTGCTTACTTTATTCCTATGCGTATGATGTATTAGGCACCTGACATAGCTAGAGTTTTCATCAGTGATATTGTGAGGCTGCATGGTGTGCCTAAGAGGATTATATCTGATCGTGGATCAGTGTTTACTGGAGAATTTTGGACGAGTTTCCAAGAGGCCTTGGGAACCCAACTTAACTTCAGTACTGCATACCACCTGGAGACTGATGGGTAGACTGAATGAATGAACTAGACCTTGGAGGACATGTTTCTCATGTATGTTATGGACCAACAAAAGCATTGGGAAGAATTCTTGCCACTGGTGGAATTCGCTTATAACAACAGTTACAAAAGCACTGTTACGATGGCGCCCTTCGAGTTTCTTTACGGGTGACTGTGTCAGATGCCTTTGAGTTGGGATCAGCTTGAGGATAGAGTCCTGGTGGGACCAGAAGCAATAAAAGAAGTGGAAGAGAAAATGAAAACCATAAGACAAAGGATTGAGGAAGCGTAGGATGAGCATAAAAGTTATGTCGATGCGCATCATGTTGACCATAGTTACGATGTGGCAATTGAGTATATTTGTGGTGGAAACCACATAAGATTTCGATCAAGTTCAAAAAAGGGGATAAACTATCTCCTACAATATTGTGGAAAAGAGAGGCCCATGACCTTTTGACTAGCCTTGCGGATTCCTGAGGCGTATGCACGATGTCTTTCACGTTTCTGTCTGAGACATCTATTAGTGATCCCACACATGTTTTGACTTGAGAACCTTGTGGGTGTCGGATGAGGGTGCGCTCACAGCTGATCCGATCCACATCCTGGATCATCACATTTGATAGATATGGTGTCAGATAGTAGAGCAGGTCAAGGTCCAGTGGGACAACTATAGTCTGCACTCGGTGACCTGGGAGGACGCATATGACATGCACCAACAATTTTCGTTGTTGTTTGATATATAGACTTATGATACTGTGATGCACATTATTCGACACTTATACTGTGAAACTTCGAGATGAAGTTTAGACCAAGAGGGGGTGTATGTAACATCCCTCTCTCGTGCACTGAGCGAACTTATTCCTTGAGGACACTTTCTCGCAAGTGATCCGAATTATTATACTATTAAACATTTGATTTTGATTATGAGGTGTTATGGGTTGATGACATGTTATTTTACTGCATTGACATAGACATGTGCTATTGACTCAGTTTTACTGAGTGTGCAGGATTTTGGACCTCGATGATGCAGAGTCATCAATAGAACCCCTTGGACTCTGGATCAAGTTGGGGAGTGTACCATTGGGGTTTGAATGTTTTATATGTGATATCAATGCATCTGATTAGATGATATGATATGGATATATTCTAACATGATTCGTTGATGATGTAGGCTAGCAATAGCTTGCCGACCAGACTCACATGTGGAGTAAAGGGGTCACGCACAACTACCAGAGAGGTTGAGGGAGAGGTGTGGACAACAGTCCTGCCATAGCCTACTAGCACTCCCGTCCTGGCTTGAACTATAGGTTAACGTTTACCTAGTTCAATAGGACCCACGATGGCATGAGGGCAGACTGCGATAGTCGCTCATGATGATTCTAAGGGATGCGCAATAAAGCAGGGGCCTTACTCCTTAGAGGCCCTCAGTCTCCCACAAGTTCACCTGGCGGAGTATTGAGTCTAGGGGTTTTTGATGTCTACCAAGTTAGTCAAGAGGTGAGTGGTACCCTTGGAGCATGTTGTGCGTCCTCAAGGGAACATCATGCAAGAAAAATGGAAAGAGGCGCGTGGCACCCTTGGACCACGTGGTGCGTCCTGAAGGGCATGTCGCACAAGAGAAATAGAAAGAGGCGAGTGGCACCCTTGGAGTACCTAGTGCATCTCTTTTGTTTGCGTAAAGTTACACTGCAAAAATATCTACTTGACTGACTTGGCTTATGGGAGTTGGGATACCCAGCTTAGTGAGGAGTGGTAGCTCATCCTTGCGAGGCAAGTTGGGAGCTAGTTGATTCTCTGGTTAGCGTGCATGGCCCCTTTGTGGCTCTGGGGGATATGGGGGAAGAAGAGTACCCCTAGCATTGGCTAGGAGGTACCGGTGAAGTCTTGTCGGTCGACAAGCAGGTGTTTCATAGAGCGAGCGGGACATCAACTCAGAGAGGGAGATTAGGCAATGGTATGCTTTCTTCATTTTGTATGGTATATTGTAGTAGTAATATGCTTTGGATCTACATGTTTAGTGGGTAAGTAAATTGATTGTCTAGCGTTCTAATTATTAACTGTATTTTCCTTAGCCTATCTCGATGATTGATTGGCTCCCATGGCATTCGATTCCCGACATGTCTTGACCACCTTGGGTGCATTGATTTGTGAAGTTTGTGGTTATTTTTCCCTTCGTCCCTAGCTCATCAGTCCTCGCTTGAGCAGTCGGCCAGGAACCTGATCTACGGTCGTCGCTTCAGCGTTAATAGACCTATGGATCTCAACGCCCTACTTTTTTGTGCGTGAATGATGAGCGAAGGACATTCCTGTCAGCCCTCTACCTCCATTCTTGTCCTTGGTTGATTGTTTATTTTTCCATTTGGAAAATACCTCTGCGTATGGATTATCTTGCATCTTGGTTGGTTTTTCTCTATGCCTTGATTGATAGCATCCCTGTGATCATTTCCATGACTTCTCCCATTGGATCCTTCCATTTCTCTTACTGTTGTCTTTGTTGTATTGGTATTAAGGAAATGCAAAAGTGAATTGATTCCCTGTCTGCCTTTTATATTTGGTGTTCTAGCAATGGAAAAACGAAATGACTTCATGCCTGCATTTTTATATTGGGTATTTTGGCAATGAAAAAACGAAATGATTTCATGTCTGCATTTGTTTTTTATATATTTGGTATTCTGGCAATAGAAAAATGAAATGACTTCATGCTTGCATTTTTATATTGGGTATTCTGGCAATGGAAAAAAGAAATGATTTCATGTCTACATTTTTTTATATTTGGTATTCTGGCAATGGAAAAACGAAATGACTTCATGCCTACATTTTTATATTTGGTATTCTAGCAATGGAGAAACAAAATGATTTCATGTCTGATTTTTATTATTTGGTATTCTGGAAATGGAAAAAAATGAAATGACTTCATGCCTGCATTTTTACATTTGGCATTCCCGCAATGGAAAAAAAATTAAATTTCTAAGTCTGTGTCTTGCACTAAAGAATTTGTGTTTTTCTATTACCTCTTGCATTGCAATTCGCCCCTCTCTGGACTGCATTGTGTTTTACTGCTGGGGAGATTTTTTCCCTTGATGAAGACTGAGTTTTTCATTTACAATTTACTACGATTTGATTCCTGTTAATGCCCATGATTTGCAAGTAATTGATGCCACGTTTTTTTCCTTGAAGGTTGATTGAAACATTGTTTAATGCCCATATTTTTGCAGTTAAAATTGTGACTATGTTTTTCTATTATTGACCATGTTTTTTCCCTTTGAAGGTTGACTGGAACGTTGTTTAAAACACCCCCGAAATTTCTCTAATAGATAGACTGAGTTGTTGTTTAAAAACACCCACGAATTTGCTCAAATCAATTGCATGAGCTTGTTGTAATTGCCCATGAATTGGCCTTTAAATGTTGAATGAGTTTGCTAGAAAGGGGAATGAGATTGCCTTATTATTTGCCAGAACAATTGCTACAGTTGAATTCCTAGATCAATTGCAATATTAAATGCTATTTTATTTGCCTTATTAATTGCCAGAATAATTGCTACAACACTGGGAATGGTCAGCAGATTCCTTCTTATTGATTAAATGGTCACTAATTGCCTAAATTGTTGACTACACCTTTTAACCAGTAAATGACTTCAGTCTAGGTAGCCAACTAATGCTTCAGCATTTATGACAGGGTTTTTACCTTTACCTGACAGTGACTCTTATTGAAGGCCTGTGGAAGTAAATCTAATTAGGTGCATGGCCTTGGTCTCTCATTGATTGTATATGGTGTTATGGCATTTACACTTCTTAGCTGATTTCTTTAATGTTGTAGGCAGTTGTCATTTTGGTACAATGATTAAAGATAGATGCATGTGGAATTTGTTGAGTTAATGTTGTTTTTGTCATGCATTGTAGTTTTCTTCCTTGATGTAGTTAATGTTGTTTTTGCTATATCAATTGTTGGGTTAATTGTCATGTTAGATGCCTTGTTATTGTGGTGATTTATTGAGTTAATAAATGCTTAGTTGTTGCTTTCTGCCTTGATGTAGTAATGTTSTTATTTCTATATTAATTATCAGGTTAATTGTCATGTTAGATGCCTTGTTATTTGCTATATTATTTGTATTAATGGTAGCATTCTACATCAAGATTGTTACTATTGTTATTTAGTTAATGGCTAGATGGATGGAGATTTTGGATTAATATAGAATTGACCATTCAGGTTGTGTTAATGATTAAAATTGATTGGTGAGTAAGGACTGGATTGCAAATTTTAGACTCACTGAATTGAATTATAATTGAGGTTAGAGGGAATTTATAATTATAGTTTTAGTATTGACTACTTATATTTGAAAGATTAATTGTATTAATGTTTATTTAGTGGGCACATTATTGAATTTGTAACTTGACGTGCCTTGTTAGAATGGAATCCATGATAAGATAGAATGTAATCCTGGATCAGTTAGATTGGGTGATTGGTGGGTCGAGAACGATGTCGTGTGGGCTGGTGTCATCCCTTTTCTTTGTCCTCTTGTGTCTCATCGACCTTTTGTGTGGGGGTAGGTATAATATCCCAATCACTATTCAGTTCCTAGCACGTCATATTTTTCTAGAGTCCTTGGTCCAGAAATCTTATGTTTGCACCAAGGTTATTGACGTGTCTATCACCTGGGAACGACATGATTCCTGATGAGGGAATCATGGCATGCCCTATTGGATAGAAACAAACGAGAACTTGGATGGATTTGGTATGTACTGGGTGAGTGTTGATGAGCGTTGTAAGTTGCCTTGGGTGCAGGGGTGTAACGCCTTCATGCGTTTGGTTAGCATGCCTAGAGGATCTAGTCTGGTTCATCAAGGTCAATGTGTCGTGAGGGGTAAATGGTCCCTTAGCTTGTAGGCGTGTCATGTCACGTCAGGAGGGTAGTCATTCCTCCTCATTGTCCTACGCATGTGTTGTCCAGTTTCCCTCATGCCAGTGTGTGGAGTCTTAGCTATTGTTTCCTGTTCTATGGGCGTGGTGCTCGCTGTCAGCTATGTCATCTAGCTGTAATCGTCGTTGTTGTCCAGTTTTGCCAAAAAAATAAAATTGCACAGTTGTTTCTCTTGTAGACGTAACGATGGGGATGTTACATATGGTATCAGAGAGGGTTCAACCCTACAACTGTGGATCCCTAGGCTTTCCACTACAGTAAACGTGTGAGTATTAACCCTTGTGTTTTCCTTGTGGTGATATCAATTGGAGGACACCTTAGAGGTTTGCAACGTGGTGTCGTGGAAGGAGGTGTGACGCCTCCATAAGTTCCCACACCCTTGGAGTTGAACCCCCAAGGGGAGGAACAAGTCCTTGGGTTGGATTCTCTTGTTGTCAGGGATGATGATGGTCTAACAAGGCCCTTCTAGGTATTGTGAAAGGGCCTTGATTCATCATCGATACCGAGATGAGACCGGGGCACCTGTACCCCTGAGGGTCCACAACGCACCCTAGCTAGTACCGTTAGTATCCACCGAGAACTCGAGAGAGTTTAGTTCTTGAGCCCATGAGTGTCACGAATGACTTTACCTTCGAGGCACGGTTGTAGAGAAAGGCGTTGTGCTTCACTCTTCACAATTATGACCTCCAGCATGAAGTTCTGCATGGTGGTCTTTCGACTGAAGTGGAGCACTCTTTTATGGTGGAAGACACTCCTACCACTTTTGAATGTGGTCTTCGATGATGTGTCATGGGAAATGCTCAAGGGACAATTCCAGGAGAGTTATCTTTCAAAGGAATTTGTTGAGCGTCAGCTCAAGGAGTTCGATGCCATGTGACAAGGTAGTCGCACGGTGCCCGAGTACGAGGGCCATTTTGGATCTACTTCGGTATGCTCTGCACCAAGTTACCCAGAAAATTAAGGTCAAGAAATTCCAGTTTGAACTTATTGTTAGAATTCATCTTCTACTTCGGGTACCAGGATTACTGGACTGAAGAAAGTGTGTTGGATTGTGGGGTGCCACATTACCAGCATTCCTGCCTAGAGGAAAGAGCCGACGTATCTGGATCAGTCGGACCCACTACCATGGGAGTTTGGGCAAGGCCCATTGGATTCATGCATTGGTGAATAAACACCAGGAAGAGCACTAGTCAACTGTGCTTGAGATGCCAGGTACCGTCGCTGACCAGACCCTTAGTATTTTGATAGATCCCAGGGCTACCAAGAGTTTCATTTCTAGTGCAGTGCTAAAAAGGATTAAGGTAAAGGCAGATGAACAGAATGAGTTTAGCTTCGTAGAGAGGGCTTCGGGAGCCAAACAGAAGGTTGGAGGAAGGGTTACAGGATGTACCCTTAACTTGGGAGAGTTTTTCACCAGGGCCAACCTGTACGTCACGATCTTAGGATCTTATGATGTCGTGATTGGTATGGACTGGTTGGAATCGCATGAGGCGATACTCAAATTTAAGACAAAACAATTGAGCTTGGTTGATGATGAGGGATAGAGACATGTGATCATAGGTCAGAACTAGGGAGCTTCCCTGAGGTTCATCTCTTCCTTGCAGCTACGGAAGAGCATGCGCAAGGGGTGCAAGATTTATGCGATCCTTGAGTTAAATGAGAAGGGAGTAGGAAAAGGTCTAGAACACCTTTCGGTGGTGAGAGAGTTTGCAGATGTATTTTCAGAGGAGTTACGTGGGATGCCGTCGAAGAGGGAATTGGAGTTTACTATAGACCTAAAATCAGGGACTGAACCAATAGCTATAATGCCTTATTGGATGTCGACCGCAAAGTTACAGGAGTTGAGAATGCAATTGAAAGAATTGATGGACCTGGGAATGATACATCCAGGTGTGTCACCGTGGGATATGCCTGTTATTTTCATACAAAAGAAGGATGGGTCATGTAGGCTCTGCATTGAATATCATCATTTGAACAAGGCAACGATCAAGAATCAGTATTCATTACCAAGGATTGATGATCTGTTCGATCAATTGAAGGGTGCAACGGTGTTCTCAAAAATCGATTTGCGATCATGGTATCACCAGTTACGGATCAAGGAGGATGACGTCCCTAAGATCGCCTTTAAGATGAGGTTTGGAAATTATGATTTTACTATTTTACCGTTTGAACTGACAAACGCCCCAAGGTTTTTTATGAGTTTGATGTACGAGGTGTTCCCAGAGTACTTGGACAAGTTCATCCAAGTATTCATTGACAATATTTTTATTTACTCTCAGACAACAGAGGATCATGACGAGCACTTGTGATTTATACTACAGTGTCTGTGAGAGCACAAATTGTAAGGGAAGTTGTCCAAATTCTCTTTTTATCAATCAAAGATTCACTACTTAGGTCATATCATCTCCGGCGAAGGTATCATCGTGTATCCAGCGAAGGTCGAGGCTATTATGGAATGGCCTGTGTTGATGAACATCTCAGAAGTACATATCTTCATGGGTTTAACAGGATATTATCAACGGTTCTTCAAGGGATTTTCGAAGATAGGAAATCTGATCACGGAATTGCAAAAGAAGAATAAGAAGTTTGTTTAGACCGAGAAATGTGCGGTATAATTTCAGAGGCTCAAGGAGTTTTTGACAACAACATCAATACTAAAGATCCCTGACAGGGAAGAAAAATTCTTGGTATGCATTGACACATATAAGGAAGGCTTAGGTAGATTTTTGATGCAAGATGGTCGAGTGATCTCCTACATCTCGATGAAACTGAGAAGGCATGAGGAAAACTATGCGACACACGATTTGGAGTTGTTAGCCATTGAATGGGCTTTGAAGGTTGGGAGACAATACCTTGTTGGACGAAAATTTGAACTAAAGATAGATCACTGTGGACTACAACACACATGTACGCAAGCGACCTGAACGCACGACAATGACGTTGGTCGGAATTGCTTAGCGAGTACGACTTTGAGATTACTTACATAAAGGGAACAATGAACTGAGTGGCAGATGCATTGAGTCGGAGACCACACATCTTTTCGGTGTTTCTTCTTCAGACGAATCTATGTGATAATATTCTAACTTTACAGCATGACGATGACTGGTACAAAGAGGTCGAGGGTTTTATCGGAAAAAACACAATGATGGTACCCAAATTTAAAGGATTTACGTTTGACGACGATGGATTATTGAGGTTTAAAAATTAGATTTGCGTACTGCCGAACGACGATTTGAGGATTTTGATCCTAAGAGAGGCTCATAGAGCCATATACATGGCTCACCTGAGAGTCACGAAGATGAGGGTAGACCTTAAACCCTTATTCTTCTTGAAGGGAATGAAGGTAGGCGTAGTCAACTATGTGGCTAGATGTCTAGAATGTCAGCAGGTAAAGGATGAATGTAGACATCCAATAGGATTACTACAGCTACACGCTATTCTAGAATCGAAATGGGAGGTTATTTAAATGGAATTTATTGTTGGATTTCCACTTACGGGAAGGAGACATGACTTGATTTCCGTAGTACTAGACACTCTGATGAAGAGTTCTCACTTTATTCCTGTGCGTATGACGTATCGGGCACCTGGAATTTCTATAGTTTTCATCAGTGATATTGCGAGGTTGCATGGCGTGCCTAAGAGGATTATATCTGATGGCTGAACTGTATGTTAATGTTTACCTAGTTCGAGAGGACTCACAATTTTGTGAGGGCAGATTGCGACAATTTCTCACGATGATTCTAAGGGGCACACAATAAGGTGGGGGCCTTATTCCTTAGAGGCCCTTAGTCTCCCACAAGTTCACCTAGCGGAGTATTGACTCCAGGGGTTTTTTATGTCTACCAAGTCAGTGAAGAGGTGAGTCACACCCTTTGATCACGTGGTGCGTCCTGAAGAGCACATTGCGCAAGAAAAATGGAAAGAGGTGAGTGGTACCCTTGGAGCACATAGTGCGTCCTGAAGGGCATGTTGCACAAGAGAAACATAAAGAGGGGAGTGGCACCCTTGGAGCACCTAGTGCATCTTGAAGGGCATGTCAAATTGTTAATGATAAATGAATGAACCTATATGGCCTTAGGACGAATAACATGATAAGAATTTTTTAAAACAATTTTCCCTAATAAAATGTCGCCCAACATGAAAATTAAATTCTAGGTCTAAATTATACCGGTGGCATAATTTTTTCTATCCATTTATATATATATATATATATATATA
>JZKD02S1931737.1:102947-113590 GCA_000966675.3 Picea glauca
AACTCTCTGTTTTTCTCTAGCACCCACTAGAAGGAAGCACCAACTCCCTGGTTTCTCTAGCACCAACTAGAAGGAAGCACCAACTTCCTGGTTTCTCTAGCACCAACTAGAAGGAGGCACCAACTCCCTGTGTTCAAGAACCCACTTGAACCTCTGAGGACACCAGTCCTCCCTGGCACCTCCCTACCACCCTGTTTTATAAATCTTTGCTACTGAAACTCATTACAGTGATATAATGTTCAACAATGGCTTACCAGACTCATCATTGTTCTACTGCATTTTGTTGCTCTGTCTGCCTCACTGCCTTCCTGCACACATGACTCGCATTGTCTGTTCTTTTTATTTTTATGCTCTGTGCACTATCTCCATTCACTACACAGTTCCTCTTCTATTCAATTCAGTTGTTGCACTCTCCTCCTTCTTCATGCATGAATCACCTTTAACAACAACAACCACATCTCTTCTCTGTATTGTGTATTTATAGCTTTTGTGCACCTTGTGCATGCAATGCGTGCAATACCTTTGCATACTCACACCACGCTGATATCGTCCACAACTTAAGTGCTCTGTCTGATCATCATGGTAACTCTTCAGCTTCTTTGGTGGTTTTACCACACGTTCAGCATCACTGGGTGTTCTGCTGAGATTCCTTAGCCTCTCTGGCAGTTGAGACTCTTCGTCTTCTCTGTGACAGTCGAGCTCACCTTCTCTGTTCTAGTTACATGCTTCAACGCTCATCCAGCTATCAATCGCCTCCACGAGCATCTTCATCCCTCTTGAAGATTCCTAGAGACTCTTCATCTCCTCTGTTAATCACCTCGAAGTGTCTTTGAGTCATCTGGCATAAACCATCAGTGGTTTCTGGCAGTTACACTGTGACATGCAATAGTATCCCTCTGATCTCCTTCAGTTTCATCTGCACCGTTGGATTAGCTCTGAAGGATATTGTCATGATTCATGCATTTCGCACTTTCACAATTCAGAGATTCTGCGATGAGGCATCTTGACTCTTCATGTCGCGAGCTCCGAAAAGGAGCTTGGATGCTCTAGCTCCCTCCTCTACGTGACCACAGGCGGTGACCACCGGTTACAATGACATTTCACCTTTTCGGTATTTCGGCATTTGTACCATATGCGATCCCCGAAATTCCAAGGCAGAGCTTATCTGCACTAGGTCCTTCCTCCATGTGACCATAGGTGGTGACCACTGTCTGCACTAAAAGACACTGCAAACTCATGATCTTCATCAAACCTGATCGACAATCGACGATCTCAATGAATCAACGGTTCAGATATTTTTGTGATCTCGTATCTCGTTGTTCCTTAGATGGAGGCTCTCGTCACTCCAAGGCATGATATGCGAAACTCCGGGATGGAGCTCAGATTTATGGTCCAAGTTCTAGGTGATCTGACGGTCCTGATCTTTTCGCGATCCCACATCTCACTGTTNTGTGACCATAGGTGGTGACCACTGTCTGCACTAAAAGACACTGCAAACTCATGATCTTCATCAAACCTGATCGACAATCGACGATCTCAATGAATCAACGGTTCAGATATTTTTGCGATATCGTATCTCGTTGTTCCTTAGATGGAGGCTCTCGTCACTCCAAGGCATGATAGGCGAAACTCCGGGATGGAGCTCAGATTTATGGTCCAAGTTCTAGGTGATCTGACGGTCCTGATCTTTTCGCGATCCCACATCTCACTGTTCCTTAGATGGAGTCTCTCGTCACTCCAAGTTGCGATAGGAAAAACTTCGAGATAGAGCTCAGATCAACGGTCCACGTTCTTGGTGATCCAACGGTCCTGATCTTTTCAAGAATTTTCATCTTGCGGTTCCTTATATGGAGGTTCTTGTCACTCCAAGTCGCGATAGGCGAAGCTCCAAGATGGAGCTTAAATCAATGGTCCAGAACCCTTGGTGATCTGAAGATCTAGATCTTATCGTGAGTTCGCATCTAGCGATTCCTGTGATGGAGGTTCTCATCACTCCAAGTTGCAATAGGTAAAGCTCCAAGATGGAGCTTAGATCAACGGTCCAGATCCCTTGGTGATCTAACGGTCCAGATCTTATCCTGAGTTTGCATCTCATGATTCCTATGATGGAGGGTCTCGTCACTCCAAGTTGTGATAGGCGAAGCTCCGAGATGGAGCTTAGATCAATGGTCCAGAACCCTTGGTGATCTGACGGTCCAGATCTTATCGTGAGTTAGCATCTCGCAATTCCTGTGATGGAGAGTCTCGTCACTCCAAGTCGCGATACATGAAGCTCCAAGATGGAGCTTAGATCAATGGTCCAGAACCCTTCGTGATCTAATGGTCCAGATCTTATCGTGAGTTTGCATCTCGTGATTCCTATGATGGAGGGTCTCATCACTCCAAGTCGCGATACGTAAAACCCTGAAATGGAGTCTTTGACATGCTCTGATCTTCTACCACGTGTCCCTCTTGGATCAATGATCAAGATTTTATCGAGACTTCGCAACTCCACGAGCCTTTGTTGTGCCTGATCAATGGTCCATATTTGGCCTCGATCTAACGTTTGAGATTATTTTGTGATTTTTCATATCGCGAGTTCGAGAGGTAAAAGGCTGAAGAATTTCATGCCTTTGACTTTCCAATCAGTGAAATGTTGATCTGTGTCCACGTGTCTTGCCCGTAGATGGACGGTCCTCCTTCTTTCAGGATTTTGTATACCCGCTTCTCCTTGTATTTTAATGAACATGTAGGTTCTACCTGATCCAATGATGGTCAAATCTTACGCTTAGATCTGAATCCTAATATCTGTCCTCCTCTTCTGCGCGTTCTTCTTGTCTGAATTCATTTCTGACGGTCATCGGGGATTCTGAATAAGATCCAACGTTCATTGTTGATCCTCCTCTTCCATTATCACTGTGCTCCTGATCATGCTGATCTTTGCCATTGATGTTCTTTCCATCAATGATAAGCTCACTCCCAATTGTAAACCTTCCAACAATCCTCTGCACTATCTCTTCTGAACTTATCAATCTTGCTCTGCAGCGTCTTCCTCAAATACTTCTGATACTTCTTCTTATACTCATGCCATCTTCGCTGTTGTACTTGCCATCAATGACAAGCATACGCTACCTGTTAAACATTTTCCAACACATAACTCCTCAGAGATTCTGTCTCCTTACTGTGTCTTCCTCTACATAGTCTTGCCTCCAAGGTATTCAACAACCTTGAGGTCTTCCTCTGAGCTAATGATTTCAGCTACTGTGCCCTCCTGGCACGCCTTTGTCTGAACCCACAAAATTCAGAAATGCACTCTCTATACATGGCTATCAGAACCCACAGTGTTCTATCACACCCTCTTGGTGTGAAGCCTCAAAGACCTCTAACCCTGGAACCAAACAACCCCTGCAAATGCATACCTACAACATACATCTACGACATATAAAGAACACATATAGACATTCATTCAACACAGAAAAATACTCACAGGAAAAACTGCTTCTATTTGTATTAATAAAAATGCCTCTTTACAAAGGTGTTCTGAGCACGAACTTCAACAGAGTCTCGGATCCTTCTCAACTCTCTCCGCATACTACTTCTATGCTTTTTTTTTTGCTACTTTTCCACCAACTAACTTACAAAAAAGGTTCAAAGATCTTTTACATGAGGGGGCTCTTCGAGCTCTTCCCTCCAATCTACCTACCCTATTCAATTTCATTGAATGGGCTGTCTAATCCAGAATCAGATCTATATTTCATCCTTACAAACATTCAAGGCTCCCTACAGCTATGCCTGCGCAAAGTGCGGCTTTACGGCTCAACAACCTTACATTCATTTAATTACATTCAAATTCAAATTTGAAATGAGGGCTGCACCTCTCTTCATTGAATGTGTGCGCTGACCTGGGATGCATGGCTGGCTGATTGACGTGGAGAGATGCTCCTGCATCATACTCCTTAGCTGCAAAATTCATGAGCTCCTTCTCATGAGCTTCCCATCTTAGCTATTGAAATCCTCCTGGATCCCAAACAAATTTCTGGAGTTGTTCATCTGCTCCATCTCTCTGTTGATGTTTCTTTTGCTGCACTACTGTTGCTGATGCTTTTCTTCCCAGCTTCTCCTTGTTGGAAGTCTCTACTGACTCTACCATCAACCTCCTAATCTTCTCGATCACTTCGTCCAGCTGCTCCAGTGGTTGGCTCTATTCATGCAGTCTCCTCTACTGCAAAAGTTTTCTGCAAATGGACAGATCGTAATGATCTCCCATGCCATCCTCTTCATCTGTTCCCAACCTCATCTGTTGGATGTGCATACCTTGCACTATCACCCTTCTCTCTAGGGCTTCAATCTGTTCACACAAATCAGCAAAGATCATGTTGTCTGCTTCTTCTTCTTCTGCTTCTGCATGCTCCAATTCTATAGTCTTTTCAGCTTCCTGGCTAAAAGTATTGAGCCACTCCTCAGAATGTTCATCTTCTTCTTCTGCTTGGGCAACTTCTAACACCTACTCCAATTCTTCTTTGAAAATCGCCGCTGGTTGTCTTTCTACTGTTGTCGCTCTTCCATCAACAACACAAATCCTTGCCCCAACTGGGTTATGTGGCAGAAATATCTGAATTCCCCCAATCATTAAAAGATTCCTCTGATCTTCCTTCTCTATCAGCTGCATCTGCTGATCCAACTCCATCTCTGAGCTCGTCTTCTCTGTCAGCTCCTCGGGCTGATTTAAACTCACCTCTGAGTTCGTGGGAATCTCAAACAATCCCATTTTTGTTCTCGTGCCCACCTGGCAAATTGGAAACTTTTTGCTGCCCTCCTAGCAGTCCATGAGATCCCACAGTGACCTCACCTCATATCTCTCCTGGCAACATGAAATTCCCTAGTTGTCCTCCTGAAATTATGTGAGATCCCGTAGAAATCTTAACTCCTTTCCCTCTTGGCAATTGGGAATTTCCTGGCTGACTTCTCGACAACCCTTGAGATCTTCCACTGATCCCAATTCATCCTCATCATCACTGATATTTCTCCCAGTCTTTGGTTCACATACCTGAACCATTTCCTCTGGTCCATTGAGGTTCTCAGCATGCCTCAACCATATTTTCAACAACTTCTGCTATCTTTTAGCCATCAACCCCTTGACTAGCCATTTTTCTTTTGTCCTTATGGGCCATTCATATACCCATCTCGACTTGGCATTTTGCTTCATCCCAAATGCAAGTTCATCCATTCTCGCACTCATCTCGGTGAGTTCTTCATCCCATTCATCTCTTCTTATTGGCTCTAGGTCCTTCTTTCCAGCACTCGTATAGCCTTTAGTAGACATCTTGTTGTTCCTGTCTTCCCTCCAGGAAAACCTGTTGTTACCCTGTAACAGTCATCTACAGAGTCTTCAACACTCTGCTTTCTTCTCCTCACTTCACCTGAAATATATAGATGAAATCATGCTCTAATACCACTTGGCGTAGATCCGCAACCCTCAGGCTGAAGTCCTCTCTCAAGATCGTTCAATCACTCCTCTGAGCTTCAAAAGCTCTTTTGATTCCCTGCTGGAATCTCAATTTCTCGATCCATGGGTCCTTCTTCTTACCTCATGGTATTCTATACACGACCATGAAATTTGGGTTTTGGGACTCACAGAGTTCTAATGTTGAGAACCTTTGTCCCCTTGATCTTCTGAATATTGAAATGTCGAAATCTTGAAAAGGCTTTGGTCAACAATTAGCCCCTAGGCTATGTCTTGGTCCCTGCGACTCTACTCCATATGACTACAGTCCTATTCCCTTCGGGACTTATCAATGTGAGAGCCCGACCTCTTGTCAACGGAACTCCCAAATTCCTGATTTTTGATTTCCTGAAATGGCCTTTGTCACATTAGCCCCTCCTGGCTATGCCCTAATCTAGGTGACCACTCCTCATAAGACCTCTGTCCTATTTCAGGGTTTCCCAGTGTGTAACTCTCGGTCCCTTTTCCTTTTGACTCCCGAAATGTTGATATCTAGAATGTCGAAATTCTATTCTCCCCGGGTATTCTCCTTTCGCGCTTTCAAAATTTCAAACACTGAAAGACCTCTAAGGCCTTACCCTCAGAACTCTCAGAGTCCCGAACCCCGATACGCTAACTTGATGCCTGCTGGAAATCCTTTCAGGATTTTTCATCTCGGGTTCTCTAGATGCAAGACTCCTTCTTACCTCTACTCCTTCTCACTTCCAGTATCCAAATCCATGAAGTACCCTTCCTTTCAGGACTTTCCCCGAAATCCTAGATTGTTGCTACTTGTCCTCCCTCAGATGGATGGTCCTCGTCATTTTGCAATTTCGCGACTTATGACCCCCTGTGGCACAATATCCTCAATCAACTTGAATCCCCAGTAACCAAAATCCCAGTGGACTCTCGATCTTCGCCACATGTCCTCCACAGATGGACGGTCCTGATCATTTTGGGACTTCGCCAGATGCAAAGTCAAGAAAGAAAAAAAAATCCTTCCTCTGTGTTTCCCATGTCCAATTCCCCGAAGTGGGTGATCTTGCGACATGTGTCCTCCCTTAGATGGACGGCTATGATCTTTTTTCTATTTCGGGACTTTCACCGTGGAGTGTCCTGACCTTCGTCAACAAGACCCCTGAAATCCTGAAGTCCGAAATCCCAATGTGCTCACTCTTTCAGAACTTTCATGTCTGCTACTATGTGAGTGAGGGTTTAAACCTCGTGTAGCTCTCTACAGATCTGACGGTTGTCAGCTATTCTGAGCGAGATCCAATGGCTCAGAATCTCTTCTGTCTTGCACGGTCCTCCATTGCTCCCTAGATGTGGAAACTTCAACAGTCTAGATCTCTTCGGCTGATCCAACGACAGTTGTTCTCCTCCTGAGCTTACGTGCTTTCTTCCTAACTTGGAAGAATTCTCCAAGTGCAAAAGCCCTCAACCTTTGCTCCTCTCCTTTGCAAACTCTTTACCTTGAGTCTCACCTATGTACATGAAAACACTCTCCCTCCTGAGCTTTCCTATTACTCAGAGTTGTAAGGAACTCAGTCCTTTTACCCTTTCTCTTTCAGATGGAGAATATGATGCCCTTCTGGCACTCCTTAGCTCAATAAATCTCTTGCTGAGTCTGTAGGGTGTTCAACAACCCTGTGAAGATCCTTCTCCTTGGACTCTTCTTCAAATCCAAAACTCAAAGAGTTCATCCTGTGCTCTCTGGCCCCTAGTCAATGCCCTCCTGGCAGAGTGTCCAGAATCCTCAGTGATTCTGACTTCTGTTGAACTCACAACAGAGTTCTTCCTCAGCACTCTATGCCTGTGCTCAATGCCCTCCTGGAAGAGCCTTACATAACTCCTCAGATATTATGTCTCCTTATTGTGTCTTCCTCTACAGAGTCTTGCCTCCAAGGTATTCAACAACCTTGAGGTCTTCCTCTGAGCTAATTATTTTAGCTATTGTGCCCTCCTGGCACACCTTTGTCTGAACCTGCAGAATTCAGAAATGCACTCTCTGTGCACGGCTATCAGAACCCGCAGTGTTATGTCACACCATCCTGGTGTGAAGCCTCAAAGACCTCTAACCCTGGAACCAAACAACCCCTGCAAATGCATACCTACAACATACATCTATGACATATAAAGAACACACATAGACATTCATTCAACACGGAAAAAAATACTCACAGGAAAAACTGCTTCTATTTGTATTAATAAAAATGTCTCTTTACAAAGGTGTTCCAAGCACGAACTTCAACAGAGTCTCAGCTCCTCAAATCTCTCTGCATACTACTTCTATGCTTTTTTTTTCTACTACTTTTCCACCAACTAATTTACAAAAAAGGTTCAAAGATCTTTTACATGAGGGGGCTCTTCGAGCTCTTCCCTCCATTCTACCTACTCTATTCAATTTCATTGAATGGATTGTCTAGTCCAGAATCAGATCTAGATTTCAGCCTTACAAACATTCAAGGATCCCTACAACTATGCCTACGCAAAGCGCGACTTTACGGCTCAACAACCTTACATTCATTTAATTACATTCAAATTCAATATTGAAATGAGGGTTGTTCCTCTCTTCATTGAATGTGTGCACTGACCTGGGATAGCTAGATGGATGATTGACATGGAGAGATGCTCCTGCATCAAAAAAGTAACTCATTATCATTCCTTTCATGTTTAAGGAACATACTGTTAAAAAATTGTCAAATTGACATATCAAATCGTGATAAAAAAAATTGAAAAATAGTCATTGGAAATCTAGCACAATTCTTCACAAGTTTTGTTTTTACTATAAAGTGAAATTCCAAATAAAAAAAAAACTTTTGTATGCCGGAAGTTAAAGAACTTGTGAAAATACTGTTTTTTCTCATAAAACAAGCAAAAGTGTAACCCATCTTCATGATTTCACCCAATGAACAGATATATTAAGAACATTATCTATAGCTATAACTGTATCTATTGGTAAAACATAGTAGTAATGAAATAGCTGTAGTAATTATACTCAATGCTAATCAATCAAAGGGCAATTCAAATCACAATAGTAGAAATAAAATGCTAATCAATCATAGTGGTAATGAAATCACCATTCAAAAGATAATCAAATCTAGCAATGGTAATAATAAAATCCAACTAATGAAATCGCCATTCAAAAGATAATCAATCCAGCAGTAGTAATAATAAAATCCAACTAATCAAATCGCCATTCAAGCTAATCAAATCATCATTCAATATGATATCGTTGTGTAACATATATCGTTGTCAATTAAGTACATGATATTGTTGTATATTAAATATATGATAATTTTGTATATCAACAATATGATATGGATGTCTATTAAATGTATGATTTCTCTATCTATTAAATACATGGTATCGCTGTCTATTCAATACATGATATTGTTGTCTATAAATTATATGATAATGTTGTCTAATAAATGGAAATTGCAGAGTTTATTTCTGAGGAGGACACATGGATTATTCATAACAAAAAACAAAGAGATAAATTAAATTCATAGATTAAACATTTAACAAAAACACAGAGAATCAAGCCCCAAATCGCTGAGTGGGTACGATGTAAATAGTTGAGATAAACTGGGTGAAATTGTTGGGTCAAAAATCTATACGCGACAACCACTACAATGCAGTCATACTCAACCATAAATTAGTTGGCATTCATATGCAAAAACATTGTCTATTAAATATGTGATAATGTTGTCTATTCAAAAACGCAGTCATACACATGATAACACACTGTCTATGACAAATACACAGTCACAACAGGCAAAAACAAAGAGACAATCATTCAAATAGAAATGCAGAGATTTATCATTCAACAAACGTAGACTCTAGAGATAAAATTCTGGGAAGGACACAGGGATTATGCATAAAATAAAAACGCATAGATCAACAATTAATCATAATAGAAAAACGTAGAGATAAGTAAGGGACAGATGGCTAGGCTGAAATTTATCCTTCATTGATTATCCATGCATAGGAAAGAAGGAAATTTGAATCTAAATCTTTAACACCAAAGTGAAAGAGAGTTAATTCGACTCTTGGTCGACTGCTCAGGCACAGACTAATAACTTAAAGGATAAGGGAAAGATGATAAAAACACATTTTTTTCTTCGTATTAAAACAATAAAAACAAACCCAGAGAAGTCATTGCAATTAGAGTTTGGGTTCGCCATGGGAAATAAATTCAAAATACAACAGCCATAAGGTTGGGATGACTTTAAGTTCTCTGATCATAAATGTTGGGCTCATTAAGACAATTTGTTGAAAGATAAAATGAAATCTATGGATAGTGTTACACTGAATAAAACATAAACTTTAATACATTAGAAGTACATTACTAAAGGCGCAGGAACAATATTTAAAATACCATTCAATACAAATATACACATGTGTACCATAGCCAAATGAGAAAGATTTGAAGTCGTTGTCCCACGCGTGCTCCATCCAGCGCCCGCTTGCCAACCGATGTGACCTCAACGGTACCTCCCAGCCAATGCTAGGGGTACTCTTATTCCCCCTAAGCCCCTCGAGCCACAAAAGGGCCACAGACATAATACCAGAGAATGCTATCACCAAGATCGCCTTGCAAGGTCGAGCTACCAGTCGTTACCCGAGCTGGGTATCCAAACTCCCACAAGAGAAATTTTAGTCAAGATAAAATTTCAGAAACGTAATGTTACGCAAAAAAATGTGATCCATACTCCTCCTCCGCCATCTCTTTTATAGATTTTTCAAGTAATTAGTTTCCCAAATTCCCATTAGATTCCTTTTTCATTTAATTAATTTCGAAAAACCTCCCTTATACACATGTCGTTCGATCCCCTAGTTGCACCAGAAAATCAATTTGATTAATTAATTAATTATTCCTATTTCCCTCACCCACCTAAAATCATTCCTAAAAATGATCCTCGATGTCCCAATATTCCCTTACAAATCTTAAATGACTTACGCCTTACCTAATTCTTAGTTGAGTTCATAAATAGAAAGTCCCAAAGGCTAGATTCCTTACTAAGTTAGACATTCAACTTTTTCTTTAAGTCTCCCCTTTTCTTTAGGTTTCCATTTTTTCTTAAGTTTCCTTTTTCTTTTAAGTTTCCCCCTTTTTCCTTTTTAACTAAAAATAAATTTAGCATGTGTAGAAAAAAACAACTATTTACCCTCTTTTGTT